>LR738715.1:621673014-621699714 GCA_902687465.1 Secale cereale | reverse complement strand
ATATATATATATATATATATATATATATATATCGGAGAGTAGGATTTCTTTTGCTCCTCATCTCTTTTCACTCTGGTGAGGACTCCTGACGATTACTCTTGTCTCTTCTACTCTCAAAAATTCACCAAATGTTTTTTAGGATCACGCGGGTATTGTTTGGATTGTTCTGATGTCTGTCACATCCCTAGTTAAGCACTTGCATTAGGGCTAGCTAGAGTGTGCATCATGTTTACTTATCAAAGAAACTTGAAATGGGAATGACAGAAACCCCAGCACCCCTCTTCTAACAACTAGGGTTTGATAAAATCTTTTCCAATGTACCCTAAATGCCCTTCAAAAATGTTCATCATTTCTGCCTTGGTCTCAAACCTCTGCTAAAAATGGTGCACAATTTTCTAGGACATCTAAGGGCTCTGGATTAAATCATATGGTATTTGCATTTGGGCATTTAAAAGATATAAAATATTTTAAATGCTCAAATAATCATAAACTATAATGTTCCATGCTGTTCATATTATTTACAGTAGGCATGACAAGTTTTATGAGTTATAAAAATGTTCTGGCATTTTTATTAATTAAACAAAATTGCAAAACAAATGAAACAGAAAAGAAATAGGAAAAAGAAAGAGAGAGAAAGTTTACCTGGCGCCCCACCCGGCCCACCTGCTGGCCCAGCCCAGCTGCCGCTCTAGCGAGCTGCTTGGCTCGGCCACGCAGGCAGGCAGGTGCTCAACGGCGGCCGCAGCGCGCGCCACGCAGCTGCCCGCCGCCCTGCTTCCTCCCCTCGCCGTCCTGGAGGGCTGGATCGGTCGTACACGTCGCCCCCGACCTCGCAGACACCTCCCCCTCTCCCCAGCTCCTCTCTCTCGCCCTCCCCGCACCATGGCCGACGCCGCCGTGCTCGCACCGTCGTAGTAGCCGCGCCCACCGTCGTCCCTGAGCTCCGTCGTCGTGTCCGTCGTCTCCGCCGCCCTCGACTACTTCGAACAGGCCGAGCCCCGAGCGCTCGCCCGCCCTGGAGACGCCCCCGACCCCTTCTTCCCCAACTCCGGCCGCGGAGATCCCCCTCGCCGTCCTGCTCAGCTCCGACCACCCCCAAGCTCACTCTGGCGTCTGCTGCAACCCCTGTGAGCCCAGCTTCGTCCTCCCCCTCTCCGTTGGCTCTCTACTGCCCTGGAACGCACCGCACGAAGCTCACCTCCACGCACCGCCGCGGAGCTCGTCGCCGACGAGGCTCCGGCCATCCATTGGTCCGGCCATCGTGCCTACCAGCTTCACCGTCACGCGTAGGTGCTGTAGGACCACTTCACGCTCCTCTACGAGCACCGCACCGTCGTTTTCGACTTCGCCGAACTCTGGCAGCCGCTGGACTCGTCGCCGGCGTCATCTCCGGCGACCCCGAGGCCAGCCACCACCTCCACTCGATGCGGTTTGCCTCCAGCTACCCGTAGGTGTGCTCCGCCGTCGTTTTGGCAGCCGGAGCACGAAACCCGCACCTCACCGCCGTGTTTGGCCTCGCCGGCGGCGAGTTGGACCTGTTTGACCACGGGTTTGACCCCCTGGGTCACTGACATGTGGGCCCTGCCTGCAAGTCAAACCTAGTTTAGGTGTTATTTTAATTCTAATTAGTTAATTAGTTAACTGTGACACTGACCAGTGGGTCCCACTGGTCAGGTTTGACTTGGATTAGCCCTGTTGACTGACTGACGTCAGCATGATGTCATGCTGACGCAGTAAAGGATTTTCTGGGATTTTTAGATTTAAAAATAATTCAGGAAATTCCAGAAAATGCCTAAACTTCAAAAAATCATATAAATTCAACAGTAGCTCAGATGGAAAAGATTTATATATGAAAAATGATCAGAAAAATCCAATCTTTCCAATGGCACTGGTTTCATGCATGTTTGAGCAAGTTAACCTTGCTGTATACATTAAAACATGATAATGCACTTATTTAAATAATAGCTAAAGTGCCAATTTGAATCTTTGATTCAAATAAGCTCAAACACTTCTGGTTATAGTTGCATTAGCCCAACACACATGCATCTTGCCATGTCATGAGCATCCATCATATTGTTGCATTTGTTTGTTTAATGATTGTATCGCCGGTATTCCCTATGTTAGGTCCTGCTCCCGAGGATACTGCTGCGTATCCAGTTGAAGAGCAGTACCCGACAACCACTTTGTCAGGCAAGCAATCATTGATCATTCCGATACAAACCCAATCTTCTCGCTCCTGCTCTCTTTTACTGCATTAAGGCAACAGCGTGTGAACTGCTACTTGCTGCGGTAGATGAACCCTATTCCCTTGCATGACCTGTCATTGCCACAGTAATTAGTTGAAACCCACTAGCATGTGTAGGAGTTGATTGAGCCATGTGATGTGTGATCCACCATGCTATTTGTTTATGTTGCCTTCTATGCTTAGAGTTGTGTCAGGTCTGGTTCATCTGGGTGATGGATCAGAGTGAAATGATCATACCGATAAAGAGAAGGAAGTGTGGAATACGCTTGGTAAAGGTATCGATGAAAGGCCATGTAGGAGTACGTGGTGGGTTGTTTCATTGGAATCGTCCATAGGACCCGAGATCTGTGTGTGTGATTCAAGTTACAGTTACTACCACACATTGGGCCCTGAAATATGACCCCGCTCGACTTATCGACTGCCATGTTCTCTGTCCAGGAGTTGCAACTAGTTTCTGGTGTTTATAGATTACTGGAGGTCGTGCACAGCGCTGACCCTCGGGGTGGGCTGTGATGCGACAGGTACGTGGCACGGTGTACCGGTTGCCCGTTTGGTGACTCGGGAACCCTGTACACATCGTTTGGGGCCGTGAGCGACACCCCGGCCGGATCTCGCCACGGATGGAACCCAAATAGGCGATAAACCTGGACGAGAGACTTGAGTGGTTGGTTAGGTCGTGGTCTACACCCACGTCGGCTTTCGCTTGAAGTCTGCCGAGCACATGTCGTGTGCAGACGCTAAGTGGTGAAAACATGTGTGAAGAAGTACACCCCTGCAGGGTTATCAATCTATTCGAATAGCTGTTGTTCGCGGTACGGACTACTTGGTTACTCTTACAGTTCATAGACAAGTTGATGGATACTACTAAAAGCCTCAAGATAAGTGTGAGTGCCGTGGATGGCCCTTCCGTAGGATGACGGAAGAGGATCCTCGGTAGTGTATTGTTGTGGTGATTAGAGGACTCGTGTTCGTAATAACATCTTGCAATCTGTTGAGAGTTGTAGTATAGGTTAGCCAAGAGTCAAAGTTGGCTTTCTGCAATGAACTCCACTACCCCCTTTGATAATGTTGCATGTATGATAGGTTCTGTGGTAAGACTTGCTGAGTACCTTTGTACTCATGTTTGCTTAATAACTGTTGCAGAGGAGAACCCTGCCCCTGCTGATGGGTTCTACATAGACGTTGACGTCGACGAGTAGCTTGACACCCAGACGGAGATCTGGAGCTTGTGAAGGGCCATGTAGATAGTCAGGCTACACCAAGCCTGTTTTATTTTCTAAGTTGTCTGTACTCAGACATGTAGCTTCCGCTTGTGCTTGTATGACTGTATGACTTGAGTGTTGGGTCATGTGACCCCTACCTGTATGGATATGTTATGTATGGCTCTTGGAGCCTTTTAAAATAAAGTACTTTGAGTCATAGAGTTCTATTGTGATGCAATGTTGTATTTGCACATATTGAGCATATTGTGTGTATAGTTGAAATGCTTGGTATGTGTGGGATCCGACACCTAGTTGTTTTCCTTTGGTAGCCTACCTTACAGGGAAATGCCTCCTAGTGATTCCAATGAGCCTTGGTAGCTTGCTACTGCTCGGAACACATAGGCTGGCCGGCATGTGTCCTTCTTCGTTCCTGTGTCTGTCCCTTAGGGGAAATGTCACGCGTTGTTCCTTTAAGTCCATGTAGCTTGCTACGACTTGGGTTCATACGTTGATGACCGACACGTTCGTTGCTGGGTCATGGATGCCTGTCTCTGTAATTTAGTGCCACTTTTGGTTTATAACTAGCCATGTCGGCCCGGGTTCTCTGTCATATGGATGTTAGCGACACTGTCATATACGTGTGCCAAAATGCGCAAACGGTCCCGGGCCAGGTAAGGTGGCACCCGTGGGGTTACCGTGCGTGAGGCCGCAAAGTGATATGACGTGTTACAGCTAGATCGGTGTGACTTAGGATCGGGGTCCTGACAATGTCTTTGTGACGAGAACATTGTGCTCGATGCCTCCTGTCATTTAGGGGTTGTGGCAGTGTCCCGGGGAGTTGAGCTCCGAGGTGTTGTCGTCACAAATATATCGCAGCAGTTCTGGAATACTTAAGACGGCCAACATCGAAAACTCTCCTATGCGGTTAGTGGCAAGATAACCCCGACATCACCCAATACTGGGGAGGTAGTTCGGGAGTATTGCCATAGCTTGTATAGTAGATGTGCTTCGAAGGTCCGAGGTAGACGGTTTCCGGAAATAACTGGTTATGTGTTGAAGGATGGATACAACTGGATGTAGGGTTAGAGTTGAGTGCGCGATGCTTCCCCTGTATCCCCAACACCTGATTGCATAACTATAAACTTTCGGAAATTATTAGGTGGGTTCATCTAGTAGTTCGTAGGCATTCTTCCAACGAATGCATGATATGGAGTTCGGGGTTCTACATTGAGTGAAGTGGTTTTATGGGCGTTGTTCCGATCGGGAGTTGCATCTTAAAGGGTCCTTGGCTATGCTGATCCGGGGATTGCAAAACCCTTTTGTAACACGTTCCATAAGCTTTCAGCACGAATATGTCGAACGAAGCTTCTATCTTGTATTTGTTCTATCTGCTCCTTGTTGTTTTTTATTTCCCTTTTGTTCTCCCAAGTGGCTTCTCGTGAAGATTGTTGTTACTATTAAACTGTGGATTACATTCGTTCATCTTGTTCGAATGTTCTTGTGAAGACTTATGTTGCAATTTCTAGCCGTTGATTCAGCTTATATATTTTCTCAATCAATGGCTAATAGTTGTCATCTCATTCAGGATGGCTCCTAAAAGGGTTCCCAACGCTAACCCAGAGGATGAAGAGGTTCCTGATCGTCCTCCTTCCCCTCCTCCTCCGTCTGTGGCCTAGAGAGCAATTATGCAAGCGACGAACCAGAACACCTAGATGCTTTTGCAAATGATGCAGAACATTTAAGCAAATCAAGCAAATCAAGGTGCTCATGGGAACCAAGGTCAAGGCAATTTGTTCAACCAACCTCACTTTGCTACACTCAACTTGTTCCTGGCAAACCAACCAAAGGCATTCAGTTACTGTGTGGACCCTCTAGATGCTGAAGACTGGATAACATATATCAAGAAGCATTTCGAGTGTAGTAACGTCAAGCCTGAGGACTATGTGAAGTTTGCAGCCTTCCAATTCAAGGACCAAGCCGATGATTGGTGGCAGCAGTACAAAGACTCCAGAGAAGGGCGTGAAATCTCGTGGGCTGACTTCTGCAAGGACTTTCGCTCATACCACATTCCTACAAGTGTCATCGAGGGTATGCGTGAGCAATTCCGCAACCTGAAGCAAGGCTCAATGACTGTCTATCAATATAATGTCAAGTTCCAGAACCTTGCCCGCTATGCCAAGAAAGACATCCCAGATGCCAAGAGCAAGATCTATCAGTTTTGTGGTGGTCTGAAGGATGAACTCTAACTAGCTCTCACCTTGTTCGAGCCTGATGAGTTTGATCAATTCTATAACATGGCACTTAAGCAAGAGGCAGCCCAGCTCAAGATGGAAGCTTCCAAAAAGAGGATCAGAGACGCTGTTCACTCCTCCTCTTCTTCCCAAGTGGTTGCAAAGCAGCAGAAGTTTTGGCTTCCACCTCCTCCAGTGATCCGACCTCCCAACAACAATAACAAGCATTCTGGTGGCCATGGTTTCTCCCACCCAACCAACCCAAGAAACCAGTCAAAGAACCACTTTCAAGCTTCAAAGTCAAGTGCTCCTTATCACCATCCTCTCACAGAAGTGGTTTGCAACAAGTTCACTCAGAAGGGTCATTATGCTAACAAGTGCCCCAACCCAAGACGCCTTCCGCCTCCTCCACCTGTCAGCACTGCTATGGTCAAGCATAACCCCAAGCAAGCAAGAGTGAATCTAATGAATGCAGCTCAAGCAGAGAATTCTTCAGATGTGATACTTGGTAACCTTCCAGTTAACTCTATTCCTGCAAAAGTGTTGTCTGATTCGGGTGCATCATGTTCTTTCTTGTCTCAGCCTTTTGCATCCAAGCACAATGTTGACATCAAAAGCTTACCTCAGAAGTTGCAAGTTATTTCTCCGGGGAGACGTATGACTTCTAATATATTTGCTCCGGATGTATCTATTCGTATGGGTGATTACCGCTTTCTGGCTTCTCTGGTTGTTCTCGGCAACTCCGACATTGTTCTTATTCTTGGGATGGATTGGCTTTCTCAGCATGATGCTCACATTGATTGTGCAAATAAGGAAGTCAAGCTTACTCATTCTGACGAAGACGTGATTATATTCGCCTCTCGAGATAACACAATCAGGCTATTCTCTCTCAATGACAAGGGCGAGATTAATGCCATCTCTCAAATTCCGGTGGTCAATTAATATGAAGATGTTTTCCCTGAAGAGCTTCCAGGCATGCCTCCGCATCGTCAAGTTGAATTCGTCATTGAACTCGAGCCCGGTACTGAGCCAGCATGCCGGCGTCCGTTCAAGCTCTCCCCTGAAGAGTCGAAGGAGTTGAAGAGACAACTCGATGAGCAAGAGCCTATGGGTCTAATCAGGCCTAGCACTTCTCCTTGGGCCTGTGGTGTCTTATTTGTCAAGAAGAAGGATGGCACGGAGCGCCTTTGCGTTGATTACCGGCCATTCAAAAAGAAGACAATAAAGAACAAGTATCCGCTCCCCAACATCAATGAATTGTTCGAGCAGCTCAAAGGAGCAAAAGTGTTCTCAAAGCTCGATCTCCGGATGGGTTATCACCAGATCCGTATCCACGAAGAAGATATTCACAATACTGCATTCAGAACAAGCTACGGCTCATATGAATACATAGTCATGTCTTTTGGCCTCGCTAATGCTCCACCCACATTCTCGAGAATGATGCACTACATATTCAACCCCTACACCAACGAATTTGTGCTCGTCTATCTGGATGACATCTTGGTATTCTCCAAGAATGAAGAGGATCACGAAAAGCACCTCCGTCTGGTTCTCGACAGACTCCGTGAACACAAGTTCTATGCCAAGTTCTCTAAATGCGAATTCTGGCTCGATAAGGTCTTGTATCTGGGCCATATCATCTCCACTGGCGGTATTGTTGTCAACCCCGAGAAAGTTGAAGCGATTGTCAACTAGGAACCCCCGCAGAACGTCAAGCAACTCCGAAGCTTCCTTGGTCTTGCTAGCTATTGCAGAATGTTCGTTGAGAACTTCTCCAAGATTGCCAAGCCTCTCTCCAACTTGCTGCAGAAGAATGTCAAGTACAACTGGTCTCCGGATTGTGATGTGGCATTCAAAACTCTCAAAGAAAAGCTCATCTCTGCTCCGGTTCTTACTCCTCCAGATGAGTCCAAGCCCTACGAAGTATTCTGTGATGCTTCTCTCCAAGCACTTGGTGGTGTGCTAATGCAAGACAAGAAAATTGTGGCATACACTTCTCGTCAACTGAAGCCAAGTGAGAAGAACTACCCCACACATGATCTCGAGCTAGCAGCTGTGGTACACGCCTTGATCACGTGGAGACACCTTCTGTTGGGCAGAAAAGTCGACATTTTCACCGATCACAAGAGCTTGAAGTACATCTTCACACAGCCGAACCTAAACCTTCGCCAGACTCGTTGGGTTGAGATGATCCAAGAGTATGATCCAAGCATCGAATACATACCTGGCAAGGCCAATGTCATTGCAGATGCCTTGAGCAGAAAGGCATATTGCAACAGTCTCTTATCAAGCCGTTTCAGCCTGAGCTTTGTGAAGCATTCAGGAAGCTCAACCTCCAAGTTGTTCCGCAAGGTTTTCTTGCAAATCTTCAAGTTGCTCCTACCTTGGAAGATCAGATCCGTGAGGCCCAGCTCAGTGATGCTATGGTGCAGAAAATGAAACATGGTATTGCAAAGGGTACTCCCAAATACAAGTGCTATCGCGTTGATGAGAAGGACACCTTGTTCTTTAAGGACAGACTTGTGGTTCCCAAGGGTGATCTCAGGAAGCTCATAATGAACGAAGCACATGACTCCCTCCTCTCGATTCATCCTGGAAGTTCCAAGATGTACCAAGACCTCAAGCAATCTTACTGGTGGACTCGCATGAAAAGGGAGATTGCCCAATTCGTGAATGAATGTGATGTCTGCAGAAGAGTGAAGGCAGAGCATCAATGTCCAGTCGGTCTCCTCCAACCTCTTCCTATTCCCGAGTGGAAATTCGACCACATTGAAATGGATTTCGTCACTGGATTTCCCAAGTCCAAGAAGGGGAACGATTCTATCTTTGTTGTGATTGACAAGCTAACCAAAGTAGCTCACTTCCTTCCAGTCAAAGAATCCATCAATGCAGCTCAGCTGGCAGAGTTGTACACTTCCAGAATTGTGTCGTTACATGGAATTCCTCAAGTTATCTCCTCAGACCATGGAAGTTTGTTCACATCCAAGTTCTGGGACTCCTTTCAGTCAGCCATGGGCACTAAGATCGGTTTCAGCACTGCGTTTCACCCTCAGACTAGTGGTCAAGTCGAAAGAGTGAACTAGATCCTCGAAGACATGCTCAGAGCTTGTGTCATATATTTTGGCATGAAGTGGGAAGATTGCCTTCCATTTGCCGAGTTCTCTTACAACAACAGTTTCCAAGCAAGTGCCGGCAAAGCTCCGTTTGAAATCCTCTATGGCAAAAAGTGCCATACCCCTCTCAACTGGTCCGAGACTGGTGAACGTCAACTTCTTGGCAACGACTTGATCTCAGAAGCCGAAGAAATGTGAAAAGTCATACTGAGAATCTCAAGGCTGCTCAGTCGCGTCAGAAGAGCTACTATGACGGCAAGCATCGTGATTTGGCTTTCGACATTGGAGACCATGTCTATCTCCGTGTTTCTCCTATGAAAGGCACCCAAAGATTCGGTATCAAAGGAAACCTTGCTCCGAGATACATGGGCCCTTTCAACATCCTTGGCAAAAGAGGCGATCTAGCCTATCAACTTGAGCTTCCATCCAACTTTGCAAATGTTCATGATGTGTTTCACGTGTCTCAACTCCGCAAGTGCTTCAAGACACCTGAACGCACCATTCAGTTTGAGGATATTGATCTTCAACAAGACTTGTCTTATCGTGAGCAACCCGTTGCTATTCTTGAAGAAACCTAGCGCAAGACCCGCAACAAGTCAATCAAGTTCTTGAAAGTTAAGTGGTCACACCATACCGATGGAGAAGCTACGTGGGAACGAGAAGATCACCTTCGATTCGAGTATCCTTCCTTCTTCCAGTCCTAGATCTGGGGACGAGATCATTTCGTAGTAGAGGAGAGTTTGTAATGCCCTAGATGTAACACTTTCCCAATATGGCAATATATAAACTTTGGCTTCATCAATTCCTTTCCGGGCTCTTCTTCATTTCGGGTTTTCGTCATTTTGTCGTGTGTGTGTGCATTTAATCCATGTCATGTTGTCATGTGCATTGCATTGCATTTGTGTTATCACTTGCATCCGGTTCCACTCGTCTCTTCCCGTTGTCCGTTCCGACTTCCGACGCTCTCACACGTGCCCGTGGCATCCCCGAGTCCTTCTTTCGTGTGTGGCCGTGTAACGTTTCCGGATTGACGTGAGACTTGTCGTGCGATGTTGTTTTGGTACGTGTAGGCCGCCTGTCAAGTTTCGTCACGTTTGGAGTTCGTTTGGTACTCCAACGGTTAACCTAGTGGGCTAAAAGAACCTCTTCTTTAAGGCCCAAGACCCCCTCCACAACAGCCCACTAACCCAGCACAACCCTTCCCATCATCTCGGTCGTCGAATTGTGAACGCGTGGCCGAAAACCCCTCCTCATTTGGAGTCTCCTAGCTCCTTGTGCCTATAAAAACGTCCACACCCCTCCATTTTCGGGCGAAACCCTAGCCTTCCCTGTTTTTTTTTCATTTTTCCCCGTGTCCCGCAAATCCTCCGCGCGCCGGACGCGTCCGCCGGCGCCGGACACGTCCGCCGCCGCCCCCTCGGCCAGTGGTAGGCTGCCACGTCGCCCGGCTGCCCCGCCTCCCACCGCGGCCCGCCGGCCCGACCGCGGCCCTCCGGGCCCGGACCGCCTCCGCTCCCTCGCGCGCCCTCGGCTCCCGTCCGCCGCCGCCCGTGAGCGGGTCGCCGGCCGCCGCGCCCGCCTCCCTCCGGCGCCGATCGCCGCCGCCGCCGCGGTTCCCCGCCGGCTGCGCGCCTCCCCGCCGCCGCGCTTCGGGGCCGCCACCCCGGCTCCGCCATTCCCCGCCGCCTCGGCCAGAGGGCCTCGCTGCCGGCCCTCGCGCCGACCCGGCCGGCCGCCGCACCCTCGTCGTCTCCTCCGGCTCCGGTCGCCGGAGCAGCCGCCGGTCGCCTCGATCCCGTCGGGCCCCGTTGACCCGATCCAGATCCAGCCCCGAAACCCTAACGGGTCCGCACCTGCGCCCGCGCCCGATCCGCGAGGTTACCCCCCCTTTTTTCACTAAGCCTTTTTGAAACTTGTTGTCTGATGGCATATTGTGATGGCTGTATCTTTTATTGTGCTTGTCCAAATTGTGCATATGATATGTCAAAATAATCGTGGTGATGTGTACTACGTTTTGTTCCATTGTGTCATGCTTGTTTGAGTCCATCTAGAGGTCCTAATCATCATGACAAGAGTGCTACTTGATATAAACTGCTGCTACTTGTTATTTTCATGCCATGTTTGAGATGTGATATCTTGGTGCATGTTTATCCAAATGAAGCAAATGAGATGTCAAAATGTTCATCATGAGATGCTTTACATGATGGTTGCTGTAGCATGCATGTTAGGGTTCATATTGCCATGTTAAACTTGGTTGCAAAAGTGCATGTGGCTGTTAAGTTTTGTAACATGTTATGAGATGCTGATTGGAAGAGCTTGTTGCTATTGATGTGTTTGTCCCCATGTCACATGTTAATATGTTTTGGAATCTTCATGATGTGGTCCTTGCTGTGGTACAAACCATTTTCCATGATATGCCTTGAGGTGACTTAAACATGCTTGCAAACATGCCATGCCAACTTAACTGTCTTATACTTAGTGAAATTTTGGCCAAGTCTGGAATCTGTCATATCCTGATGCTATGTTTGCTTGATGCCCTAGGCAAATCCATGTTAGTTTTGGGGTGGCCATTGATCATTCCTCGTTGTACATGTTGTTGTCTATCCATCCATGCCCTCACTTGCTCATATGGTTTGATGTAGCTTATTTATTTCTTACTCCCAAGTTGCTATAAAATATTACTGTTAGGTTTTTAACGTCATGATCAAAATGTTGTAGCTTGTTGCTATTGATCCATGCCTCCTATGGAGTTGCTCCAATGGAGGTGTTTGATTTAGGATATGTCTACTTCATGTCCATGCTTCTTGTCACCATGTTTGAGTGTTGTAGAGTGTATATTTCTTGCTCCAAAGTTGCTATGTGGCTGTTAATCTCAGGTTTGCATTGTTTCTTGTTTCGAGTGTATGTATTGATCCGTTGCTCCGTTTTGAGCGTGCCCTACATGAAACTTGTGTGATTTTGCATGTAGAATCATAATATCATCTTCTTTACATGTTTGGAGTATGTTTGCTTGATGTTTGGGTGCATCCTGCACCGTTGCCATGTTTAACTTGTTTTGCTCATATCTTCTAGACCGTAACTCCGTTTTAAACAAACTTTATATGAAAATTGACTAGAATATCATGTAGATCATCATGGTGCATGTTAAATTGCTGTTTAACAACTCTAACTTATGGTTTGTTCAGATCTGGACCATTTTCAACTTTTGCATATGAGGACTTACCGGATCCGCTATTTGTGGATTCCGGCCTCATTTAAACTTGTTGTCTTGTGTTGTTCTGGTGTGCTTCTTCCCTTTACATGTAATGCATCATAAGTGCATCTTAAGTGCATCATAAGTGCAACATACGTGCATCATGTTGATTGTGCATTGCACCTTGTTTGATTCTCGTGCCCCGTTGTGTTCTTGTGTTGAGTAGAGCCGGAAGCCGAGAACGAGAACGAGAACGAGGTTACTACCGAGGTTGAGAACGAGGAGCCGTCTTACGATCCCATCAACGACTCGACAGGCAAGATGACCTGACCCAGATATCATTACTATCTTTGCCTATTGCTAGAAGTCTCGCTCTTTAGCTTATTGCCTCGATGCCCATGTTTGTTTGTCTGCCTCCTATTGTAACCATGAATCTGTCTAACCACCCATCCTAGCAAACCTTTGTTTGGCTACTTAGGCTTCGCTCAGCCCCTCTTATAGCATTGCTAGTTGCAGGAGAAGATTTGAAGATTATTGCTTCATGTTGAAGTTTTGTTGGGATATCACACTATATAACTCTTAAACTAAATCATCTATATATTTGTAATGGGTGGAAGGCTAAGCCTCTTGCTTGGTGATTTGTTCCACTCATGCCGCCCTAGGAACCGTTTAAACCGGTGTTATGTTCCTTGATTATGCGTCCCTAACACGGTTGGGGTTTATGGGCCCCCTTGATAACCCGCTTAGCGCTAAAACTCTTCCAGCAAGTCCCAACATTGGTTTTACACTTGCCTAATAACTAAAACTTGCATAGGGAGTTATAAACCCTCTTCTTAATCAACAACCCCGGGCCAGTGCTCCACATGAGTGTTGGTCCGAAATGGGGAGCCTGCGAGGTCACCTTGGGGAAACCCGAGGGCTGGTAAAAACCCGTAGCTTCACCCATCTGGTCGTGGCCTGAGACTAGATACGCGCGGCTACTGTCAGGGTGTCGGCACGTCGGGAGGATTTGCTAGATTAGTTTTACCTTAGTCGGAATATATTGAGCACGGGATTCCGAGAATACTCGGGTCTTCCCACCTTGGAGTTGCGACTCCGCAGATCGTGAGCTTGTCATGGGCTAAGTTGGGACACCCCTGTAGGGTTTTGAACTTTCTAAAGCCGTGCCCGCGGTTATGTGGCAGATGGGAATTTGTTAATATCCGGTTGTAGAAAACTTGACACCATGTTCAAAACACACTACCAGCGTGAGTAACCATGACGGTCATTTTCCGAAAGGGGTTCGGGAAGTGAACACGGTGGGGTTATGATTGACGTGCTTAGATAGGATCACTTCGTGATCACTTTGACGCTGGTGGCACTTCTCTTCTCGCTCTAAACACATAAGCTAGTGCTAGTGCAGCTGCAACCTTTTATCTTTCTTCAGCCTTGTTCCACACCCAAGGCTTAGATAGTTTTGCTACCCGGGAACGGGATTGCTGAGTCCTCCGTGGCTCACAGTTTCTACGCAACACCAGATGCAGGTACTATGGTGAACTACTCAGGTGACGGCACGGAGCTGTACTGGGAGTTCGATGAAGAGCGTAGTCGATACTATGTGCACTATCCCGATGATCAGTAGTGGTTTCTACTAGGGGCGATTCGGACCTTGTGGCAATATGTATTTGGTATCTTTCATTTGGATCTTCGCCCGTAGTCGGGTTGTGATGTTATTGGATGATGTTTTGCTTATGTAATGTATTGTGTGAAGTGGCGAGTGTAAGCCAACTATCCTTTTGCAATTTCATTCCTATTTCTACATGAGTCGTGCAAAGATACCGAACTTGAGATCATTCCAGAATGGGCTTATACCTTTAAGTCGTGCCTCGACACGTAGGAGGTATAGTCCCATCCTGGGCATTACACCTCGTAGATCCACCGACGTACTTCTTCAGCCTATATATACTCATATACCCTGAAAACATCCAAGAGCACCACGAAACCCTATTTCCACTGCCACAACCTACTGTACCCGTGAGATCCCATCTTGGGGCCTTTTTCGGCACTTCGCCGGAGGGGGAATCGATCACGGAGGGCTTCTACATGAACACCATAGCCTCTCCGATGATGTGTGAGTAGTTTACCACAGACCTTCGGGTCCATAGTTATTAGCTAGATGGCTTCTTCTCTCTCTTTGGATCTCAATACAAAGTTCTCCCCGATCTTCTTGGAGATCTATTCGATGTAATACTTTTTGCGGTGTGTTTGTCGATATCCGATGAATTGTGGGTTTATGATCAAGATTATCTATGAACAATATTTGATTCTTTTCTGGATTCTTATATGCACGATTTGATATCTTTGCAAGTCTCTTCGAATTATCGGTTTAGTTTGGCCTACTAGATTGATATTTCTTGCAATGGGAGAAGTGCTTAGCTTTGGGTTCAATCTTGTGGTGTCCTTTCCCAGTGACAGCAGGGGCAGCAAGGCACGTATTGTATTGTTGCCATCGAGGATAAAAAGATGGGGTTTATATCATATTGCTTGAGTTTATCCGTCTACATCATGTCATCTTGCTTAATGCGTTACTCTGTTCTTATGAACTTAATACTCTAGATGCATGCTGGATAGCAGTCGATGTGTGGAGCAATAGTAGTAGATGCATAATCGTTTCGGTCTACTTGTCACGGACATGATGCCTATATACATGATCATGCCTAGATATTCTCATAACTATGCGCTTTTCTATCAATTGCTCGGCAGTAATTTGTTCACCCACCGTAGAATATGCTATCTTGAGAGAAGCCACTAGTGAAACCTATGGCCCCGGGGTCTATTTTCCATCATATTAATCTCCCGTCAACTAGCTATTTCTATCGTAGTTTATTTTGCAATCTTTACTTTTCAATCTATACAACAGAAATACCCAAAAAAAAACTTATTATCTTTATCAGATCTCACTTTTGCAAGTGGTCGTGAAGGGATTGACAACCCCTTCATCGCGTTGGTTGCAAGGTTCTTAATTGTTTGTGCAGGTACTAGGGATTTGCATGTAGTCTCCTACTGGATTGATACCTTGGTTCTCAAAAACTGAGGGAAATACTTACGCTACTTTGCTGCATCACCCTTTCCTCTTCAAGGGAAAACCAACGCATGCTCAAGAGGTAGCAGCGTACGAGAGAGAAACGCGCAAACCACACTGCATATCTCGGCCCCGACCACCCACCGTAACCAGGAACTCCCCGAAATTTTCCTCGTCACTTCTCCAATGAGTTTTTACGTCATGGACAACCCAAATAATGTCATGCAGGTGCGTCTTCGGCCCGACGAGGATGAAAAGCCCATTTTCTATCATTATTTTTTGTCACAGAAGTAGCAGCCCACCACATCTATGATGATACGTGTTTTTGTAACAATTATCATCATAGAAGTGTCATAACCATGACATAAAAAGTTTTCATTTGGACCATGTCACATATGTGTCTTTTTTTGTAGTGTGTCCATTCCACCAGGAAGCCGGCGATGGCTTGTGACTTTGCTGCCATGTGTGGCTTGTATGAGAGCTCGAATGATAGGAGCTAGATTGCCCACTTGGCCACGTGGCTTGTGGCGTCTTTGTTGTTGATGATATTAGAGAGCGGTGCGTGGTTGAACACCGTTATTGGGTTGGCCTGAAAGTACTGTTGCAGGTTCCTTGCGACCATGAATACCCCATAGGTGATCTTCTTATAGTGTGGATATCTGGTCTTGCAAGGTGTCAGCACTTCGCTGACGTAGTACATCGGGTGTTGCACCTTTTCAGCCTCCTCCCATTCCATGGAGATGACCACGTTGACCACCTGGGTGGTCACCACTATGTACAACAACATGGGTTCTGATTGGGCTAGGGAAACGAGGAGTGGTTTTGATGGTAGTAGGCTGTTCAGGTCGACGAATGCTTGTTTGGATTCGTCGCTCCAGTAAAACTTGTCGCCCTTTTTGAGGAGGCGATATAGGGGCATGGCCTTCTTGCCCAGCCATGCGATGAATCTGCCCGGGGCTGCTACGCATCCTGCGAGTTTCTGCACTTCGCGTACTGTCTCTGAGGGATCGAGATCTACTATGGCATTTTTTAGGTTTGTCTCTATCCCCTGTTGGGATACGATGAACCCCACTACTTGTCCGGCGGGGACTCCGAAGATGCACTTTCGGGGTTTAGCTTCATGCTAAAATTACAGAGGTTGTCAAAGGTCTACTGGAGGTTGCCGAGGAGACTTGAGCCTTGTTTGTACAGGACCACGATGTCATTGATGTAGACCTCTACATTTACTTCGATCTTGTTTTTGAAGCATTTCTGCATCGTCCGCTGATACATAGCCCCGCGTTCTTGAGGCCGATGTGCAGAAAGGCCCGTATGGCGTGATGAAGGAGGTTGTCTCTTGGTTAGATTCTTTCATCTATATCTGGTGGTATCCGGAGTATGCATCCAGAAAACACAGTCGCTCGCATCCTACCATGGAATCGATGATGTGATCGATCCTGGGTAGCGGGAGCGGGTCTTTGGGGCATGCTTCGTTGAGGTCGGCATAGTCCACGCACATGGGCCATGTGTTTTTTTCTTCAATACCGTTACTGGGTTCGCCTGCCATTCTAGGTGTGCAGCCTCCCTTATTAACTTGCCTGCGAGTAGGCGCGCTATTTCCTCCTCTATTGCCATTCGTTTCTCTGTAGCGGAGCGGCGTATGGCTTGTTTTACCGACCTCGCGTCCTTGCGGACGTCCAGGAAATGTTTGGCTTTGCTTCCTGGCACCCCTGGAATGTCGGTAGGCCTCTCGGAGAATATGTTCCAGTTGGCCCAGAGGAAGGCGAGGAGCTCTCCCTCCTGGCTCTCTAAGAGGTCTCCGCCGATGGTGACCATCTTGTTGGGATCTTCCGGGTGGACCCGTAATTTCTTTGTTTGTCTGGCCGGCTGGAACACTGTCCCTAGCCTCAGATTTTGTGGGAGCTCGGTCTTTGATGGCCCTATTTGTTTTCTTATTTTGGCAAGCTCGTCGGAGGTCAAGGTGGCCTCGGCGAGCTCTATGTTGGCCACCTGGGCTTCGTAGGCCCTTTTAGAGCTCCCATGTATTGGCACTATGCCATCCGGGCCTGGCGTCTTCAGCTGTAGGTAGGCGTAGGATGGGACAACCATGAAATTCACATATGCGGGCTTGCCCGGGATCGCATGGTAGCCGCACTAAAAAGGAGTGGCCTCGAACTGGATGGCCTCACTTCAACAGTTATGTTCATCTTCGAAGACGAGCTTGAGCTCGATCTACCCCAAGGGGGGGACTGTGTGGCCTGGTACCACCCTATAAAAGCCCACGTCCGACATTCGTAGACCGAATAGCGAAATCTTCATCTTTTCTAGGGTGTTGATGAAGATAATGTTGAGGCCGCTGCCTCCATCCATTAGGACGCATGAGAGGCAACAACCCCTCCATGATTGGATCTAGTATAGGGCGTGCTTACCCAGTTGTACAACGTCTTTGGGGTGATCCCGACGTCAATGATCACCATTTACTGGGACCACACAAGCTATTTGCTGGTTGCGTCTTTCGCCGTGTAGGTGTCGTGTCACGGGAGTTTATGGTTTCGGCGTGTATCCGCCGCTGTGAATTTCATGTTCATGGAGGCCATGTGAGAGAGCTTGCGGCTCCGCGAAGTCCGTACGATGCGTCTCCATGCGGGGTGATCGGGGAAACCGTAGACCCCTAGGGCTTGCCCCTCCTCATTGTACACGTGTTTGATGAGGTACCAGGGTCAGATGTCGGGAAATCGGCCTGATCTATCAGTGACCAGCAAAAATAACCGAATGTGAGGCAATGGCCTGCCGGGAGATCATCGGCCTTTTCTGATTCTCCGCAATGGGTTAAGTCTCCAATCAACGACGCCCATGCCTAGCGCGCTAACTGACAGAGCAAAATACCATCAGATCCCTTGGTAGGGTTCATGAAGAGATCAGAAGTACCAGATCAGAGTTTGCACGGACAGTTCGGGCTGCGAAAGAGTAATACCCTACATCCTGCTTCTTTTTATTCATGGTGAGGGGATACCTCATGCATAGGATTGCAATTGTGTATGGGATGTCTACCGAGAGTTTCGATATGAGATTGGATGATCAATGAGGACCTAGCTAGACCTCCCTTTATATAGGCAGGAGAGGTCTAGAGTTTACATGGGAGGTAGATGAGATCAGTTATGCCGCCGCCCTCAAACTTGGGAGCACGCACATCATTTTTTCCTTCTTATGGTTTCCTCCTATCCTTGGGCCTGGTGGGCCCCATCTGTGGACCGAAGTTGGGCTCCCTTATGTCAGGTACACCGGGTACAGGACCCATTCAATGATGGCAGTGGACGTCATGGAGGGGGTCGACATCATCTGGGTGGATTTGGACGCGCATTAGGGTTAGGTGCGAGAAGAGGGTGGGTGGATTGTAAAAAATGTGTGCTTCGGGTGGGGTTTTGATTGGTCCAACCCGTCAGAGTCCTATGTGAAGGACGCCCCTTGATTTAGCCTAGAACTGGGCTTTTTGGACCACCCATATCCTATCCAATATGTGCGTTCACAGTACTGGCCCAAAAGTATTTGAACATCTAGAGATCCAAATATTTGAGGGTGAAGCAAGCCAGAGATACCCTAATAAGGATGTGTTTGGTAGGCTGCACCTCCCCCACACTGGCCCACTATGCGCAAGGAGGACGCGCTTGGTACCGTACACGGGGGCCTGGCTCACACGCACAGAAACCTTAAAGTGGCCCAAAGCTTGGCTCGCTAGGAATGCTTGAATCGGTCATTTCCAACGAGCCAGGCTGAGTTGAGCGTAAAAGAGGGCATGTCGTATGCGGCGGTGCAGGGGGAATGGGCGCGTGGATAGCGGGATTACGCAAAATTTAGCATCACCCCTATTCTTCCTGGTCATTCTTATCTCCAACATGGGTGGGTCGTCAGCTTCAAAGGGAGTAAGGAATATACACCCCCTCCTCTGGTAGGTCATTATGTAGGGTGTAGAGTTGATTTTACTTGTACTTAGTGCAACAATGTTTTTGCCGTTAGGTCTTTCTGGACGAACATATGAAGTTCGTTGTTCAGGCAGCATCACTCATAGCCATGATTTAGGCATGGGCGTGTTTGCCCATGATGCGTCTCCAATGTATCTATACTTTTTGTTATGTTCATGCTATATTTATATCAATTATACATGCTTCTGGTGAACTTTTATATCACTTTTATTGGACTAACATATTAATCTAGTGCCAAGTATTTTTGACTTTGTCGAGTGATAAATCACAAGTATAGGGGATCGCAACAGTTTTCGAGGGTAGAGTATTCAACCCAAATTTATTGATTCGACACAAGGGGAGCCAAAGAATATTCACGAGTATTAGCAGCTGAGTTTTAAATTCAACCACACCTGAAAGACTTAATATCTGCAGCAAAGTATTTAGTAGCAAAGTGATATGATAGTAACGATCACAGTGGTAAAAGTAACAGTGGCAGTTTTGTAGTGATTGTAACAGCAGCAGTAACGAAAGTAACTTAGCAAAGATCAATATGAGACAAACTCGTAGGCAATGGATCGGTGATGATATGTATTGGATGATATTCATCATGTAGAAGCTATAACCTAGGGTGACACAGAACTAGCTCCAATTCATCAATGTAATGTAGGCATGTATTCCGTATGTAGTCTTACATGCTTATGGAAAAGAACTTGCATGACATCTTTTATCCTACCCTCCCGTGGTAGCGGGGTCCTAATGGATACTAAGGGATATTAAAGCCTCCTTTTAATAGAGAACCGGAACAAAGCATTAGCACTTAGTGAATACATGAACTCATCAAACTACGTCAATCACCGGAAATAATCCCAATTATTTTCACCTTGGGGTATGCAGATCATAACACGTAATAGGTGTCTACAACTTGTAAGATCGGTTCAAAAACATAAATATATTCATGGAAACATAAATGGTTCAGATCTGAATTCATGGCACTCGGGCCCTAGTGACAAGCATTAAGCAGAGCAAAGTCATCGCAACATCAATTTAAGAACATAGTGGATACTAGGGAGCAAACCCTAATAAAACTAACTCGATTACATGATAAATCTCATCCAACCCATCACCGTCCAGCAAGCCTACCATGAAATTACTCACGCACGGCGGTGAGTATCATGAAATTGGTGATGGGGAAGGTTGAGGATGACGACGCCGACGGATTCCACTCTCCGGAGCCCCGAACGGACTCCAAATCAGCCTTCCCGATGAAGATCAGGGGTTGACGGCGGCTCCGTATCATATAACACGATGAATCCTTCTCTCTGATTTTTTTTTCTCCGCGAATAGGTACTTATAGAGTTGGACTTAGGGTCGAAGACGGTCCAAGGGCTCCACAGGTGCGCCCCATGGGCTTGTGGCCCATGGGTGGCCCCCCTCTGTTAACTATTTGCGCTAGTATATTTTTATTTTCCACAAAAATTCACCGTAAATTTTCAGTTCAAACCAAGAACTTTGACTTCTGCACAAAAATAACACCATGGCAATTCTGTTGAAAACAGCATCAGTCCGGGTTAGTTCCGTTCAAATCATGCAAATTATAGTCCAAAACAAGGGCAAAAGAGTTTGTAAAAGTAGATACGATGGAGACGTATCACCGAGAAAGGAATTGTTTTGGAACCAGCAAAATCAGAAAATTCATGATGATGATTTTTGGAACAAGAGCGAGCTAGAGGACTTGGACCAACCTAGATGGGCTCTAGGGGCCCAACGTGGCCTCCCCACATGGGCACTACCTTGGTCATGTGGTGGACCCTCGTCGGGGCCGTGGAGGTCAGTTTTTGCTCTTCTTCGGTCACAAGAAAGATCCAAAAGTTTTCGACCCTCCCTTAAAATTTCAATTTTTCCTGACTTGTGGAACTCCAGATATCTACGAAATGGTGAAATGACAAAGATTTGAACACAGAGGGAAAATCAGAAAATAGAGAGATCCAATCTCGGATGGGGATCTTGCCTTATAGGGTCTAAAAACCCATTTACCAGAGAGGGATACCTTTCCCCACCTAGGGGAGAGGCCAAGAAAGAAGAAGAAGGAGGGGGGCTCTCATGCCCTCTTTTCCAGTGGCGTCGGAGTGTCGTCGGGGGAACCATCATCACCGCCAATGTCTCCATCGACTCCATCACCTTCACCACTGTCTTCATCACATTCCTTCCTCTCTACAAATTGGTCCACTCTTGCATAAACCTCTATAATTCCCTACTTGAGCATGGTGTTTGACGCTACAATTATTATCCAGTGATTTCTTGCATTACCATTATGTGTGAGTATATTCTTTTGTCGTATGATTGATTGCAGTTGTATTTTGATATGTTGTTGTCCTCTGGTGCCCATCATATGAGCACACGCGTATGTGGATCACACATTAGGTTTAGTAGTATGGTGAGATAACTATGCATAGGGTGGCCAAGGTGATAGATATTACCGAGCATGAGTGTATAAGTCGATGCATATATATGAGATAAAAAGGATCGATCGATCTTGATGCTATGGTCGAGTTTTACCTGAATGAATCTTTAGTATTTTCGGATCCATGATAGGGGTTTCAATCATAAGTGCATGTTATAAGTGGTTCTTTATTTTATTTTTACAAGTTACCCTCTTTTACTCGCAAAGTAGTTGTATTTCTCGTTTCCTAGGTAAAGTAAATATTCGGTTTGCATATGGTTGTATCAATGGTAGATAGAACCTTAGAGAATTAAAATCCTACATTTATCTCATTGGGTTCCACACTCTTACTTATAGAAAAGATTACAATACATCCGCTACACTAGTGGGTTATCGGTCCACAAGAGAGAGGTTCGCCAGAGTGATAAGCATGTAATTTGTTATGGTTAATTGTTAACTGGAGATAGGGAGAGGATGGGGAATATGAACTATATCTACAAGTATAAGGACGTAGAGGCTATGAACATGATTCGAATGTAATAACAACTTTTGCCAAGCTTGTGGCGACTTTTAGGAGCTAGGGTCTGCTAGAAGATACCATACATACATGTGTGGAAGAGAAAGTTAGTCACGTTCGTTCATGTTGTAGGTCATAATCAAAGGTTGAGAGTTATTCACAACACATTCAGGACATCCGATTAGACAATTTTCAGTTTTTCCAAGCAAGTCTAGTATGCTATCGAGGAGCTCGGAGGAGAGATGATCAATCCACCAACTGGGCAAACACCTACCAAGATTTACACGAGCCCTTGATGATATCCATATTTCAAGGTGAGCACTACCCGTTGTTCATGACATGACATGCTTGTATTGTTCTAACAGAGCCATACCATATGTTTCCATGCCATCACAGGATTGTATTGGTGCAATGTATGGTAATCATGTGACTGCTGGAGTGTTGAGGTCATAGGTTGTAGCATATAGGGGTAGAAAACACTACACGGTCCAGAATGTGCTTGTTGTTGTTGACTTCGGTCTGAAGTTAACATATGTGTTTGCGTGCTAGGAAGGATTATCCCATGAAGCTAACATTCTTGCTGATAACATGTGTAGACCTGATGGGATCAATATCCCCAATGGTAAGTTTGACCTAGGAGATATTATATGCATGTCGACTTGGTGTTTTTCCACCCTTCAGGAAAACCAGGTACCATCTGAACGAGTTCTTTTGTAGCAACCATCCTAGGACTACTATAGATTATTATTTTTCAATCTTAAGACACTATAGCCTTAGAATTACACCCAAGGGGGCATTTGGATCTCTAAAGATAGATTTAAGAACCCGAAACAGAAGACATTTCACCCTTTCCCCACCCAAGTTAGTCCTGTTGTTGCATGTTGAATTCTCTACAAATAGATCCTAGAATGGGGTTGTGATGAGCTTGTGCTGGAGGATGAAGATGTGACGGCTACTAATGTTGATGACTCTAACCATGGTGGCGCACATGACAATGCAGCTTGGAAGAGCAAAATATTAAAATGGGTTGAGGCAATATGGAAAAACAGAGGCAACACAAGGATTTGAAGAAAAAGAAGCAGCAACATAGGAAGAAATGGGAGAACAAGAAGAAGAAGACGAGGATGGACTTTCTCCCAGTTTGACATCGATGAACTTTCCCTTGTTGAGCCATATGACTGTTAATTTGTACATTTTGTTAGTAGTTAGGATGGACCGGCATTTGCTTATTAGCTAGGACCATGATTTTATTTCGTACAACATATATAGTGTAATGTGCAGTAAAATCACTACTAGTGAGAAGGAGTCACCACAACATAGGTCGTGCAGAGCCAAATGTCATGTTTTGCACGTTTTACAGTCGTAACCCAGCACTGCCAGCCGAATGCTAGGTACCAAATTGTTCAGTGGTGTAATATATGCTACTAAATTATGAGATGAACATGTTTTTTAAAGTTGTGATTCTGCAACCAAACTCATCTACACCCCGTCCTTGAATAATAAATTCAAAAAATAGTAAAACTCTCACATGAAATTTATAGGCATCCAAGATGCTTATGTGCACAGGGTGCATGCAAATTTTGATGGTCTTTGAACGTCTCCGGAGTTTGTACGAGTTCCTAAAATGTTCAAATACCACAAAAATATGCATGCACCTTGCGCACGTGAGCATCTTGGATGCCTATTTTTTTAGATTATTTGATTATTTTACTCTTTTTTTAATTTATTGTTCTCTGGTGTAGATGTGCCACCATTTTTAATTATTGATTGTTTTTTGTCTATATTTACTCAGTCAGGCCCGACTCATCCACAAATAGAAATAGGGCAAAGAATCCAGAATGAACAATGGTTGCCCACGCACACGCGACTTATCCCTACGCCTCTCCTCCAAGCGAACTGATGTCTAGAGTTTCTGCTTCATCAGCGGCACCGCTAGTCTACCTCGTCTCATGTGGCCTTAGGGCCATGGTGGTGGATCCCTACCCTTGCCGGCAGGAGGGGTTCATTTTTATATGTTTCTTTGAGTTTTGTTGAGGTTTGTGTCCTACTTAGGAAGACGAGACGACGTCTTCCTGAAGATGAATATGTTTCTCCATGCTTAGCCCCCGTCTCGGTGGTGCCTCTAGCATTGTTGGAGGGTGTGTGGAGCTGTGGCCTGATAGGTCTTGCAGGATTCGGTCGGTTGTTGTCTCTCATGGATCCCGTAGGATCCAGTCTACGTTAGTTTGTGTTCAGGTTGAATCATTTTGATGTACGCTTCTTTTCATCAGCGAGGATTCCTATTCTGGTGCGCTGATCCTATGGGCCCTAGTACAACGACTTCTGACTGACTACTACAATAAGTTTTGTTCGGCTTTGGCATGGGGGGATGATGATGGCGGCGTGTTTGTTTCAATGGTTGTAGTCGTCGTTAGGTGGTCTACAGATCTAGATGTAACTTTTATTACAGATCTAGATGTAATTTTTATATTTTTGGTATTCATTGTATCAAGATGTTTGATGCTAAATAGATTGAAACATTTTCAACTAAATAATAAATATATACAAATAGTGCAAAAATGATGCTACCTATCAAATGCATTCTAAGGGCATCTTCAAGCCGGACCCATAAACCTCCCGTAACTGTCCGGATCGCGGAAGCCATTCAACACCGACCTGTATCGGTCCGCGAGGAGGTCCGGATGTGATTTCTTCCGTAAACCGGACACAAAAGTGGGGGAGATTTGTGGGAGTCCGGACCAATCCCAAGCCCGCTTCTGGCCGCCTTGGCCCACCAAACAACCCCCCTCCCGCGCATGCCCCCGCCCGACGCCAGCTACCAGCATTCATGTCATTGTAGAGCGCGCCGCTCCGCATTGAACACGGCTCAGGGCAAACGCGACCTCTCACTGCCTTCATCATTGAAGCGGCGTGTTGGCCGAGGGTGCCGCCTGCTGCACGCCCGGCTGAACACGCCTCCTCGCCACATTCATAAGCCTCCATTAACCCCGCATGGAAGCCGAGAAACCTACTTCAGCCACACGTCCATTCATGGGCGGGCCAGCATGAAACACACACCCGACCAAACTCCTACTGTTCGCCCTCTATTTAAATGAGGGCAAACGCCAGGCAAGAACCACACCCCTCTGCCGCTCCCCTAATCTCCTCCTTCACCTCTCTTTCGATGGATTTCGAAGGGTAGTTCTCCGGCTAACAAGCCGGCTGGGTGGCCCGCCGAGCCCGCTAGATACGAGCGAGGCAGCTCACTTCTTCACCTCCCGCAGCTCACCGGACGGAGCAAGTTGCCGCCCCAAGCCGCCGCATGGTTCAGCAACTCGTCGTGCGCTCGAGGCCCACTCGATGAGGAGTGACGAGTTGCTCCACGCCGGCACGGCGGGGAGTACGGCGGCATGGGTGTCATCGTTGTCGTCAACGACCGCGCCTCCCGTGTATGCGGTCGCGCCTCTCGTGCATACGATCGCACCTCCCGTGCCTGCGACCGCGCCATGCAGGCAGAGGCAGAAGTCGGGTGCACGGAGAGCGATGTGGTCGGCGCCTCTGCGTCCGCCGTCGTCATCGAGGAGAAGTAGAACACGGAAGTCTGATGCCGCTTGGGTCTCATGAAGGCTATCGCCTAGGCGACAACGGCGTACACAACCGATGTCTCGCCTGGTTCTTCTCTTTCGAGGACCTCCGTCGATCCCACATGGGCTTCATGGAAGCGAAGGCGCCTTGGCCTCCCACTGAAGCATTAGATGGGGGTCCACTCTCATGAGTGATGGGGTGGCGAGCCGTCCTTTGCGCTGAAGCATATACCTTCGAGGCTCCCGGCAGTCCGGTGATCGGGCAGCCGGACATGAGGAAGACATAGGGATCCGCGGGCGGTGATTTAGATTAGGTACTAATTATACCTTCAGAGCCGGACTAGCACCGTTGATGTAAATGTATTGAAATCCGTCATGTTCATATGAAAACCGGCTTTTTATATGAAGTCCGTCATGTTTATATGAAATCTCGTCGCGTTTGTGCGAATTTCGTCCGGCTGGCTTAAATTATTATGAAAATATATACAGCTAATGTTGGATGGCTGCCTTTCGCATCCGTGTCCACAGATTGGTCCTCTGTTTATGGACGGATGTCGGGGTTTTTGCGGGTTGCCGTTGGATATGCCCTAAATTCTTATGAAAGATTTGAGTTGTGGGCAGAGGGCGGTTGTGACATGTGGATACGTGATTCTCGGGTTGGTGGGCTGCTCCGGTACTCCCACTGCCTGTGAGAGACTTTGTTGTCCAACAAGGGGACCCACGCACCTTGACGATGTGAGTGGAGAAACTAATGGATATGGCACCACGGTCACTCACAAACTCCCATTAAAAATCTTTTTTTATTTCAGCTAACAAAACACGTCATTCTTATTTTGAGTTGGTCAACACATCTTTTATAACGTAAAGAAATATCTTTTTCTAAAACTGAAAACAAATCGACATTGTCTCTATTATTACCTTACGGTACCCACCTACCACGGGTACTGTACAAAACGAGCTTCCAGTCTCACTCATGCACCGTGCATAGAGAAAACGTTTGGTCCTGGTTTTCTTTCATAGGAACAAACAATAAAAGAAATATCATTATTATTACAAATTGAGTGCATCTCATATGGTTAGATTCCTTGTAGTGGAAACAACCCACCGGGGTTAAAGTTCGAGACTTAGCATTGGCGGTGGGTTGTAGACGTGGTGTCGATGTTGTTGTAGCGTTTAACTCTATGTAGTGGTTGG
>LR738715.1:621606109-621672957 GCA_902687465.1 Secale cereale | reverse complement strand
AACCCCCCCCCCCCTCCCTATATAAGATGATAAGATGATACGCACACTCGTGCGTATTTGAGAAAAAAGACTTAGCATTGGCGGTCGCATTTTCTATATTATTTCAGATCTTCCGGCAATATGCTTTCAGATTAATTAAATATCATTATTTTTATAGAAAATATCAATATATCTTTTTTTAAAGATCAGATCTATTATAAAGATTCACCGGAAGTACAAAACACCTCAAATATAATAAAAATTATATCGAGGTCCATGGACCATCGAACGACCATTGCCGCCGCCAGAACGAGCCGCCGAAGCGCCTTTGTCGCCGGCCCCATACTGAAGCCCGCCTGACCTTGTCGATGACAGCCGGGAAGTCTTCGTTGCACGTGCCTCAAGGACCAACGCCCGAGAGCCGCAGTCGCCGTTGTTGAATCCTTAAATTGAAGAACTTGACATCAAATATCGCCGTTGCGTACGCACGGCGAGAAACCCTAACCTCGTTGTCCCGAGGAGCTGACAGGAATCTACATCGAAGCTCCATCTAATCCATCTGTACGGACGTACTTGAGGAGGATCAGAGCCCGAAAGACTGACTCGAAGAAGAAGCGCCGCCATCCGTCCAAACGCCGCCCCTGCGAGTACTAAAACCCTATCTATCTTCTAACCAAAGCCGAGTCACCAGAAATCCCCTCCACGCCACCGGCCGTCGGAGTGGCGAGCGGAAGGGAGGCAAATCCACTAGCTCACCGGCGGAGATCGGGGGAGGAAAGTTTCCCTAGTCGCCTTGCGAGAGGGGAAAGAAAAAGCAATGTTTTAAAAGAATTCATTATTAACCCTGAAAAACCACAGATTATTAAATATGGCTATCTTTTCTCTAGTCTCTAGTCTCATACTAGTACGCAACATGTTCTTTCGGTACCCGTCGTATGTCAATTTTCTGTGTGGACCTTTTTTATGCACACAAATAACTGTTTTCAGTACACTTGTTATTGACACATCGACTTTATGTCTTCATTCATTTGTTATGCAATAATATCCAGTTTATATAACTATTTGGATTGGTGGTGAAACATTGCAAGTCTGTGTTGCGTAGGTTCTTGTCCTAACTGAGGTTCCTTCAACAATGTAATGCCCAGGATGGGACTATACCTCCTACGTGTCGAGGCACGACTTAAAGGCATAAGTCCATCCTAGAATGATCTCAAGTTTGGTAATCTTTGCACAACTCATGTAAAAGGGGGATAGTAAACTGAAAATAGTTGGCTTACAATCGCCACGTCACAGAATAACAGTACAAGTCTCAAACATCATACAATAAGATCACTACAACCCTCTAAGGGCAAAAGCCAAATGTCAAAGTACCAAACTCAGATAAATAAAGCAACCACAGGCGGATCGAATCCTAGTAAGAGACTCCACTACTGATCGTCCGGGTAGCGCACGTAGTAACGACTACGCTCCTCGTCGTACTCCCAATCCAGCTCGGTGCCATCACCTGGATAGCTCACAGCTGGACCTGCATCTGGTGTGAAGTATACCTCCTACGTGTCGCCAGAATTTTATTTCAAAGTTCAATATGTCCAAGATCATTGCTATTGATCCGTGACTCCGTTTGGGGTGCACTTTGGACCTAGTTGCTGTACATTATATCTAGTTTGTGTTCAAGTCCTTTGCCATGCTTTTTGGGTGCTGTAGATTAATTATTTTGAGCTCCAAAGATGCCATGTTGCTGTAATTTGCAGTTTTCGCTCAAATCTTGTTTCGGGCATAACTTTTAGCCCGTAACTCCGATTTCAGCGAATCTTATATCAAACTTGGGTGTTTTTCTGTGTAGATTAATAATATCAGGTTGTTATCTTGTTTTTAGGTGTTTTGCTTGAGTGATGTTTTACGTGCTCCATGTGCATCACTAGTGCATCCATCATGCATACATGTTTTTCGAGTGCGCATTGCATCGTATTGATTGGTGCTTGGTGTGTTTGTTGTGTTTAGAGCCGGAAGCTGAGAACGAGTTTTCCAACGAGGTTGAGCACGAGGTTTCCAACGAGTTTGAGCACGAGGACCCTTCTTTCGATCCGAACGTCTTCTCTTCAGGCAAGATGACCGAACCCCGATAACTTTACTATCTTTGCCTATTGCTAGTAGTCTCGATCTATAGTTTTGCCTCGATGCCCATGTTCTTCTTGTCAGCCTCCTACTTGTAACCAATTGCCATGTTTAACCACCCTACCTATGCAAACCGTTGCTTGGCTAAGTATGCTTCGCTCAGCCCTTCTTATAGCGTTGCTAGTTGCAGGTGAAGTGAAGATGCTTGCTCCATGTTGAAGTTTGGTTGGGTTATATCACACTATATAATGCTTTAATTGAAATCACCTATATATTGGCAAGGGTGGAAGGCTAAGCCTTTTGCTTGGTGTTTTGTTCCACTCATGCCGTTAGGATCCGTATAAGCCGGTGTTATGTTCCTTGATTATGCGTTCCTAACACGGTTGGGGTGTATGGGACCCCCTTGATAAACCGCTAAGCGCTAAGTCTTTTCCAGCAAGTCCCAACATTTGGTACTATTTGCCTCATAATAACAACTTAATTAATTAATTAATTTGCATAAGGGGGACGCTCCTTGGAGATTCTTTTCTACATAGCAGGGGGGCCAGTGCCGATGGTGTTGGTCCCAAACGGGGAGTCTGCGGGAACCACCACGGGGAAACTCGAGGTTTGGGTCCTGTAGAATCGCCCATCCGGTCGTGTCCTGAGACCTAGATACGCGCGGCTACTATCAGGGTGTCGACACGCCGGGAGGATTTGCTGGATTAGCCTTACCTTAGTTCGGTATATCTTGAGCACGGGATTCCGAGGATACTCGGGTCTTCCCACTTTGGAGTTGCGACTCCGCGGATCGTGGGCTTGTGATGGGCCAAGTTGGAACACCCCTGCAGGGTTTGAACTTTCGAAAGCCGTGCCCGCGGTTATGTGGCAGATGGGAGCTTGTTAATTCCGGTTGTAGATAACTTGACACAATGTTTCAATACACTACCAGCGTGTGTACCGTGACTGTCAATTTCCGAATAGGGATTCGGGAGTTGAACACGGTGGGGTTATGTTTGATCGGCTTTAGTTAGGATCACTTCGTGATCATCTTTCGACCGTTGCACTTCTCTTCTCGCTCTCTATTACGTAAGTTAGTGCTAGTTGCTGCTGCAGACTCTTGTTTGTTCCTTCACCTCTCGTTCTTTCTTCAGCCTTGTCCTCACCCAAGGCTTAAATAGTCGTGTTACCCGGGAACGGGATTGCTGAGTCCTCTGTGGCTCACAGTTACTTCACCACACCAGATGCAGGTTCAGCCGAGTTTGATGCAGGAGCTGGTTCAGTGCTTCACCAGGAGCTCGATGAAGAGTTTGGCTGTTTGCTTGTGACGTTTTGATGTTCAGTAGTGGTTTCTACTAGGATTCGATCCTGACCTGTGGCTTTATGTTGTTTTGGTATCTTTCTTTTGGTTCTTCGCCCGTAGTCGGGTTGTGATGTTCTGAATGATGATTGTTTATGTAATGTATTGTGTGAAGTGGCGAGTGTAAGCCAACTATCTCCTTTTGCATTTTAATCCCTCTTTTACATGAGTTGTGCAAAGATACCAAACTTGAGATCATTCTAGGATGGGCTTATACCTTTAAGTCGTGCCTCGACACGTAGGAGGCATTACAAACAACTACTAGATCTCACTGTTAGCGGCGAGCGGCTATTGTGGTCGTCAAAACCTTGTATGGCAAGCGCATTCGTAGGTGCCCATATTCTTACCGCATGTTTAGTGTATTTTCCAAACTTCGACGGTATGGTTTTGGATGCAATTTTATAATTTATTTGTCACTTTATTTCATCTTCTCCTTGTATTGTCCATTATTTTACTTGATAAATATTAGATATCATATGCTCTTTAAAAAAATGATGCAGAGATGAATTAGTAGGGGGGGGGGGGCGAGATCGCCCCTACGACGTTGTTTCCTCTTGATAGCTATTACACTTTACTATCACACTTGGAACTCCACGGATTGTAGGCAAATACCAAAATCCAACAAAAGAAAATGCAAAACCCAACTTAGAAGACAAAGGGGTCTCCCGGCAGTTCCGGGATGCACAATGGTTAGGTCATGGCTACCTTTCATGGTTGCACGAGAACCTCTCGAGTCCCAGGCTCAACCCATTTACAAAAGATTGTAGGCAAAGCCCAAATTCCTGTAAAATAAATGCAAAGCCCAACTTAGAAGACAAAGGGGTCAGTCGGGTAGTTCAAGGATGCACACACCTAAAGGTCAGATCATGGCTACCTTTCATTGTTTCCATAGCCCTCTCGGGGGTGAACCCTACCCGCTGATTCTATACCACTTCCCCGGTGCTCCTCCTCTTATCGTCGTTAGTGCCTGCCGTCGGGCAAGCCCCCGCGGTTGTAGGCGGTGACGAGTCATATTTTGGTTTTGTGGTGGTGCCGTTCACATGGTGGTGAAGGCTTTGCTTCAAATAATGGTGTCGCGCTTGACGACGTCGAGTAACCTACGCCGATCTTATGTTTCGCTGTTGTGCGGTGTTGGTTTGGTCCTCGGTCTGTTGTGAGTGTTGGCGTCTTATGTGCAGGTTGTTCCCACCCGCGGAAGATCACGGGCTAGGCCACTACTTCCCATCAGTGACACTAGCCTAACCCTTGACCCAGATTGGGGTGCGACCCCTGCCAATATAGCTTCTTCCCCCATGTCATGTCATATGCGGCGTGTGGCTACTGAGGCGACATCAACGAGGACTTTCCCAATATAGGTTTGTGTGGGTGCCACAGTTGATGACCTTCTCATTTTCGTTCTCTCCTACGGAGATGCCACACGACCAAGGGCAGTTCCGAATTATTTTCTTGGAAGCTTAGATGCACTTGCAAGTTTTTTTGAGTTCTATTCCGTTAAAGTGGGGACAACGGTCATAGATATGGATATCTTGTCTGTACTCGTTTCTCTGGAGTACTCCCTCTGTACTGAAATATATGTCGCTGGAGTAGCTGAACTTCAGCCACCCCAACGACATATATTTTGGGACAGAGGGAGTATAATCCAGATTTACTTTTTATTTCAGAAAAGTATAATCCAGATACATCAGGCTAAAATAAAAGGGAGCAGGTGAGATCTTGGACGCTCGGAAGGAAGCATGACGTGCATATGACGTAAAATTTCTGGAAATAATACCTATTTATCAAGAGGTAGCTTTTTTCTGAGACAATATCAAGAGGTAGCTAGCTAGCGTAGTTATATAGTGGATCATATGTTCTCACAAAATAAAAATATAGTGGATCATATGGAACAACCACTCAGGATATCTGGGGCCCCTGGAAACACTTTACATCATCGGCGTGCATGCAGATCAATCGAGCATATACGGCGACATGCTAACCAACGAACTGACATACAAACCTAAACCTAAAGCCAGGAGGACTAGCTTCACTTCTCATGTTGTTGCTCAATCGTACAGTACTACCTGTTAGCTACCCAATCACGATCTCTGGACAGGTTGCCCATCTCCGTCCATGCATCGATCGCCGTGTACGTCGGATGTCTGAAATCACGAGAAATCGCCTCAAAAAATAGTATGGTGGTAGTACTGCTACCTGTCCCAGTGTACAGTTCTAGAACAATACTGCTGCATATCCCCTTTTCAGTGAAACGGACATGTCACTCAGGGCATCTCCAGACCCGCAAACCGTTGTACGGTCGAGGTCATCCAACATAGGCTTGTATCCGTCCGGCTTCGTAAATCGAAAACAAATGTGCGAGGGCTTTGCGGGCGTTCGAACGACACCATGTCGCCTGTGACCACACTGGCTCACCCAAACCCCCTCCTCCCTCGCCCGCGACGGCAGAGAAAGAAGCCGGCAGCGCGAAGATTGACGAGTCGATGGCTAGCGCGTCTGCGTCCGCTGCCAACATCGAGGGGAAGTAGAACACGGGAGGCCGCCGTCGCTTGGGTTACAGAAAGGCCACTGCCGGCGCGTCGCCGGCTTGTACAACCGGTGGCCTGTTTAGTTCTATATCTTACACCATCCTCGGCCCCGCCTGGGCTCCAAGGAAGCGGAGGAGCCCCCTTTCCCTCCGGCTGAAGTGCCCTCTTTGCTACTCTGATGAGCGGCGTAGCCGGACCTAAGAAAGATACAAGGGAAGAATATACCTCCGGAGATCCCAGCGGTCCGGTGAGCGGGCTGTCGGACATGGGGAAGTCAAAGGGATCCGCCGCGGCCAGCCGGACACTAGTATAGTGTATCCGTGTCGTCGTAGTGGAGCTCCGCGTGACCGTACTTGCACATAATTTTATCTTAGTTAAATATGTTCAAAATGTAAACATTTTCATCCGGTTCGTACATTTTCATCTGGTTTGTATGAAATTCGGCCGTGTTTGCACGAATTTCATCCAATTTGTTATAAAAATGATTGCAATGTATGCGGACAGCATTGGATGACGACCTCTCACATCCGTGTATGCTGTCTGCGGACGGGTGCGGGAAAAAAATTGCAGGTTGCTGTCGAAGATGCCCCTATGCTGCTGAAAAGAAGGGGACGGTAGTAAAAACGAAAGAAAAAAAACTCACTTGGGCGAAGAGGACATATCAGGCGCGAACCAACATGTGGTTGAGATGGTTAGGTGGACAGTGGTATCCCCAACCCATCAGGGTTCAAATCCTGGTGCTCGCATTATTTCTGGATTTATTTCAGGATTTCCGACGATGCGCTTTCACGGTGACTTCGTAAATCTCAAGATAATATGCCGGCTCAATTTCTCGGAGGTGCTCATAGGGGTAGGGTGTGCGTGTGTGCGTTCATAAGGGTGAATGTATGCGCGTGTATATGAGCGCTTGCGTCTGTACTGATGCTACAAAAAAGTTGGGACATATCAGTCAAAGCTCTACGTACATTTCTGCTTAATCCTGAACCACTCCCAAGATATGTGGCCATACACGGAAAGAAAAAAAAAAGGTACTTTTCAATATCTGAAGACCTATCTATGAGGCTATATTTCCTTCCGTTTTCTCCAGTCAAAGGAGGAGGTGAATAAAATCATATGGTGGCAAGTGAATGGTCGGAGCAGCATCACCTTCAAGTGTCTGCTCAAGTGTGGTAGGTGAACCTTTTTTTTTGTTTTTTGCAACTCTGTAGTAGGTGAGCCTTTGGTTTCAAAGGTACTCCAAGACCAAACAAACAGGCCACGAAAAGGAGATCTGTCACTAACTTTAGCTGGTACACATCGATGGGGAAGTGTTTGATCCGCTTGGGCATCTATTTGCGTGCACTTAGAAAATTAAATTCCATCTTGATTTCGTTTCAATAATACTGGCTTGACTTTGCGTACAAGTCAGCTATTCTATATATTGACCTTTATTTTGATACTAACTAGTGTGTTAGCACCTTCCTCCAGCTCTCATGTCATGTATTTTACGTGGATCCTAACAGCGGTACCAGGGCTGGTTCTGAGATTTCGAGTGCCAAAGGTGAAACTAGAACCGGGACCCTTGTATAAAAAAAATGTCTTGATTTAAACCTAAAACATATATATAGTTTTTCTGATATAACCCTTCATCACTAATATGCCCTTTGATTTGTTGACAATCTTCATGATGAAGGCGGAAATGTAGTAATATATTGATGCTGCAAACAATGGCTATAGAACAGCGTCGGTGGTGGTGGGAGTGGCCGTGCCGGGCAGTGATGAGGGTCTCCAACTAAGGACATGTATAGTGGTTGATAAGATAGTCTTATCTTATGTTTTGCATGTAAATTAAAGATGACAAAAAAATATCTACAATGGATCATCTCTTAGACTTATCTTCAATAATTAACTATTCCTAAAAATATGATGAGATAAATTGTGCTAAGAAATCATCTCTTGTCTTAGAAGACATGCCTTCTCTTATGATTCCCCTCTCCTTCACCTCATCACTTATCATACATGGCACTCTTAAAATAAAACCATTGTACATGCCCTAACCATATAGCTGCTTAATCAGGATCACAAAGATCGTGCCATTAATTAACCCAAGAGCTTTGACTGGTTTGTCTTAAAAAAAGCATGTATGAATTTTGCGTTCGCCCCATGCGGTGGAAATAAAAAGAGCTTTGATTGATTAATGGCGCTCTCTTTTCATCTCGATGCAGGTGTGTTTTTTTTCGAGAGAAATTTCCAATCTATTCATCAATCATGGCAATACAGAGAATACAAGAGATAAAAAAAATTACAATCAGGTCTATGGACCACCTAGCGACGACTACGAATACTAGAACGACCCGAAGGCGCGCCGCCTCATCTCCCCTCCATCACCGAAGCCGGGCAAACCTTGTTGTAGTAGACGGTCGGAACTCGATGCAGGTGTGTTTGACTCTTACTTGCCACCTTATGCATCAGTTTTAGTTGTTTTTGCAAATCGGTGCATACCCTTCGATCGCATTGGCGCCTTAGGCAGTTTTTTCGTAGGTAGCTCTCTCAGTTTTGTGAAGTTTTAGGAAGCTTCCAGCCATTTATTTTTCTGGACATGTTTTACTCGGATATATTATTTTTTCTATTTTTCTACTTTTTCTTTCTTTTTCATTATTCATCTTCTATTTTAGTTCTTTTATTTTTTCCTTTTTCTTTTTTACATGCGCAAACTTTAAATTTCTTCAAATTTGTCGATTTTTCCAAATTCATGAGCCTTTTTTGAAAACATTTTAAATTTTTTTAAACTCGCAAAGTTTTTTCAAATGCATGAATAATTTCAAGTTCACAGAAAAATTCCAAAAAATGATATATATTTTTGCCAAAATCCAAGTTTTTTTTCAAATTTGTGAACTTTCATTTCAAACTCATTCAACTTTCTCCTAATCCGTGATTTTATTTCAACATGTTTTTTTATCAAATCTATGAACTTTATTCAAATCCATGATTTTTAAAATTCATATTTTTATTAAATTTTTTTTTTACAAAATCGTGAACTTTTTTGCATTTGCAATAAAACTCTTAACTTTTTCCGATTTGTTTTTGGAGTTTTTGCTTTTTGAAAAAAGTAAATGGTTGATCGAATGACCAGTCAAATGGTCAACTGTTGACCAATACGAATTTGCTGCGCTTTTATCTGCCCGCTTACTCCTTTCGTTGGTTTTCCTTCTGGGATGATCTTGTTTTTTAATTCGCAAACATTTTCCAATTCATGAACATTTTTTTAATTTGTTAGCTCTTTCAAATTCATGAACCTTTTCAATTCATGAACTTTTACCAAATTCAAGAAATTTTTCTTAAATTTATTAACTTTCCTTCAATCCATGCTGTTTTTCAAATTCACGAGGTTGCCAAAATTCGTGACTTTCTAAAATCTATGAACACTTATTTTCAAGTTCACGAACATTTTTCGAATTTGTGAACTTTTTCATATTCATGATATTTTAATATATATATTTTGAAATTCATGTCTCTTTGGAACTTGTTATTTTTTACATTTTTTAATCAATAAAGTCTGGATTATGTTTTTTTAATGAAAATAAGTGAGCGTGGTGAGACAACTAAGACACCAAGCGTCAAACCTTAATGGGTTGTGGCCCACAGGCATGCGCGTCAGCGCCAGCTCGCTAAATAGTGCTTAAGGCGTTGAAGTGGGGCTCTCTCATATCCATCGAAAGCCCCTATCGCGGCCCCAAGCTCCATTGAAGGCCCCTGCACCAACACCTTCCCGAGCCCTATCACCGCAAGGTCCACAGGCTCTGCGGGCTCCGAGACTTCTGGCGCGACCTTGCTGCTTGGGGTGGTCTGGGCCTTCTTGGGAAATCTAAAGACATACAAGACGTGCTCGGTTCAGTCCTCGAGAACAACCTATTCAACAAAAGAAAGGACAACGATAAACTTCAACTTATGACGCCTTTGGCATCGAGAACCGCCACGGCATAGGGTAGACTTTGACTTTTGAATTCCCCATCGTCGTTGCCTTCTTCCTCATGGAGCCCCATGCCCAGGTCACCGCCTCTTGATCTTGGTACTCCATCGGGTGACTGGCGGGGAGGGAGTGGCGGCAACAGTGAAGATGATAAATATATTGGAGGGGATGGGCTCCGAGCCCTCTTTCCACTCCATCTATGAAGATCCACGTTGGCACCGCGGCCCGGGGTTCACCGCCACAGGACTCTGGAGCGTGACCCGTGATACGTCTCCAACGTATCTATAATTTTTTATTGTTCCATGCTATTATTTATGATGTCTTGTATGTTTAATGGGCTTTGTTATACACTTTTATATTATTTTTGGGACTAACCTACTAACCCAAAGGCCCAGTCCAGATTGCTATTTTTTGCCTGTTTTAGGGTTTTACAGAAAAGGAATATCAAAAGGAGTCCAAACGGAATGAAACCTTTGGGAGAGATTTTTTTGGAGCAAAATACGCACGGGAGACTTGAGAACCACGGAGTAGGGCTGATGTGGCGTCCACAAGGGTGGGGGCGCCCCCCCTATAGGGCGCGCCCCTGCCTCGTGGGCACCCCGTTTGGCCCCCGGTGCCCTCCTTCCTCCTATATATACCTACGTACCCCGAAACAATTAGAACAACAGAGAAAACCCTAGTTCCACCGCCGCAACCTTCTGTTCCCCGTGAGATCCCATCTTGGGGCCTGTTCCGGAGCTCCGCCGGAGGGGGGATCTTCCACGGAGTGCTTCTACATCATAATCATCGTCTCACCATGAGTTGTGAGTAGTTTACCACAGACCTTCGGGTCCATAGCTAGTATCTAGATGGCTTCTTCTCTCTCTTTGGATCTCAATACCAAGTTCTCCTCGGTCTTCGAGGAGATCTATTCGATGTAATATCTTGTTGCGGTGTGTTTTGTCGAGATCCGATGAATTGTGGGTTTATGATCAAGATTGTCTATGAGAAATATTTGGTTCTTCTCTGAACTCTTTATGTATGATTATAATATCACTGCAAGTCTCTTCGAATTATGTTTGGCCTACTAGATCTATAGTTGTTGCAATGGGAGAAGTGCTCGGCTTTGGGTTCAATCTTGCGGTGTCCTTTCCCAGTGACAGTAGGGGCAGCAACGCACATATTGTATTGTTGCCATCGAGGATAAAAAGATGGGGTTTATATCACTATGTTTGAGTTTATCCCTCTACATCATGTCATCTTGCTTAAGGCGTTACTCTGTTCTTATGAACTTAATACTCTAGATGCATGCTGGATAGCGGTCAATGTGTGGAGTAATAGTAGTAGATGCAGAATCGTTTCGGTCTACTTGTCTCGGACGTGATGCCTATATATAATGATCATGCCTAGATAGTCTCATAATTATTCGCTTTTCTATCAATTGCTTGACAGTAATTTGTTTACCCACCGTAGAATATCGCTATCATGAGAGAAGCCACTAGAGAAAACTATGGCCCCCGGGTCTATTCTCAACATATCAATCTACAATCTACTTTACTTTTACGCTTTTACTTTCTGTTCTTATAACCAAAAATACCCAAAATATCAAACTATCATCTCTATCAGATCTCACTTTCGTAAGTGACCGTAAAGGGATTGACAACCCCTTATCACATTGGCTGCGAAGTTCTTATTTGTTTGTGCAGGTTCGAGGGACTCGTGCGTGGTCTCCTACTGGATTGATACCCTGGTTCTCAAAAACTGAGGGAAATACTTACGCTACTGTGCTGCATCACACTTTCTGTCAGGGATATTACTACCAGGTATAAACCGCCCAGGAGCGGCAGGTTCATGCCTGACGATATTACGTTTACTAAAGCCCAGCAGAGCATGGAGCAAGACTCTTTAGCCCAGGAGGCTTAGAGCCCAAGTGTTAGGGCCCATGATTTGTAAACCGCCATACTGCGTGTAAACTTGTGCTGTAAGATAGGAAGGATAGAGACCGAGCTGGACACGTCTATGAGTCGGCCTCGGGATTCTGTAAACCGGACTGGGCGTCACCTCGTGTATTTAAAGGGACGACCCGGCGACGGTTCAAGAGAGAGAACAACAGTTCGAGACACATGCAAAGCGGATTCGCTCCCTGTTCATCGAAACCCTAGCAATATTACACCAAACTAGACGTAAGCTTTTACCTTCACCGAAGGGGCCGAACTAGTATAAAATCCCTATGTCCTTGTCCGCTTTAACCCCTTTAAGCTAACCCGTAGCAATGGCCTCACGACTAAGTCCTTTTGCTAGGACATCTGCCGTGACAAAACCACGACAGTTGGGGCCCATCGTGGGGCTATCGCATGATGGTTTCGAGTTCTTGAAGGGCAGCTTTGAAGGGCTCAAGGGCTATGCAGTAGGCCGGATGACTAAGAGTCGTCGCGGCAAGATCTACATCGATGATGCAGGATGGGGCCCCGAGGCCGATTCAATCGAATACGGGTACCGGGTTCCCTTTGGCGGCATCCATGTCTTCATCGGCAAGATCGGCGAACCGGGCCCTGAGCCATACATCTTCCCCAACATCATCGAGCTGGCTTAGCGTGCGACCGGATTCGGCCCGCCGTGAAGCACTTCTTTATTGGAGCAGTTCATAGAGTTCAAGCTGAGGACGGATCGGACTCTGGCGGTGAGACTGTTGTCTATTCCAGCGATGAATCGTCTTCTGGAGAGGCAGAATCTTTATACCTGTTGCAGGATGGCCGGTCTGAGGGCTGTTTCGATGGTGACAGTATTCTGGACACCCTTGATCCGCCAAACCGGGTTGCTGTCTTCATGGCCGGATCACAACCTATGCAGCAGTCATCAACTACAGCGGCGTTAACAACAGACATGGCGGGAGCTAGGGCTGGAGGTCCTGATCCGTCGACGGCCGAAGCTTTGTTCGCCTTGGTCGATACTTTGACAGCACTGTTAACAGCAGAGGTAGCCTAGGCCAATAAGGAGCAACATGATGCGGAAGTCGCTCAGGTGAAAAGCCAGATAGATCAAGCCAAGTTGGACCTAGCTGCTAAGAAAACCAGGATGGCTGCCAAACAGGCCGAATTAGATGCTCAGGCTTCTCGACTCATGTTGGATCAGACCGCTTCACATGAGGTAATGAGGAGAAGGCAACGATCTCGCCTACCACCAGTTTATGAGGCAAGGAACCTTTTTAGCATGCAAGGAGCAGGGACCAGTAACCAGCCGGAGGTAAACCGGGGAGGAGCGCCGGGCACAGGATCGTCAGTCCAGCCGCAGGCTGTGGAGCCAACCCGCCAGGTTGTCCCATCACAGCATGTACCCACCCCTCCCGGTCACTACTCTAATCCATTGGATAACATAGTTGCCGCCGCTTCACGACTGGCCGCCCTTCCCATCGAAGGAACGTCCCCCATAGCGATGGAGTTACGACGGGCCAGGGAGTTTTTGGAGATGGTGCTAACGCAACAACAAGCTTATTCTCACAACCATGAGAGGATTCATTCAACCCCTCGCCCAAGCCGGAGTTATACTAGGCACCTGGATGAACCGGCCGTGTCAAGCAGCGCGCGAAGACGTAACCCGCCACGGAGGGATGATCCGGCAGGGGGAGATGCAAATGCTCAGGACGTGGTGGATTAGGGTAGGCAACGCCGGGAGGCCGAGTTAGCAGCACAGTACGAAACCCATCAGCCAATGCCGGTTCGTCCGTCTACCTCAGTAGAACCGGGGGTGATGTCCAGCTCCTTGGGAGTGCCTTGCCTTACTCCTGCTTTACGCAACGTAAAACTGCCCAAGGATTTCAAAGGACCACACAAGGTGCCCAACTACACTGCGGATCTATCCCCTGAGACATGGGTTGAAAGCTATGAGATGGCAATGGAGATGCTGGATGCGGATGATGCAGCGTGTGCTAAGTATTTCACAATGATGTTGGAGGGCACAACTCGCACTTGGCTGAAAGGCTTGCCACCCAATTCCGTCGGATCATGGGCCGAATTGTGCTGCTGTTTTATTAATAACTTCAAAGACACGTGCAAACAACCAATGTCTGTCGTCGATTTAGCTGCATGTGTTCAAGGAGAGCACGAATCAACAAGTCATTGGGTGCGTCGAGTGTCGGATATCCTACATTCCTCCAACAACATCAACCCAACCACAGCAGTTGTAACCTTGGAAGGCAATTGCCGGTTTGAACCTTTGAAGTTGAAGTTGGGACGGCTTAAACTTAATTGTGATGACATCGGGACGCTCATGGGCGCCTTGGTGAAGTATGCGGATTCAGATAGTGCCAAATACCCAGATTCTGATGAGGATAAGTCAGGGAAGGCAAGAAGAATGGTAAAGCGCCACAGCCCAACCCGGCGAATCAAGGATACAACGGTAAGCGTAAAGCGGATAGTAACTCAGATTTTGTGGCCAACACCAATGCTCAGGAGAACGACCAGCGCCGCAAGGGTAGACCACCCCCACGAAATGGGAGGCCGCCTATTAATCAGGAACGCCAGATGAACATACCTTGCCCAAGGCACGGTACAGCAGAAAAGCCAGCTACATACCTCTGGAAGGACTGTTTTATTATGCAGGAAATCATGAACCGGTTTGAGTACGAGCATGGACCGTCCGGCGGATCAGGCCCTGGTTTTTCACGGGCCGGTTTATCAAGGTGGTGGATCCGGTTCAGGGTTCCAAGGTAATAACAACAACCACAACTGGCACAATCAGCATAACCAACAGCACAGCCAGTGCGGTTATTACAATCAGGGAAATCAACAGCGCCAACATCAGCAGCAGTCCGGATATCAGAGTAATCCGAAGGAGTTGAGCAGTGGGCAGTATCATGTCTTCACCACGAGCTTATGTAAACGGGATCAGAAAGTTTACAAGAGGGCAGTACATTCTGTCGAACCGGCGGTGCCGCGCTACCTGCTTTGGTCAGAACAGCCCATTGTGTGGAGCCGAGAGGATCATCCACCCCGGGTTGACAATACGGGTCAGCTAGCTCTAGTTGTGGCACCTCAGGTGGGTGGCTACAAGTTTACCAAGGTGCTTATGGACGGAGGCAACATCATCAACATTCTATACTATGAGACTTTCAAGCGCATGGGGCTGACAGATAAGAAGCTTCGGCAATCCAACACAGTTTTCCATGGTGTGGTGCCTGGTAAATCGGCATATCCAGTTGGTAAGATAGACTTGGAAGTCACTTTTGGAGATGAGCATGATTCCAGGTCTGAGACTTTGACCTTTGAAGTGGTAAAGATCAAGAGCCCGTATCATGCCCTGTTCGGGCGGTCGGTTTATGCGAAGTTCATGGCGAGGCCTTGTTATGTTTATCTATAGCTCACGATGCCGGGCCATAAGGGAACCATTACGGTCCATGGGAGCCGCAAAATTGCTTTGGCATGCGAAGAAGGTGATGCAGCTTACACTGAGGTGGTTTGTGCTAATGAGGAGCTGAAGTTTTATAAAGATAATGTTGATCCCGCAGATATGCCTCTGTTGAAAAAGCCAACCAAAGAGCATGATTCGGCCTTGAAGTTCAAATCAGCTGAAGAGACTAAGCAGGTTGACTTTGTTCCTAGCGATTCATCCAAGTAGTTCACCATCAGTGCCAACCTAGATCCAAAATAGGAAAGCGCGCTCATCGAGTTCATCCGTGAGAATCGGGACATTTTTGCATGGAAACCTTCAGACATGCCAGGTGTACCGAGGGAACTCACTGAGCACACTCTCAACATTGATCCTAAGTTTAAACTGGTTAAACAATTTATGCGCCGCTTCAATGAAGAAAGGCGCAAGGCTATTGGTGAAGAAGTGGCTAGGCTCTTAGCGGCAGGCTTTATAATTGAGATGTTTCATCCAGAGTGGTTGGCTAATCCGGTACTGGTGCTTAAGAAAAATGGCACTTGACGAATGTGTGTTGATTACACAGATCTGAACAAGGCTTGCCCATCTGATCCCTTTGCCCTCCCTTGTATTGAACAGATCATTGATGCTACGGCGGGCTGTGAGCGCCTAAGTTTTTTGGACGCATATTCAGGTTATCATCAGATCAAAATGGCAGTTAAGGACCAGGAGAATACGGCCTTTATAACTCCCTTTGGAGCCTTCTACTATGTATCTATGCCATTTGGGCTTAAGAGTGCCTAGGCGACCTATCAGCGTTGTGTGCAGAACTGCCTTCATGGATAGATTGGGCGGAATGTTCATGCGTATGTGGATGACATTGTGGTGAAATCCAGGAAGGAGGAAACATTAATAACAGACTTGAAAGAAACCTTCGATAATCTCCGGGTTTACAAAATGATGCTTAATCCGGATAAGTGTGTTTTTGGTGTTCCGGCAGGCAAGCTCCTGGGATTCTTGGTATCAAACAGGGGAATCGAAGCTAATCCGGAAAAGATCAAGGCGATTGCATCCTTGGCTAAACCGACGTGTATCAACGATGTCCAACGCTTGGCGGGCCGCATTGCGGCGCTCAGCCGGTTTATCAACGGTTTGGGGGAGAAGGCCATCCCGCTTTATCAGATGATGAAAAAGACAGACCATTTCATCTAGAGTGATGCTGTTGATGCTGCGTTTCAAGACTTGAAGAAGCAATTGGCAGAGCCGCCGGTCCTTGCTGCCCCAGTTGATAATGAGCCACTGTTGTTATATGTGGCTGCTAACGCCCGTGCAGTGAGCGTTGCCATTGTAGTAGAGCGCAAGGAGGCTGGCAAGGAATATCCGGTTCTACAACCGGTTTACTACATCAGTGAGGTGCTCATTGAGTCAAAGGAGAGATACCCGCATTGGCAGAAATTAGTGTATGGAGTCTTCATGGAAAATCGGAAGCTAAAGCAGTACTTTCAAGGCCATCCAATCACTGTGGTCAGTTCAGCTCCTTTGGGAGATATAATCCAGAACAGAGAGGCTACTGGTCGGGTTGCGAAGTGGGCCATTGAGCTTAGCCCTCACGGATTGAAGTATGTGCCCCGTACTGCGATAAAATCCCAAGCATTGGTGGATTTCATCAACGATTGGACAGAGTTGCAAGCACCAGAGGAAAAGCCGGATCACACATATTGGACTATTCACTTTGATGGATCCAGGCAATTGGAGGGCTCGGGGGCTGGAGTCGTATTAACTTCCCCACGAGGTGATAAGTTCTGTTACGTCCTTCGTTTAATGTTCCCATGTACTAACAATGCAGCTGAGTATGAAGCTCTCCTCCATGTGATAAGCTCTCCTCCACGAGGTGGGTTCTCAACGTAAACTGGTTCCACCCAATACCTTCCTGGATGTATTACATAATCCGTCGGTAAAGTTACTTTCAGAAGAGGACCTGGCCGTTCCTGGTCCGGAGGCTCAATCGGTGGCGGCGCTTTATGTTATTTCGGATTGGACGCCCCTCTACCTGGCGTACATGAATCGAGGTGAGTTACCAGAGGACGAAGTCTTCGCTAGACAGATAGTCTGGCGATCCAAGTCAATGACTATTGTCAGTGGAGAACTACATCATCGCAACATCTCTGGGGCGTTTCAGCGGTGTGTGTCGCCGGATGAAGGCCGTGATATTCTTAGAGAGATCCACGAAGGAGATTGTGGTCATCATGATGGCTCAAAATCTTTGGTGGCTAAAGCTTTTTGTCATGGGTTTTACTGGTTGACGGCTCATGCCGACGCAGAGGACTTGATCAGAAAATGTGATGCTTGCCAGAAATTCTCACGGCGTGCTCATATACCGGCTCAGGAGTTGAGGATGATGTCAATTACTTGGCCATTTGTGACTTGGGGGCTTGACATGGTCGGACCCTTCAAGAGATCCCCAGATAAGAAGACCCACCTTTCGGTGGTGGTGGATAAGTTTACCAAATGGGTTGAGGCGGAACCAGTCAGCAAGTGTGATGCAGCAACGGCGGTTCAATTCATCAAAAAGGTGATATTCCGGTTTGGCTTTCCACACAGCATTATAACTGATAATGGTACCAATCTATCCAAGGGGGCTATGAAGGAGTTCTGTCAACGAGAGCACATCCGCCTTGATGTATCATCAGTAGCTCACCCTTAGTCTAATGGTCAAGCTGAAAGAGCCAATCAAGAGATCTTGAGAGGCATTAAACCCCGGCTTATGGTCCCTATGCAGAGGACACCGGGTTGTTGGGTGGAGGAATTACCCTCTGTGTTATGGAGCATCAACACTACACCTAATAGATCTACAGGGTACACACCTTTTTTCATGGTATATGGAGCTGAAGCAGTCCTCCCTAGTGATATCCGTCATGATTCGCCGCGAGTGGCGGCTTACGTCGAAGCTGATAACGAAAAAACATGGCAATATGCATTGGACCGGCTGGATGAGGAACGGGACACGGCAGCAGCTCGATCGGCGATTTATCAGCAAGATCTGCGCCGGTACCACAGTCGCCGGGTTAAACCCAGAACGTTTCAACAAGGAGATGTGGTGCTCCGGCTCATCCAAGACCAGACAGACATGCATAAGTTATCCCCCCCTTGGGAAGGACCCTTCGTGGTCAGCAAGAACCTGCACAACGGATCATACTACCTTGTTGACATTCGAGAACATAAGGACTCACGTACGGCGGAGGAGGAGACCCGACGGCCGTGGAACATCGCTCTTCTTCAACCTTACTACACCTAAGCCATAGGCTCCGCTTTACGTACATATATTTGCAATGTATATACTATGATCAATATAATAAACCGGTGCCCCCGATAAAGCGGGGTATCAGCCGTCTTTTTTCCATAAGAGTTTGTCACATGGGGGCTTCTGTGTGCAAGGGAGTTCCTATGGCCTCTTAAACTGGCGGTCACATCAAGGCCATCATAAGAGCATAGCTCTGGTTGCTTCGGCAATTCCCACATGATGATGAGGGGCAAAAGAGAGTTTTGATGCCTAGCACAACTCAAACATAGGCCCCGACGAGCATAGCTCAAATGCTACCTGGGGGCTCCTGATGCATAGCATCAACGAGTTGACAACCCTTGTAGTAGGCTATCAAGCCATGGCTTGGAAGCCTGGTGTATACACCCAAAACCCTGGATTAGCCTGCCTGCATTAAGTAAGTTACTCCGCCCAGGTAAACCTGGTACGACCCGTCGAACGTATACACAAGTCAATCTTTACAGACCCTGAACTTGGTAACGTTAAATTTACGATCATCGAGTGATTACACAAGTCAATCTTTACAGACTCTGAACTTGTAACATTAACATTGACGATTTGGTTAAGGATTGAGGACCATCTTAACAGGCTTTGTAAAATGGTTAATGACAGTAGCCTGGCAGCTCATAAAAAGCCTCGAATTTGGAGCATGACAGCTCGTAAAAAGCCTCGACTACACGGTCTTATTTGCCCAAAAATTTCTTTTTGATTTTTATAAAAAAAAATATGTTCAAGGTCATTGGTGTTCATCCAAGTCCATTGGTTCAGGGAGTGGATGACTATAAGTTGCCACTACACCTGCGTTTACAGAGCCTTAGTCTGGTTTGATTATACAAACACCAGTACTGCCTACATTTTAAACTAGAGTTTATCATAACCCGGTTCGGTCCCATCATGAACCGGAAAATGATCGAGGGAGTCATCAATACTTGCATCTTTGATCATTGTCTTTGCTCTCGACTATTGATTAAGGTTAATTGTGACACACTTAATCACACGTATGATACATACTTTATATTTTTATACACAGTTCAGGTTATAAACTTAGACCATGTGTTTGAGCATTATGACCCGTCCGGCGATAAACCGCCAGGACACTTTAACATTGTTTTATGCAGAAACAGGTGGAGTAAACCGTCAAAGGCATTATAAGCAAATAATTATGAAGTCGCAAACTGAAGCAATTGCATACAAAGGACAATGCGTGATAACATAAAGCGTTTCAACTACCCTATTACAAGGCACTGGAGATCCCAGAAGAATATCAGTTTTTTCATAAAGTACTGGGCCATAGAGTTTAAACCGGCACCGGCTTAGGATTCTGCGTCAGCCTGATGTGAAGGTTGTGGATCAGCTTGCTCCGGTTCTTCGACGGGTTTTTCTAGCTGCTGGAAGTGAGTGGTTGTCCAATCAATCTTGGTCAGCGCTCGGAAATAAACTTCATCATTCACGAGTTCAGACGGATCAATTTCAGGAGCAAAAGTGTGCTTACAGACGGGCGGAATAAGATTTTCAATCTCATAAGCTGGAAGCTCGGCCCACACGTTCTCAGCGTTGTATGCCGGATGATAACGAGACAAATCAGCCTCATTAGCCAGTTTGCTGGCCAGAGGCCGCATTTCCTTTGTTAACACACGTAAGTCATCATTTGAGAAGGCTGATCCATCTTCCTTCATGCTTGGGTAGCCGCCCATCACCTCTGCCGGATCAAAGTCAGGCACCCAAGCTTTCTTTCGAGTTAAAGCCATCAGAGCACCCGCCCTTGTAGACGACTTCTTCAGTTCTACGAGCTGGGCAGGCAGAATGGATAGTTTTTCCAAAGTACCCTGGATTGTTGTGGGAGCCAGTTTATTGTGTGAGTAAGCGCAGACAATCCTCTGGGCACCGGAATACAGCTGCTCGACCAGAGTATACGGGGCCTTCAACTTTCTCCGCATGTCATTTCCAAGATGAGCAATGCGTTTTCCTGCATCAAAAAGTATAAATCAAGCCGGAAAAGTGCAGGACTGCGATATTCAGGGCTATGATAACAACACTTGCCAAAAATGGCAATTGTCATGGCATTAATCTGCTGCTTTAATTCGGACAATTCTTCTGTCACCGGATTAAGAGCAGCCTCTGTATCAATGGCCCTCTTCTCCAAGATAGTTTTCTCAGCATCCCAATCTGACCGTTCCTTTTCAAAGTCTTGCTTCAGCTTTTCTATGTTTGCTAAAGCAAGGGTCGGTTCGTCTTTGACTTTGATAGCAGCAGTTTCTTGGAACTTCAAAGTATCCTAGAGCTCGGTCACTTCAGAAGTTTTCCGGTTTAAATCAGTCTGCCAAGAGGATAGCACATTATATATTCATGTGACATTTTATCAGTCAAGTCCCAAGCACATAACAAGTTATGCACTTGACACTTGGGGGCTAATGTGTGTTTGCGGTTAAACAGGGCTTTTTTCAGTCAAGTCCCAAGCACATAACAAGTTATAAACTTGGCACTTGGGGGCTAATGTGACATTGTTCAGAACAGATGCAAGTTGAAGTCCCGGTTCATCCTAAAGGAGTAAACCGGCCCTTGGGGACTACACATGGGCAAAACAAACTATCTACTGGATCTACTAAAGTCCCAGTTCACCCTAAAGAGATAAATCGGCACTTGGGAGCTACGATGGAGTAAAGATAGGCTGGAAGAAATAAGCAGGAATAGAGTACAAGTCAAAAAACAGAAATATTACCTCATAGCTCTCCTTCATCATCTTTACCAAACCGGCTTCATGATCATGGCTGGTGAACAACCGGTTTAGATAGCCGGAAAGGAGTTCTTGGGCGCTGAGCTGAGTGTAACTGGACAAATCAGGACTCCATTTTCCCTTGTCCTTGCTGGGAACTTCATCCTTGGCAGTATGCTTGGACAAAGCGACAGGCTCGCTAGGAGTAGTATAGCCAGTCCCAGTAATTTCAACATCTTCAGTTGAAGCGGCCGTTTGCTTAGCCGTACTAGCAGGAGCAGTGCTAGCTTGGGCAATATTGGTCGGTTCAAGGTCACGATCCATTGGATCACTCCCCTGATCAACAAAGATTTCATGATCCATGGGAGGAGGATCGTCATGCAAAGTGTTAATAGGATCTTCAGCAGGTTCAGGATCCTTTGCCAGTTCAAGAATCGCGTCGTCATCTACTGGCTTATTCAATCTGGCCTTCTTGCTAGGCCTGGGTTTACCGCGGAAAGTTAAAAATAGGTGAAAATCAGAAGAGTCAAAGACAAAAATTAAACCGGCCACATGAAAAAACTTACCCAGGAATAGTCTTGAGGGGAGGAATCTGTGTGGCTGTTGATTCGCCAGAAGAGGAATGAGGAGTTTCCTGATAATTCGGATCACACGGATTAAGAGGTTGTCGAATAAGACCTGCCTTAGGATAAAAAACGTCTGGAGTGTGTAAAACCTCGGAACGATGGCTCTGAGCCGGAGTGTGTGTTAAACCGGTGGACTCAATGGCGTGGCCACTGTGCCGCGTGGTGCGGCGAGCTTCGTGTTGCTGTTTCTTCAAAAGAAAGTTTGGGTCCAAGTAAGCGAAAGTATTAGAAAACTGTACTTTCCAGCTTGCTCGACGAATTTTTGGTGTTGGCAGAGGTTCTGAATCGGAAGAAAGAGTGATTACCTCAACATCGTCCGCTTTGCTGCCTTCAGCGCGTCCCTGGGTACGGTCATTGTTAATAAAATGCAGATAAAGGAAAGTCAAAGAAATCAAGAGAATCAAGTAGTACCTCGGAGGCCGGTTCATCATCTTCCGGATTGGATCCAGAGGCGCCAGTAATATTCTTTTTGATAACCTTCTTAATAGCCTTGGTTTTTTGGCGAGGCACCTTCACCGGTTTATCCTGGGCCTTCTTCTTCCAGAACGGATCATTGCCCTGTTGAAGAAATGAAGACATTCAAAAAACGAGTAATGAAGATGGATTAAAACAAAGCAAAGCAATATGAAAGCAATTTTTACCGATGGTGCTTTATTGAGTGCACAAAAGGGAGCCAACCCGGTTCGACTGCAAACTTCTATAGGCTCGTTTAGCAGTTTCTTGACGGAGTCATTGATCTCATTTTCTGATATCACCGCCTCTGTATGGCGCAAAGGGTCTTTGGGATTCCCGATATATTCACAGATTAAATCGGAACGCCGGCTTAGCGGGAGAATACTCCAAGAAATCCAGCAGCGGACAAAGTCAACCCATGTCAAACCATTGGCCGTAAAAGCCCTGAGCTTTGAGAGCTGAGGAGCGTACTGAGCTCGTTCCTGGGCACTTAGTGTTGGGGAACGTAGTAATTTCAAAATTTTCCTATGATCACGCAAGATCTATCTACTAGATGCATAGCAACGAGAGGGGAGAGTGTGTCTACGTACCCTCGTAGACCGAAAGCGGAAGCGTTTATCAACGCGGTTGATGTAGTCGTGCACCTTCACGATCCGTCCCGATCTAGTACCGAACGTACGGCACCTCCGCGTTCAGCACACGTTCAGCTCGATGACGTCCTCGCCTTCTTGATCCAGCAAGACGGGCGAAGTAGTAGATGAGTTCCGGCAGCACGACGGCGTGGTGACGGTTGTTGATGAAGAACAATTTCTGCAGGGCTTCGCCAAGCACTACAGAAACTAGACGGAGGATAAACTAGAGGATCGGGGTAGCCGGCACACGGCTTGGTGTATCTTGATGTGTCTTGGGTGCTAGCCCTACCCCTCTATTTATATGTTGAGCCTTGGGGTCGAAACTTGGAGTAAAAGCCTTCACAAAGTCGGTTTCACCCGAAAGGCAAGAGTCCTTCTCGGACTCCAGGGCCAGACGCCAGGGTTCCCGGCGTCTGGACCCAGACGCCAGGGACCCTGGCGTCTGGCCCCTGGACTCCGCAAAACTTCCTTTTGCGCTTTCCAAAAACCTTGTGTGCTTTCCCTTTTGGCCCAAATAACGTGTTCTCGTACCCAAACACTTCGGGAAACATCCGGAACCCCTTCCGGTGAATTCCGGAACCCTTCCGGAGGTCAAACACTATTATCCCATATATTAATCTTTATCTCCGGACCATTCCAGAGTTCCTCGTCATGTCCGTGATCACATCCGGGACTCCGAACAACATTCGGTCATCAACATACATAACTCATTAAATACTATATCGTCAACGAAACGTTAAGCGTGCGGACCCTACGGGTTCGAGAACTATGTAGACATGACCGAGACATTTCTCTGGTCAATAACCAATAGCGGAACCTGGATGTCCATATTGGCTCCTACATGTTCTACGAAGATCTTTATCGGTCGAACCGCATAACAACATACGTTGTTCCCTTTGTCATCGGTATGTTACTTGCCCGAGATTCGATCGTCGGTATCTCAATACCTTAGTTCAATCTCGTTACCGGCAAGTCTCTTTACTCGTTCCGTAATACATCATCTCGTGACTAACTCATTAGTCATTTGCTTGCAAGGCTTATTATGATGTGCATTACCGAGAGGGCCCAGAGATACCTCTCCGACACTCGGAGTGACAAATCCTAATCTTGATCTATGCCAACACCACGAATACTTTCGGAGACACCTGTAGAGCATCTTTATGATCACCCAGTTACGTTGTGACGTTTGATAGCACACAAGGTGTTCCTACGGTATTCGGGAGTTGCATAATCTCATAGTCATAGGAACATGTATAAGTCATGAAGAAAGCAATAGCAGTAAAACTAAACGATCATAGTGCTATGCTAACGGATGGGTCTAGTCCATCACATCATTATCCTAATGATGTGATCCCGTTGATCAAATGACAACTCATGTCTATGGCTAGGAAACATAACCATCTTTGATCAATGAGCTAGTCTAGTAGAGGCATACTAGGGACATACAGTTTTGTCTGTGTATCCACACATGTACTAAGTTTCCGGTTAGTACAATTCTAGCATGAATAAAAGACATTTATCATGATATAAGGAAATACAAATAACATCTTTATTATTGCCTCTAGGGCATATTTCCTTCAGTCTCCCACTTGAACTAGAGTCAATAATCTAGATTACAAAGTGATGATCCTTACACCCATGGAGTCCTGGTGCTGATCATGTTTTGCCCGTGGAAGAGGCTTAGTCAACGGGTCTGCAACATTCAGATCCGTATGTATTTTGCAAATCTCTATGTCTCCCTCCTTGACTAGATCGCGGATGGAATTGAAGCGTTTTTTGATGTGCTTTGTTCTCTTGTGAAACCTGGATTCCTTCGCCAAGGCTATTGCTCCAGTGTTGTCACAAAAGATTTTCATTGGACCCGATGCACTAGGTATTACACCTAGATCGGATATGAACTCCTTCATCCAGACTCCTTCATTTGTTGCTTCCGAAGCAGCTATGTATTCCGCTTCACACGTAGATCCCGCCACGACGCTCTGCTTGGAACTGCACCAACTGACAGCTCCACCGTTCAATAAAAATACATATCCGGTTTGTGACTTTGAGTCATCCGGATCAGTGTCAAAGCTAGAATCGACGTAACCGTTTACGACGAGCTCTTTGTCACCTCCATATACGAGAAACATATCCTTAGTCCTTTTCAGGTATTTCAGGATGTTCTTGACCGCTGTCCAGTGATCCACTCCTGGATTACTTTGGTACCTCCCTGCTAGACTTATAGCAAGGCACACATCAGGTCTGGTACACAGCATTGTATACATGATAGATCCTATGGCTGAGGCATAGGGAATGACTTTCATTTTCTCTCTATCTTCTGCAGTGGTCGGGCATTGAGTCTTACTCAACTTCATACCTTGTAATACAGGCAAGAACCCTTTCTTTGACTGATCCATTTTGAACTTCTTCAAAATCTTATCAAGGTATGTGCTTTGTGAAAGTCCAATTAAGCGTCTTGATCTATCTCTATAGATCTTGATGCCTAATATATAAGCAGCTTCACCGAGGTCTTTCATTGAAAAACTCTTATTCAAGTATCCTTTTATGCTATCCAGAAATTCTATATCATTTCCAATCAACAATATGTCATCCACATATAATATTAGAAATGCTACAGAGCTCCCACTCACTTTCTTGTAAATACAGGATTCTCCAAAAGTCTGTATAAAACCATATTCTTTGATCACCTCATCAAAGCATATATTCCAACTCCGAGATGCTTGCACCAGTCCATAGATGGATCGCTGGAGCTTGCATACTTTGTTAGCACCTTTTGGATCGACAAAACCTTCTGGTTGCATCATATACAACTCTTCTTTGAGATATCCATTCAGGAATGCAGTTTTGACATCCATTTGCCAGATTTCATAATCATAAAATGCGGCAATTGCTAACATGATTCGGACAGACTTAAGCATCGCTACAGGTGAGAAAGTCTCATCGTAGTCAACTCCTTGAACTTGTCGAAACCCTTTCGCAACAAGTCGAGCTTTGTAAACAGTAACATTACCGTCTGCGTCGGTCTTCCTCTTGAAGATCCATTTATTTTCGATGGCCTGCCGATCATCGGGCAAGTCAACCAAAGTCCACACTTTGTTCTCATACATGGATCCCATCTCAGATTTCATGGCCTCAAGCCATTTTGCGGAATCTGGGCTCATCATCGCTTCCTCATAGTTCGTAGGTTCATCATGGTCTAGTAACATGATTTCCAGAACTGGGTTGCCGTACCACTCTGGTGCGGAACGTAATCTGGTTGATCTACGATGTTCAGCAGAAACTTGATCCGAAGTTTCATGATCATCATCATTAACTTCCTCACTGATTGGTGTAGGAATCACTGGAACAATTTTCTGTGATGTACTACATTCCAATTCGGGAGAAGGTACAGTTACCTCATCAAGTTCTACTTTCCTCCCACTCACTTCTTTCGAGAGAAACTCCTTCTCTAGAAAGGATCCATTCTTAGCAACGAATATCTTGCCTTCGGATCTGTGATAGAAGGTGTACCCAACAGTCTCTTTTGGGTATCCTATGAAGATACATTTCTCCGACTTGGGTTCGAGCTTATCAGGTTGAAGCTTTTTCACATAAGCATCGCAGCCCCAAACTTTAAGAAACGACAACTTTGGTTTCTTGCCAAACCATAGTTCATAAGGTGTCGTATCAACGGATTTAGATGGTGCCCTATTTAACGTGAATGCAGCTGTCTCTAAAGCATAACCCCAAAACGATAGCGGTAAATCGGTAAGAGACATCATAGATCGCACCATATCCAATAAAGTACGGTTACGACGTTCGGACACACCATTACGCTGTGGTGTTCCGGGTGGCGTGAGCTGTGAAACTATTCCACATTGTTTTAAATGAAGACCAAACTCGTAACTCAAATACTCTCCTCCACGATCAGATCGTAGAAACTTTATTTTCTTGTTACGATGATTCTCTACTTCACTCTGAAATTCTTTGAACTTTTCAAATGTTTCAGACTTGTGCTTCATTAAGTAGATATACCCATATCTGCTCAAATCATCAGTGAAGGTCAGAAAATAACGATACCCGCCGCGAGCTTCAACACTCATTGGCCCACATACATCAGTATGTATGATTTCCAACAAATCTGTTGCTCGCTCCATAGTTCCGGAGAACGGAGTTTTAGTCATCTTGCCCATGAGGCATGGTTCGCAAGCACCAAGTGATTCATAATCAAGTGATTCCAAAAGTCCATCACTATGGAGTTTTTTCATGCGCTTTACACCAATATGACCTAAACGGCAGTGCCACAAATAAGTCGCACTATCATTATTAACCTTGCATCTTTTGGTTTCAATATTATGAATATGTGTATCACTACAATCGAGATCTAATAAGAATAGACCACTCTTCAAGGGTGCATGACCATAAAAGATATTATTCATAAAAAAAGAACAACCATTATTCTCTGATTTGAATGAATAACCGTCTCGCAACAAACAAGATCCAGATATAATGTTCATGCTCAACGCTGGCACCAAATAACAATTATTTAGGTCTAAAACTAATCCCGAAGGTAGATGTAGAGGTAGTGTGCCGACGGCGATCACATCGACTTTGGAACCATTTCCCACGCGCATCGTCACCTCGTCCTTAGCTAATCTTCGTTTAATCCGTAGTCCCTGTTTCGAGTTACAAATATTAGCAACCGAACCGGTATCAAATACCCAGGTACCACTACGAGCATTAGTAAGGTACACATCAATAACATGTATATCACATATACCTTTGTTCACCTTGCCATCCTTCTTATCCGCCAAATACTTGGGGCAGTTCCGTTTCCAGTGTCCAGTCCCCTTGCAGTAGAAGCACTCAGTTTCAGGCTTGGCTCCAGACTTGGGTTTCTTCGTGGGAGTAGCAACTGTCTTGCTATTCTTCTTGAAGTTCCCCTTCTTTCCCTTGCCCTTTTTCTTGAAACTAGTGGTCTTGTTAACCATCAACACTTGATGCTCCTTTTTGATTTCTACCTCCGCAGCCTTAAGCATAGCGAAGAGCTCGGGAATTGTCTTTTGCATCCCTTGCATATTATAGTTCATCACGAAGCCTTTATAGCTTGGTGGCAGTGATTGAAGAACTCTATCAATAACACTATCCTCGTCAACTTTGCAACCAAGTTGAGTCATATGATTGTAGTACCCAGACATTCTGAGCAAGTGTTCACTGATAGAACTATTCTCCTCCATCTTGCAGCTGTAGAACTTATTGGAAATCTCATATTTCTCAATCCGGGCATTTGCTTAAAATATTAACTTCAACTCCTAGAACATCTCATATGGTCCATGACGTTCAAAACGTCGTTGAAGTCCCGGTTCTAAGCCGTAAAGCATGGCACACTGAACTATCGTGTAGTCATCAGACCGCGACTGCCAGACGTTCAAAGCATCTACATTAGCGGGAGGGGGTTTGTCACCTAGCGGTGCTTCAAGGACATAATTCTTCTGTGCAGCAATGAGGATAATCCTCAAGTTACGGACCCAGTCCGTGTAATTGCTACCATCATCTTTCAACTTAGCTTTCTCTAGGAATGCATTAAAATTCAAAGGAACGGTAGCACGGGCCATTGATCTACAACAACATAGATATGCAAAAACTATCAGGACTAAGTTCATGATTAATTAAAGAACTCCCACTTAGATAGACATCCCTCCGGTCATCTAAATGATCACGTGATCCAAATCTACTAAACCATGTCCGATCATCACGTGAGATGGAGTAGTTTCAATGGTGAACATCTTATGTTGATCATATCTACTATATGATTCACGCTCGACCTTTCGGTCTCCAGTGTTCCGAGGCCATATCTGCATATGCTAGGCTCATCAAATTTAACCTGAGTATTCCGCGTGTGCAAAACTGGCTTACACCCGTTGTATTTGAACGTAGAGCTTATCACACCCGATCATCACGTGGTGTCTCGGCACGACGAACTTTCGCAACGGTGCATACTCAGGGAGAACACTTATACCTTGAAATTTAGTAAGGGATCATCTTATAATGCTACCGTCGTTCTAAGAAAAATAAGAAGCATAATAAGATAAACATCACATGCAATCAAAATATGTGACATGATATGGCCATCATCATCTTGTGCTTTTGATCTCCATCTCCAAAGCACCGTCATGATCACCTTCGTCACCGGCGCGACACCTTGATCTCCATCGTAGCATCGTTGTCGTCTCGCCAACTATTGCTTCTACGACTATCGCTACCGCTTAGTGATAAAGTAAAGCAATTACATGGCGATTGCATTTCATACAATAAAGCGACAACCATATGGCTCCTGCCAGTTGCCCATAACATTACAAAACATGATCATCTCATACAAAACCGTATAACTCATCATGTCTTGACCATATCACATCACAACATGCCCTGCAAAAACAAGTTAGACGTCCTCTACTTTGTTGTTGCAAGTTTTACGTGGCTGCTACGGGCTTAGCAAGAACCGTTCTTACCTACGCATACAAAACCACAACGATGTTTCGTCAAGTATGTGCTGTTTTAACCTTCACAAGGACCGGGCGTAGCCACACTTGATTCAGCTAAAGTGAGAGAGACAGACACCCGCCAGTCACCTTTAAGCAACGAGTGCTCGTAACGGTGAAACCAGTCTCGCGTAAGCGTACGCGTAATGTCGGTCCGGGCCACTTCATCTCACAATACCGCCGAAGCAAAGTATGACATGCTGGTAAGCAGTATGACTAGTATCGCCCACAACTCATTGTGTTCTACTCGTGCATATCATCTACGCATAGACCTGGCTCATGATGCCACTGTTGGGGAACATAGTATTTTCAAAATTTTCCTACGATCACGCAAGATCTATCTACTAGATGCATAGCAACGAGAGGGGAGAGTGTGTCTACGTACCCTCGTAGACCGAAAGCGGAAGCGTTTATCAACGCGGTTGATGTAGTCGTGCACCTTCACGATCCGTCCCGATCTAGTACCGAACGTACGGCACCTCCGCGTTCAGCACACGTTCAGCTCGATGACGTCCTCGCCTTCTTGATCCAGCAAGACGGGCGAAGTAGTAGATGAGTTCCGGCAGCACGACGGCGTGGTGACGGTTGTTGATGAAGAACAATTTCTGCAGGGCTTCGCCAAGCACTACAGAAACTAGACGGAGGATAAACTAGAGGATCGGGGTAGCCGGCACACGGCTTGGTGTATCTTGATGTGTCTTGGGTGCTAGCCCTACCCCTCTATTTATATGTTGAGCCTTGGGGTCGAAACTTGGAGTAAAAGCCTTCACAAAGTCGGTTTCACCCGAAAGGCAAGAGTCCTTCTCGAACTCCAGGGCCAGACGCCAGGGTTCCCGGCGTCTGGACCCAGACGCCAGGGACCCTGGCGTCTGGCCCCTGGACTCCGCAAAACTTCCTTTTGCGCTTTCCAAAAACCTTGTGTGCTTTCCCTTTTGGCCCAAATAACGTGTTCTCGTACCCAAACACTTCGGGAAACATCCGGAACCCCTTCCGGTGAATTCCGGAACCCTTCCGGAGGTCAAACACTATTATCCCATATATTAATCTTTATCTCCGGACCATTCCAGAGTTCCTCGTCATGTCCGTGATCACATCCGGGACTCCGAACAACATTCGGTCATCAACATACATAACTCATTAAATACTATATCGTCAACGAAACGTTAAGCGTGCGGACCCTACGGGTTAGAGAACTATGTAGACATGACCGAGACATTTCTCTGGTCAATAACCAATAGCGGAACCTGGATGCCCATATTGGCTCCTACATGTTCTACGAAGATCTTTATCGGTCGAACCGCATAACAACATACGTTGTTCCTTTTGTCATCGGTATGTTACTTGCCCGAGATTCGATCGTCGGTATCTCAATACCTTAGTTCAATCTCGTTACCGGCAAGTCTCTTTACTCGTTCCGTAATACATCATCTCGTGACTAACTCATTAGTCATTTGCTTGCAAGGCTTATTATGATGTGCATTACCGAGAGGGCCCAGAGATACCTCTCCGACACTCGGAGTGACAAATCCTAATCTTGATCTATGCCAACACCACGAATACTTTCGGAGACACCTGTAGAGCATCTTTATGATCACCCAGTTACGTTGTGACGTTTGATAGCACACAAGGTGTTCCTACGGTATTTGGGAGTTGCATAATCTCATAGTCATAGGAACATGTATAAGTCATGAAGAAAGCAATAGCAGTTAAACTAAACGATCATAGTGCTATGCTAACGGATGGGTCTTGTCCATCACATCATTCTCCTAATGATGTGATCCCGTTGATCAAATGACAACTCATGTCTATGGTTAGGAAACATAACCATCTTTGATCAATGAGCTAGTCTAGTAGAGGCATACTAGGGACATACTGTTTTGTCTATGTATCCACACATGTACTAAGTTTCCAGTTAATACAATTCTAGCATGAATAAAAGACATTTATCATGATATAAGGAAATACAAATAACATCTTTATTATTGCCTCTAGGGCATATTTCCTTCAGTCTCCCACTTGAACTAGAGTCAATAATCTAGATTACAAAGTGATGATCCTCACACCCATGGAGTCTTGGTGCTGATCATGTTTTGCCCGTGGAAGAGGCTTAGTCAACGGGTCTGCAATATTCAGATCCGTATGTATTTTGCAAATCTCTATGTCTCCCTCCTTGACTAGATCGCGGATGGAATTGAAGCGTCTTTTGATGTGCTTTGTTCTCTTGTGAAACCTAGATTCCTTCGCCAAGGCTATGGCTCCAGTGTTGTCACAAAAGATTTTCATTGGACCCGATGCACTAGGTACTACACCTAGATCGGATATGAACTCCTTCATCCAGACTCCTTCATTTGCTGCTTCCGAAGCAGCTATGTATTCCGCTTCACACGTAGATCCCGCCACGACGCTCTGCTTGGAACTGCACCAACTGACAGCTCCACCGTTCAATAAAAATACATATCCGGTTTGTGACTTTGAGTCATCCGGATCAGTGTCAAAGCTAGAATCGACGTAACCGTTTACGACGAGCTCTTTGTCACCTCCATATACGAGAAACATATCCTTTGTTCTTTTCAGATACTTTAGGATGTTTTTGACCGATGTCCAGTGATCCACTCCTGGATTACTTTGGTACCTCCCTGCTAGACTTATAGCAAGGCACACATCAGGTCTGGTACACAGCATTGCATACATGATAGATCCTATGGCTGAGGCATAGGGAATGACTTTCATTTTCTCTCTATCTTCTGCAGTGGTCGTGTTGGGGAACGTAGTATTTTAAAATTTTCCTACGATCACGCAAGATCTATCTACCAGATGCATAGCAACGAGAGGGGAGAGTGTGTCTACGTACCCTCGTAGACCGGGAGCGGAAGCGTCAAGTGACGCGGTTGATGTTGTCGAACTTCTTCGCGATCCAACCGATCAAGCACCGAACGTACGGCACCTCCGCGTTCAGCACACGTTCAGCTTGATGACGTCCCACGAGCTCTTGATCCAGTTGAGCTTCACGGGAGAGTTTCGTCAGCACGACGGCGTGGTGACAGATATGATGTGTTCACCGGCGCAGGGCTTCGCCTAAGCTCCGCGACGGTACGACCGAGGTGTGATTCTGTGGAGGGGGGCACCGCACACGGCTAAAACAATTCAACTTGTGTGTCTTTGGGTGCCCCCCTGCCCCCGTATATAAAGGAGCAGGGGAGGGAGGCCGGCCAACCTCTCCTGGTGCGGCTAGGGAGGGAGTCCTACTAGGAATAGGATTGCAATCCTATTCCTAGTAGGATTCACCGAAAGGAAGAAGGGGGAAAGGAATAGGAGAGGTGGCGCCCCCCCAATCCTAGTCCAACTAGGATTCCTAGGTGGGGGCGCCGGCCAGCCCTATGGGCTGTCTCTCTCTCACCCTTTAGGCCCACTATGGACCATCCCCTCTCGTAGGGGGTTCCGGTAACCCCCTCCGGCATTCCCGATAAATCCGAAACTTTTCCGGTATACTTCCGGTGTCCGAATATAGCCGTCCAATATATCAATCTTTATGTCTCGGGCATTCCGAGACTCCTCGTCATGTCCGTGATCTCATCCGGGACTCCGAACTACCTTCGGTACATCAATACTCAAAAACTCATAATACCGATCGTCATCAAACGTTAAGCGTGCGGACCCTACGGGTTCGAGAACTATGTAGACATGACCGAGACTCATCTCTGGTCAATAACCAATAGCGGAACCTGGATGTTCATATTGGCTCCTACATATTCTACGAAGATCTTTTATCGGTCAGAACCGCATAACAACATACGTTGTTCCTTTTGTCAAACTGTATGTTACTTGCCCGAGATTCGATCGTCGGTATCTCTATACCTAGTTCAATCTCGTTACCGGCAAGTCTCTTTACTCGTTCCGTAACACATCATCTCGTGACTAACTCATTAGTCTTTTGCTTGCAAGGCTTATTGTGATGTGTGTTACCGAGAGGGCCCAGAGATACCTCTCCGACACTCGGAGTGACAAATCTTAATCTTGATCTATGCCAACACCACGAATACTTTCGGAGACACCTGTAGAGCATCTTTATGATCACCCAGTTACGTTGTGACGTTTGATAGCACACAAGGTGTTCCTACGGTATTCGGGAGTTGCATAATCTCATAGTCATAGGAACATGTATAAGTCATGAAGAAAGCAATAGCAGTAAAACTAAACGATCATAGTGCTATGCTAACGGATGGGTCTAGTCCATCACATCATTATCCTAATGATGTGATCCCGTTGATCAAATGACAACTCATGTCTATGGCTAGGAAACATAACCATCTTTGATCAATGAGCTAGTCTAGTAGAGGCATACTAGGGACATACTGTTTTGTCTGTGTATCCACACATGTACTAAGTTTCCGGTTAGTACAATTCTAGCATGAATAAAAGACATTTATCATGATATAAGGAAATACAAATAACATCTTTATTATTGCCTCTAGGGCATATTTCCTTCACTTAGCCGCTGTGGAAAGGGATGATCCTCCGGAAGACGGTGAGGGCGATAACCCGGCAATGGATCCTCTTCGGCAGGGGAAGTATCTAGGCAGTAGAACCAAGTCTGATTCCATTCCTTTGGATGGCTATGGAGACTGGCGTGAGGAAAACTAACGACCTTCCTTTTCTGAATAGACATCCCGTCGAGCTCAGTATTTGGACCGTCATGAAATTCAGTGCGGCGGTTTAAGTGAAAGAAATCCTGGAACAACTCAACTGATGGCTCCTCTTGCAGATAAGCTTCACAAAAAACTTGGAAGTTGCAAATATTTGACACAGAGTTGGGACCAATATCTTGCGGATAAAGTTGGAAATTGGATAGCACATCGCGGAAGAATTTTGACCCGGGAGGATTGAATCCCCAGGCTAAGTGATGAAGAAAAACGACAACTTCTCCCTCTTTGGGCTCCGGAGGACACTCTGATCCGGGGACCCTCCAGTGAAGGACATTTTTTGGGCCTAAAGCGCCAATTTCGGCCAGTTTCTCTAAGTCCTCCTCAGTAACCCGGGATTGGACCCAGTTGTAGGAGGTAAACAGGTTGGCTTGAGTGGCCATTTTTGAAAGGAAGTCTGAAAATATAATGAAAAGCCGGTTTAGGCAAGTTTTAACCGGCAGCATCTCTAAAGGTACTTATTTAACGGCGGTTTAGGCAGGGGCCTAATGGTACCTACCGGATTATGGTGTCTAGAACAGCTAAAACAATGGCATCTACCGGATTATAGTGTGTGAAAACAGCTAAACCACCAACAGGGGTATACAAGATACAAATCTGAAGTTATGAAGAAACAATTTTCGCACAGGCAGTAAGGAAAATATGGATCTACCGCAGGCTGAAAATTCAGAAATATTCAGTTTATATTAAACAGATGTGATGAAGGTTCTAGCAGATGCAATCTAACTAGTAATAGTGGGAAAGATGAATGTATTACGAAGAAACGGAGTTACTTCCACAACTATCAAACAGGAAAGTCAGATCTACGATAAAACTATCGAGCTATGGCGAAGAACTATGAAGATCAGTGTCTATCCGCAGGTTTGTATGAGGAAGGAAACCCTAACGAGATCTGTGTAGGGGACAAAAGGAAACTTACCAGAGCAAACGAATGCGGAGGCGCGCCGGAGTTTTCTGGTCCAGTCAGGTTGATGCAGCGGCCAAGCTTGACGAAGATGCAGAGCTTGACGGCGGCGGCGGAGCTCGGGTATGAACAGGTGCGATGGAAGGAGAAGGCAAGGGAGCAAGGGGGGGGGAGGAGATGCCCCCTGCCCTATTTATAAGCCGACAGATAAAACGACAGGCGCGAGAATCGAGGAGCCAAAAAAGGTGGATATAGGACGATACTATCGCCTCGATTTTTAGAATCTTTAATGGATAAAAGATAATAAATAGGTACAAGTATTAAATCTGCAGATGACGTCACGACGGTTTAATGCGATCTGAGAAGATGACGTCACGCCGATTTATGAAGCACTTGAAGCCGCGGAAGGGGAAATCTGTACAAGACGTTGAAGATTGACATTAACAGGTTCAAATCAATATGGGGCCTAATGTCAGGGATATTACTACCAGGTATAAACCGCCCAGGAGGGGCATGTTCATGCTTGATGATATTACGTTTACTAAAGCTCAGCAGAGCATGGAGCAAGACTCTTTAGCCCAAGAGGCTTAGAGCCCAAGTGTTAGGGCCCATGATTTGTAAACCGCCATACTGCGTGTAAACTTGTGATGTAAGATAGGAAGGATAGAGACCGAGCCGGACACGTCTATGAGCCGGCCTCGGGATTCTGTAAATCGGACCGGGCATCACCTCGTGTATATAAAGGGACGACCCGGCGACGGTTCAAGAGAGAGAACAACAGTTCAAGACACATGCAAAGCGGATTCGCTCCCTAGTCATCAAAACCCTAGCAATATTACACCAAACTAGACGTAGGCTTTTTACCTTCACCGAAGGGGCCGAACTAGTATAAAATCATTGTGTCCTTGTCCGCTTTAACCCCTTTAAGCTAACCCGTAGCAATGGCCTCACGACTAAGTCCTTTTGCTAGGACATCTGTTGTGACAAAACCACGACAGTTGGGGCCCACCGTGGGGCTATCACACGATGGTTTCGAGTTCTTGAAGGGCAGCTTTGAAGGGCTCAAGGGCTATGCAGTAGGCCGGATGACTAAGAGTCGTTGCGGCAAGATCTACATCAATGATGCAGGCTGGGGCCCCGAGGCCGATTCAATCGAATACGGGTACCGAGTTCCCTTTGGCGGCATCCACGTCTTCATCGGCAAGATCGGCGAACCGGGCCCTGAGCCGGACATCTTCCCCAACATCATCGAGCCGGCTTAGCGTGCGAGACCTGCCCGGATTCGGCCCGCCGTGAAGCACGTCTTCATTGGAGCAGTTCATAGAGTTCAAGTTGAGGACGGATCGGACTCTGGCGGTGAGACTGTTGCCTATTCCGGCGACGAATCGTCCTCTGGAGAGACATAATCTTTATACCTGTTGCAGGATGGCCGGTCTGAGGGCTCTTCCAATGGTGACAGTATTCTGGATACCCCTGATCCGCCAAACCGGGTTGCTGTCTTCATGGCCGGATCACAACCTATGCAGGAGTCATCAACTACAGCGGCTTTAACATCAGACACGGCGGGAGCTAGGGCTGGAGGTCCTAATCTGTCGCCGGCCGAAGCTTTGTTTGCCTTGGTCGATACTTTGACAGCACTGTTAACAGCAGAGGTAGCCCAGGCCAATAAGGAGCAATATGATGCGGAAGTCGCTCAGGTGAAAAGCTGGATATATCAAGCCAAGTTGGACCTAGCTGCTGAGAAAACTAGGATGGCTGCCAAACAGGCCGAATTAGATGCTCAGGCTTATCGACTCATGTTAGATCAGACCGCTTCACACGAGGTAATGAGGAGAAGGCAACGATCTCGCCTACCACCGGTTTATGAGGCAAGGAATCTTTTTAGCACGCCAGGAGCAGGGACCAGTAACCAGCCGGAGGTAAACCGGGGAGGAGCGCCGGGCACAGGAATGTCAGTCCAGCCGCATGCTGCGGAGCCAACCCGCCAGGTTGTCCCATCACAGCATGTACCCACCCCTCCCGGTCACTACTCTAATCCATTGGATAACATAGTTGCCGCCGCTTCACGACTGGCCGCCCTTCCCATCAAAGGAACATCCCCCGTAGCGGTGGAGGCACGACGGGCCAGGGAGTTTTTGGAGACGGTGCTAACGCAACAGCAAGCTTATTCTCACAGCCATGAGAAGATTCATTCAACACCTCGCCCACGCCGGAGTTATACTAGGCACCTGGATGAACCGGCCGTGTCAAGCAGCGCGCGAAGACGTAACCCGCCACGGAGAGATGATCCGACAGGGGGAGATGCAAATGCTCAGGACGTGGTGGATCAGGGCAGGCAGCGCCGGGAGGCCGAGTTAGCCGCACAGTACGAAGCCCGTCAGCCAACGCCCGTTCGTCTGTCTACCTCAGTTGAACCGGGGGTGATGTCCCGCTCCTTGGGAGTGCCTTGCCTTACTCCCGCTTTACGCAACGTAAAACTGCCAAAGGATTTCAAAGGACCACGCAAGGTGCCCAACTACACTGCGGATCTATCCCCTGAGACATGGGTCGAAAGCTATGAGATGGCAATGGAGATGCTGGATGTGGATGATGCTGCGTGTGCTAAGTATTTCACAATGATGTTGGAGGGCACAGTTCGCACTTCGCTGAAAGGCTTGCCACCCAATTCCGTCGGATCATGGGCCGAATTGCGCCACCGTTTTATTAATAACTTCAAAGACACGTGCAAACAACCAATGTCTGTCGTTGATTTAGCTGCATGTGTTCAAGGAGAGCACGAATCAACAAGTCATTGGCTGCGTCGAGTGTCAGATATCCTACATTCGTCCAACAGCATCAACCCAAGCACAGCAGTTGTAACCTTGGAAGGCAATTGCCGGTTTGAACCTCTGAAGTTGAAGTTGGGACGGCTTAAACGTAATTGTGATGACATGGGGACGCTCATGGGCGCCTTGGTGAAGTATGCGGATTCAGATAGTGCCAAATACCCAGATTCTGATGAGGATAAGTCAGGGAAGGCAAAGAAGAATGGTAAAGCGCCACAACTCAACCCGGCGAATCAAGGATACAACGGTAAGCGTAAAGCGGATAGTAACTCAGATTTTGTGGCCAACACCAATGCTCAGGAAAACGGCCAGCGCCGCAAGGGTAGACCGCCCCCACGAAATGGGAGGCCGCCTATTAATATGGAACGCCAGATGAACATACCTTGCCCAAGGCACGGTACAGCAGAAAACCCAGCTACGCACCTCTGGAAGGTCCGTTTTATTATGCAGGAAATCATGAACTGGTCTCAGTACGAGCATGGACCGTCCGGCGGATCAGGCCCTGGTTTTTCACAGGCCGGGTTATCAAGGTGGTGGATCTGGTTCAGGGTTCCGAGGTAATAACAGCAACCACAACGGGCACAATCAGCATAACCAACAGCACAGCCAGGGCCGTTATAACAATCAGGGAAATCAACAGCGCCAACAGCAGCAGCTGTCCGGATATCAAAGTAATCCGAAGGAGTTGAGCAGTGGGCAATATCATGTCTTCACCACGAGCTTATGCAAACGAGATCAGAAAGTTTGCAAGAGGGCAGTACATTCTGTCGAACCGGCGGTGCCGCGCTACCTGCGCTGGTCAGAACAGCCCATTGTGTGGATCCGAGAGGATCATCCACCCCGGGTTGACAATCCGGGCAGCTGGCTCTAGTTGTGGCACCTCAGGTGGGTGGCTACAAGTTTACCAAGGTGCTTATGGACGGAGGCAGCATCATCAACATTCTATACTATGAGACTTTCAAGCGCATGGGGTTGACAGATAAGAAGCTTTGGCAATCCAACACAGTTTTCCATGGTGTGGTGCCTGGTAAATCGGCATATCCAGTTGGTAACATAGGCTTGGAGGTCACTTTTGGAGATGAGCATGATTCCAGGTCTGAGACTTTGCCTTTGAAGTGGTAAAGATCAAGAGCCCGTATCACGCCCTGTTCGGGCGGCTGGTTTATGCAAAGTTCATGGCGAGGCCTGGTTATGTTTATCTAGAGCTCAAGATGCCGGGCCATAAGGGAACCATTACGGTCCATGGGAGCCGCAAAATTGCTTTGGAATGCGAAAAAGGTGATGCAGCTTACGCTGAGGTGGTTTGTGCCACTGAGGAGCTGAAGTTTTATAAAGATAATGTTGATCCCGCAGATATGCCTCCGTTGAAAAAGCCAACCACAGAGCATGATCCGGCCTTGAAGTTCAAATCAGCTGAAGAGACTAAGCAGGTTGACTTTGTTCCTAGCGATTCATCCAAGTAGTTCACCATCAGTGCCAACCTAGATCCAAAATAGGAAAGCGCGCTCATCGAGTTCATCCGTGATAATCGGGACATTTTTGCATGGAAACCTTCAGACATGCCAGGTGTACCGAGGGAACTCGCTGAGCACACTCTCAACATTGATCCTAAGTTTAAACCGGTCAAACAATTTATGCGCCGCTTCAATGAAGAAAGGCGCAAGGCTATTGGTGAAGAAGTGGCTAGGCTCTTAGCGGCAGGCTTTATAATTGAGATGTTTCATCCAGAGTGGTTGGCTAATCCGGTACTGGTGCTTAAGAAAAATGGCACTTGGCGAATGTGTGTTGATTACACAGATCTGAACAAGGCTTGCCCATCTGATCCCTTTAACCTCCCCCGTATTGATCAGATCATTGATGCTACGGCGGGTTGTGAGCGCCTAAGTTTTTTGGACGCATATTCAGGTTATCATCAGATCAAAATGACAGTTAAGGACCAAGAGAAGACGGCCTTTATAACTCCCTTTGGAGCCTTCTGCTATGTATCTATGCCATTTGGGCTTAAGAGAGCCCAGGCGACCTATCAGCGTTGTGTGCAGAACTGCCTTCATGGACAGATTGGGCAGAATGTTCATGCGTATGTGGATGACATTGTGGTGAAATCCAGGAAGGAGGAAACATTAATAACAGACTTGAAAGAAACCTTCGATAATCTTCGGGTTTACAAAATGATGCTTAATCCGGATAAGTGTGTTTTTGGTGTTCCGGCAGGCAAGCTCCTGGGATTCTTGGTATCAAACAGGGGAATCGAAGCTAATCCGGAAAAGATCAAGGCGATTACATCCTTGGCTAAACCGACGTGCATCAACGATGTCCAACGCTTGGCGGGCCGCATTGCGGCGCTCAGCCGGTTTATCAGCCGTTTGGGGCAGAAGGCCATCTCGCTTTATCAGATGATGAAAAAGACAGACTGTTTCATCTGGAGTGATGCTGCTGATGCTGCGTTTGAAGACTTGAAGAAGCAATTGGGAGAGCCGCCGGTCCTTGCTGCCCCAGTTGATAATGAGCCACTGTTGTTATATGTGGCTGCTAACGCCCGTGCAGTGAGCGTTGCCATTGTAGTAGAGCGCAAGGAGGCAGGCAAGGAATATCTGGTTCTACGACCGGTTTACTACATCAGTGAGGTGCTCATTGAGTCAAAGCAGAGATACCCGCATTGGCAGAAACTAGTGTATGGAGTCTTCATGGCAAACCGGAAGCTAAAGCAGTACTTTCAAGGCCATCCAATCACTGTTGTCAGTTCAGCTCCTTTGGGGGATATAATCCAGAATAGAGAGGCTACTGGTCGGGTTGCGAAGTGGGCCATTGAGCTTAGCCCTCACGGATTGAAGTATGTGCCCCGTATTGCGATAAAATCCCAAGCATTGGTGGATTTCATCAACGATTGGACAGAGTTGCAAGCACGAGAGGAAAAACCGTATCACACATATTGGACTATTCACTTTGATGGATCCAGGCAATTGGAGGGCTCGAGGGCTCGAGTCGTATTAACTTCCCCACGAGGTGATAAGTTCTGTTACGTCCTTCGTTTAATGTTCCCATGTACTAACAATGCAGCTGAGTATGAAGCTCTCCTCCATGGTCTGCGGATGGCCAAGGAGATGAATTTAAGCCTGGTTAAATGCTTTGGCAATTCAGACCTGGTGGCTCAACAGGTGTTTGGTAAGTGGGATTCTAAAGATCCACTTATGGCAGCATATCGACAACAGGTAGATGCTGTTGCTGGACACTTTAAGGGTTATCAAGTGGACCATATAGACCGGAGAAAGAATGAAGCGGCTGATGCGTTAAGCCGGCTGGGTTCTCAACGTAAACCGGTTCCACCCAATACCTTCCTGGATGTATTACATAATCCGTCGGTAAAGTTACTTTCAGAAGATGACCTGTCCGTTCCTGATCCGGAGGCTCAATTGGTGGCGGCGCTTTATGTTATTCCGAATTGGATGCTCCCCTACCTAGCGTACATGAACCGAGGTGAGTTACCAGAGGACGAAGTCTTGGCTAGATATATAGTCCGGCGATCCAAGTCAATGACTATTGTTAGTGGAGAACTACATCATCACAACATCTCTGGGGCGTTTCAGCGGTGTGTGTCGCCGAATGAAGGCCGTGATATTCTTAGAGAGATCCACGAAGGAGATTGTGGTCATCATGTCGTCTCAAAATCTTTGGTGGCTAAAGCTTTTTGTCATGGGTTCTACTGGTTGACGGCTCATGCCGACGCAGAGGACTTGGTTAGAAAATGTGATGCTTGCCAGAAATTCTCAGGGCGCGCTCATATACCGGCTCAGGAGTTGAGGATGATGCCAATTACTTGGCCGTTTGCAACTTGGGGGCTTGACATGGTCGGACCCTTCAAGAGATCCCCAAATAAGAAGACCCACCTTTTGGTGGCGGTTGATAAGTTTACCAAATGGGTTGAGGCGGAACCAGTCAGCAAGTGTGATGTAGCAACGGCGGTTCAATTCATCAAAAAGGTGATATTCCGGTTTGGCTTTCCACATAGCATTATAACTGATAATGGTACCAATCTATCCAAGGGGGCAATGGAGGAGTTCTTTCAACGAGAGCACATCCGCCTTGATGTATCATCAGTAGCTCACCCTCAGTCTGATGGTCAAGCGGAAAGAGCCAATCAAGAGATCTTGAGAGGCATCAAACCCCGGCTTATGGTCCCTTTGCAGAGGACACCGGGTTGTTGGGTGGAGGAATTACCCTCTGTGTTATGGAGCATCAACACTACACCTAACATATCTACATGGTACATGCCTTTTTTCATGGTATATGGAGCTGAAGCGGTCCTCCGTAGTGATATCCGTCATGATTCGCCGCGAGTGGCGGCTTACGTCAAAGCTGATAACGAAAAAACATGGCAAGATGCATTGGACCGGCTGGATGAGGAACGGGACACGGCAGCAGCTCGATCGGCGATTTATCAGCAAGATCTGCGCCGGTACCACAGTCGCCGGGTTAAAACCAGAACGTTTCAAGAAGGAGATCTGGTGCTCCGGCTCATCCAAGACCAGACAGACATGCATAAGTTATCCCCGCCTTGGGAAGGACCCTTTGTGGTCAACAAGAACCTGCACAACGGATCATACTACCTCGTTGACGTTTGAGAACATAATGACTCACGTACGGCGGAGGAGGAGACCCGACGGCCGTGGAACATCGCTCTTCTTCAACCTTACTACACCTAAGCCATAGGCTCCGCTTTATGTACATATATTTGCAATGTATATACTATGATCAATATAATAAACCAGCGCCCTCGATAAAGCGGGGTATCAGCCGTCTTTTTTCCATAAGAGTTTGTCACATGGGGGCTTCTGTGTGCAAGGGAGTTCCTATGGCCTCTTAAACCGGCGGTCACGTCAAGGCCATCATAAGAGCATAGCTCTGGTTGCTTCGGAAATTCCCACATGATGATGAGGGGCAAAAGTGAGTTTTGATGCCTAGCACAACTCAAACATAGGCCCCGACGAGCATAGCTCAAATGCTACCTGGGGGCTCCTGATGCATAGCAGCAACGAGTTGACAACCCTTGTAGTAGGCTATCAAGCCATGGCTTGGAAGCCTGGTGTATACACCCAAAACCCCGGATTAGCCTGCCTGCATTAAGTAAGTCACTCCACCCAGGTAAACCTGGTACGACCCGTTGAACGTATACACAAGTCAATCTTTACAGACCCTGAACTTGGTAACGTTAGATTGACGATCATCGAGTGATTACACAAGTCAATCTTTACAGACTCTGAACTTGGTAACATTAACATTGATGATTTGTTTAAGGATTGAGGACCATCTTAACAGGCTTTGTAAAATGGTTAATGACAGTAGCCTGGCAGCTCATAAAAAGCCTTGAATTTGGAGCCTGGCAGCTCGTAAAAAGCCTCGACTACACGATCTTATTTGCCCTAAATTTTCTTTTTGATTTTTTATAAAAAAAAATTATCTTCAAGGTCATTGGTGTTAATCCAAGTCCATTGGTTCAGGGAGTGGATGACTATAAGTTGCCACTACACCTGCATTTACAGAGCCTTAGTCTGGTTTGATTATACAAACACCAGTACTGCCTACATTTTAAACCAGAGTTTACCATAACCCGGTTCGGTCCCATCATGAACCGACAAATGATCAAGGGAGTCATCAATACTTGCATCTTTGATCATTGGCTTTGCTATCGACTATTGATTAAGGTTAATTGTGACACACTTAATCACAGGTATGATACATACTTTATATTTTTATACACAATTCAGGTTATAAACTTAGACCATGTGTTTGGGCATTATGACCCGTCCAGCGATAAACCGCCAGGACACTTTAAACATTGTTTTATGCAGAAACAGGTGGAGTAAACCGTCAAAGGCATTATAAGGAAATAATTATGAAGTCGCAAACTAAAGCAATTTCATACAAAGGATAGTGCGTGATAACATAAAGCGTTTCAACTACCCTATTACAAGGCGGTGGAGAGCCTAGAAGAATATCAGTTTTTCATAAAGTACTGGGCCATAGAGTTTAAACCGACACCGGCTTAGGATTCTGCGTCAGCCTGATGTGAAGGTTGTGGATCAGCTCGCTCCGGTTCTTCGACTGTTTTTTCCAGCTGTTGGAAGTCAATGGTTGTCCAATCAATCTTGGCCAGCGCTCGGAAATAAACTTCATCGTTCACGAGTTCAGACGGATCAATTTCAGGAGCAAAAGTGTGTTTACAGACGGGCGGAATAAGATTTTCAATCTCATAAGCTGGAAGCTTGGCCCGCACGTTCTCAGCGTTGTATGCCGGATGATAACGAGACAAATCAGCCTCATCAGCCAGTTTGCTGGCCAGAGGCCGCATTTCCTTTGTTAACGCACGTAAGTCATCATTTGAGAAGGTTGATCCATCTTCCTTCATGCTTGGGTAGCCACCCATCACCTCTGCCGGATCAAAGTCAGGCACCCAAGCTTTCGCTCGAGTTAAAGCCATCAGAGCACCCGCCCTTGCAGACGACTTCTTCAGTTCTACGAGCCGGGCAGGCAGAATGGGTAGTTTTTCCAAAGTACCCCGGATTGTTGTGGGAGCCGGTTTATTGTGTGAGGAAGCACAGACAATCCTCTAGGCACCGGAATACAGCTGCTCCACCAGAGTATACGCGACCTTCAACTTTCTCCGCATGTCATTGCCAAGATGAGCAATGCGTTTTCCTGCATCAAAAAGTATAAGTCAAGCCGGAAAAGTGCAGGACTGCGATATTTAGGGCTATAATAACAACACTTACCAAAAAAGGGACGACCCGGCGACGGTTCAAGAGAGAGAACAATAGTTCGAGACACCGGCAAAGCGGATTCGCTCCCTGGTCATCGAAACCCTAGCAATATTACACCAAACTAGACGTAGGCTGTTACCTTCACCGAAGAGGCCAAACTAGTATAAAATCCCTGTGTCCTTGTCCTCTTTAACCCCTTTAAGATAACGCGTAGCGATGGCCTCACGACTAAGTCCTTTTGCTAGGACATCTGCCGTGACAAAACCACGACACTTTCCTCTTCGAGGGAATACAACGCAAGCTCGAGAAGTAGCAAGAAGAATTTCTGGCGCCGTTGCCGGGGAGGCTTACGCAAAAGTCATATACCAAGTACCTATCACAAACCATTATCCTTCGCATTACATTATTTGCCTCTCATTTTCCTCTCACCCACTTCACCCTTGCCATTTTATTTGCCCTTCTTCTACCGTGTGTTTACCGTTCGCTTGCTTCTTGTTTGCTTGTGTGTGGGATTGCTTGCTTGTTACTATGGCTCTCCCTATCAGTGTTGACCCCCACCTCAAGAAGCTGGAGGAGATTGAAAACAATGTTAGACATTTTATGACTATACAATTTGAGCACAATGATTTCTTCAAAAACGAGCTTAAAGAACTTAAATTTTTTATGGAGTATATGAATAAAGACCTTGATGATATGTCTAAGGAATTTTATGGGTTGAAATCTCAATTTGCTCATCTTGAGAACTTAATAGCTCAAATTTCTGATAAACAGTCCACCTTAGTTAATAAGATGGCTGCCAAACCGAAAGAGCATGAAAATAAAGATGAAGATCTGAAAGTTATTGATGTGTCTCCTATTAGATTCTTGTTTTCTAGTATGAATCTTTATAAAGATAGGATTGGCGATGATTCTACTTTAAGGTGTCCCAATGATTCGGAGTTTTTAGATCTTGATGCTAAATTTGTTAAAAGTGGGAGTGAAGAGATTAAAACTTTACATAGTGATGAACCCACTACTTTGGATTTCAAGGGATTCATTTATGATAGTTGCTCTTTGATTGATTGTATTTCCTTGTTGCAATCCGTACTAAACTCTCTGCATGCTTATAGTCAAAATAAAGCTTTTACCAAACACATAGTTGATGCTTTAATGCAATCTTATGAAGAAAAACTTGAGCTAGAAGTTTCTATCCCTAGAAATCTTTATGATGAGTGGGAACCTACTATTAAAATTAAAATAAAAAATCATGAGTGTTTTGCTTTGTGTGATTTGGGTGCAAGTGTCTCCACTATCCCAAAAACTTTGTGTGATTTGCTAGGATTCCATGAGCTTGATGATTGTTCTTTAAATTTGCATGTTGCAGATACCACTGTTAAGAAACCTACGGGAAGGATTAATGATTTTCTTATTGTTGCCAATAGGAATTATGTGCCCGTAGATTTCATTGTTCTTGATATAGATTGCAATCCTTCATGTCCTTTTATTCTTGGTAGACTTTTCCTTAGAACGATTGGTGCAATTATTGATATGAAGGAAGGAAATATTAGATTCCAATTTCCATTAAGGAAAGGCATGGAACACTTTCCTAGAAATAAAATCAAATTACCATATGAATCTATTATGAGAGCCACTTATGGATTGCCTTCCAAAGATGGCAATACCTAGATCTATCCATGTATCATGCCTAGCTAGGGGCGTAAAACGATAGCGCTTGTTGGGAGGCAACCCAATTTTATATTTTTTGTTTTTGCTTCTGTTTAGGAATAAATATTTCATCTAGCTTCTGTTTAGATGTGGTTTTGTGTTTTAATTAGTGTTTGTGCCAAGTAGAACCTTTGGGAAGACTTGTGTGAAGTTTATATGATCGTGTTGTGAAAAAACAGAATCGTTAGCGCTCGCTAGAATGGTCACCAGATTTTAATGGAGTGTGCTATTTAGTTGACTCTTTTTGCAGATGATTAATAGACAAATTCCTCACATTTAACAATTTATTTCAATTTTTTTTGGAGTTACAGAAATATGCGAAAACTGCAGATTACTACAAACTGTTCTGTTTTTGACAGATTCTGTTTTTCGTGTGTTGTTTGCTTATTTCAATGCATCTATGAGTAGTATTGGGAAGTATGAATTATAGAGAAGTTGGAATACAGTAGGTTTAACACCAATATAAACAAAGAATGAGTTCATTGCAGTACCTTTGAGTAGTGGTTTGTTTTCTTATGCTAACGGAGCTCACGAGATTTTTGTCTAAGTTTTGTGTTGTGAAGTTTTCAAGTTTTGAGTATTGCTTTAATGCACTATGGAACAAAGAGTTGCAAGAGCCTAAGCTTGGGGATGCCCAAGGCACCCCAAGGTAAAATTCAAGGACAACGAAAAGCCTAAGCTTGGGGATGCCCCGGGAAGGCATCCCCTCTTTCGTCTTCATCCATCGGTAACTATACTCGGAGCTATATTTTTATTCATCACATCATATGCGTTTTACTTGGAGCTTCTTGTATAATTTGAGTCCTTGCTTGTTAGTTTCCCACAATTATCCTTGTTGGACACACCTATTTTAGAGAGTTAAATATGGCCTAGGAATTGATAGAACACTCTATGTGCTTCACTTATATCTTTTGAGTTGAACATTTTTTGCTCTAGTGCTTCACTTATATCTTTTACAGCACGGTGGTGATTATATTTGTAGAAATTGTTAATCTATCATGATTCAATTATATCCTTTTGAGAGTCTATTAAAACAGCATGGTAATGTGCTTAGGCTATAAAACTAGTCTTCACATGACAGGCATCCAATATCAATGTAGTAAAAACTTTCACACTAAGTGCATTGAATATGATGAGAAGTTGGATGCTTGATAATTGTTTTGATATATGAGGATAGTGACATTAGAGTCATGCTAGTGGAGTTATTATGAAATTGAGAAATACTTGTGTTAAGGTTAGTGATTCCCGTAGCATGCACGTATGGTGAACCGCTATGTGACGAAGTTAGAGCATCAGGTATTTGTAAAGTGTCAACCTTTGTGTGGAGGTCGGGGGCGCGCGATGGTTAACTCCTACCAACCTCCCCCCCTAGGAGCATGCGTTGATTGATTTTTTTTGATGACTCGTAGATTTTTGCAATAAGTATATGAGTTCTTATGACTAATGTTGAGTCCATGGATTATACGCACTCTCACCCTTCCACCATTGCTAGCCTCTCTTGTACCGCGCAACTTTCGCCGGTACCATACACCCACTATATATCCTTCCTCAAAACAGCCACCATATATATTCCTCAAAACAGCCACCATACCTACCTATCATGGCATTTCCATAGCCATTCCGATATATATTGCCATGCAACTTTCCACCGCCGTTCATATGACACGCATCATATTGTCATATTGCCATGCATGATCATGTAGTTGACATCGTATTTGTGGCAAAGCCAGCATGCATAATTTTTCATACATGTCATTCTTGATTCATTGCACATCCCGGTACACCGCCGGAGGCATTCATATAGGTCATACTTTGTTGTAGTATCGAGTTGTAATATCGAGTTGTAATTCAATGAAAGTGTGATGACCATCATTATTAGAGCATTGGCAATATGATAGAGAGTCCCACAAAAAAGGCTAAATAAAGAAAGCCCCTCCAAAAAAAGAAAAAAGCCAAAGAAAAAAAGGCCCCCAAAAAAAGGGACAATTGCTACTATCTTTTTCCACACTTGCGGTTAAAAGTAGCACCATGTTCTTCATGATAAAGAGTCTCATGTTTAGTCACTTCCATATACTAGTGGGAATTTTCATTATAGAACTTGGCTTGTATATTCCAACGATGGGCTTCCTCAAATGCCCTAGGTCTTCATGAGCAAGCAAGTTGGATGCACACCCACTAGTTTCTTTTGTTGAGCTTACATACATATTTAGCTCTAGTGCATCCGTTGCATGGCAATCCCTACTCACTCACATTGATATCTATTGATGGGCATCTCCATAGCTCGTTGATACTCCTAGTTGATGTTAGACCATCTCCCTCCTTTTTGTCTTCTCCACAACCACCATTCTATTCCACCCATAGTGCCATGTCCATGGCTCACGCTCATGTATTGCGTGAAAGTTGAAAGGTTTGAAAGAATAGAGTATGAAAACAAGTGCTTGGCTGAAATTGGGGTTGTGCATGATATGAATATTTTGTGTGATGAAGAGGGAGCATAGCTAGACAATATGATTTTGTAGGGATAACTTTCTTCAGCCATAGTATTATGAGAAGACATGATTGCTTTGTTAGTATGCTTGAAGTATTATTATTTATTATGTCAATATAGACTTTTGTCTTGAATCTTTCAGATATGAACATTCATACCATAATTAAGAGAATTACATTGAAAAACTATGTTGGTTAGCATTCCACATCAAAAAAATTATTTTTATCATTTACCTACTCGAGGACGAGGAGGAATTAAGCTTGGGGATGCTTGATACGTCTCCAACGTATCTATAATTTTTATTGTTCCATGCTATTATTTATGATGTTTTGGATGTTTAATGGGCTTTGTTATACACTTTTATATTATTTTTGGGACTAACCTACTAACCCAAAGGCCCAGTCCAAATTGCTGGTTTTTGCCTGTTTTAGGGTTTTACAGAAAAGGAATATCAAACGGAGTCCAAACGGAATGAAACCTTCGGGAGAGATATTTTTGGAGCAAAATACGCACGGGAGACTTGAGAACCACAGAGTAGGGCTGACGTGGCGTCCACCAGGGTAGGGGCGTGCCCCCTGCCTCGTGGGCACCCCGTCTGGCCCCCGGTGCCCTCCTTCCTCCTATATATACCTACATACCCCGAAACTATCAGAACAACAGAGAAAACCCTAGTTGCACCGCCGCAACCTTCTGTTCCCGTGAGATCCCATCTTGGGGCCTGTTCCGGAGCTCCGCCGAAGGGGGGATCCTCCACGGAGTGCTTCTACATCATCATCATCGCCTCACCATGAGTTGTGAGTAGTTTACCACAGACCTTCGGGTCCATAGCTAGTATCTAGATGGATTCTTCTCTCTCTTTGGATCTCAATACCAAGTTCTCCTCGGTCTTCGAGGATATCTATTTGATGTAATATCTTTTTGCGGTGTGTTTGTCGAGATCCGATGAATTGTGGGTCTATGATCAAGATTATCTATGAGAAATATTTGGTTCTTCTCTGAACTCTTTATGTATGATTATAATATCCTTGCAAGTCTCTTCGAATTATTGGTTTGGTTTGGCCTACTAGATCTATAGTTCTTTCAATGGGAGAAGTGCTTGGCTTTGGGTTCAATCTTGCGGTGTCCTTTCCCAGTGACAGTAGGGGCAGCAAGGCACGTATTGTATTGTATTGTTGCCATCGTGGATAAAAATATGGGGTTTATATCATTATGTTTGAGTTTATCCCTCTACATCATGTCATCTTGCTTAAGGCGTTACTCCGTTCTTATGAACTTAATACTCTAGATGCATGCTGGATAGCGGTCAATGTGTGGAGTAATAGTAGTAGATGCAGAATCATTTCGGTCTACTTGTCTCATACGTGATGCCTATATATAATGATCATGCCTAGATAGTCTCATAATTATTCGCTTTTCTATCAATTGCTCGACACTAATTTGTTTACGCGCCGTAGAATATCGCTATCATGAGAGAAGCCACTAGAGAAAACTATGGCCCCCGGGTCTATTCTCAACATATAAATCTACAATCTACTTTACTTTTCCGCTTTTACTTTCTGTTCTTATAACCAAAAATATCAAACTATCATCTCTATCAGATCTCAGTTTCGTAAGTGACCGTAAAGGGGTTGACAACCCCTTATCGCGTTGGCTGCGAAGTTCTTATTTGTTTGTGCAGGTGCGAGGGACTCGCGCGTGGTCTCCTACTGGATTGATACATTGGTTCTCAAAAACTGAGGGAAATACTTATGCTACTGTGCTGCATCACCCTTTCCTCTTCGAGGGAATACAACGCAAGCTCGAGAAGTAGCAACCCGCAGTTAGGCCCTTATGGCCCCTACTGAAAGGGTATCTTCCTGAAGTGATTTTAATCTAGATAAGAACACAATTTGCGGTCTAATTGTGTGCCAACCCAAGGAGCCAAGGGGTGTGCTCAAGGTTTGCCCCAAATAGCTAGAGCCAAACTGAGGACAATTGGTCGCAAGGCGAATTAGTGTGTGCGATTTCCGGTGAAGGGACTTGGACTAAGTAAGGGCATGTACAATAGTGCTATCTTAGAAGTGCCAAGTAGGATAAATATTGATGTGGAGGAGAGGGAAATCATAAGAAAAGACTTGTCTTCTCTTATTTAAGAGACGGTTGTTGGTGCCAAAACCGGCAGATCTCGGGTAGGGGGTCCCAAACTATGCGTGTGAGGATCGATGGTAACAGAAGACAGGGGACACGATGTTTACCCAGGTTCGGGCCCTCTCGATCGAGGTAATACCCTACTTCCTGCTTGACTGATCTTGATGAATATTATTACAAGAGTTGATCTACCTCGAGATCGTAATGGCTAAACCCTAAGAGTCTAGCCTATGAGTTGCTATGATTATGTTGTTCTCGTCCCTACGGACTAAACCCTCCGGTTTATATATGCATCGGGTGGACCTAGGGTCGTACATGATCTTGCGGAGGAAGCAAAGCATTACACGCGGACTCTAAACTTGCTATTTTACACACGGGGTGTCCTATCCGGATACGGGAGATAGTATTTATTGATAACCTTCACGACCCACCAGTCCGACCCATAGTAAACGATCCAGCCACCTGAGGACCCCTTAATACAGGACTCCCTCAGTAGCCCCTGAACCAGTCTTTGATGACAACGAGTTCGGCTGACGCACTGTCTTCGGCATTGCAAGGCGGGTTCCTCCTCCCGAACATATTGAAGAAATATTCCCTAAAAAGGTACTGTGTCCGGCTCCGCATGGTTAGTACAACTCTTAGCCTCGAAGGCAAGGTATCAAAAAACAGATACTCTTTCTTTACTGATAACCTTTCAGCGAAGCGTCACGTCTGTGTCTTTAACACATATCGAACCACTTTCTTGGCCCTGGTTTCGCGTTTCGAGGTATAGCCTCATTGGCACATCTATCAAAACATAGATCGTGCCCGCTTATTACGGGATCCTCATTAACGTGACGTGAGCATCTTAACCGCACCTTACGCATGGCCTCGTTGGGAACCGGCGAGGTTTACGGCCGTGGTGGGGGTGTTCATTATTCACCGCTTATAAAAGGACCCAAAGTTTTACCCTTTATCCCCATACCCTCCTCAAGCCCTAGCACTCCAATCTCCTCAGCCTCCAGCATCCACATCTCTTGCACCCTCAATCCGAAACTCCTCCACCACTGCCGCCGTATCCAACAATGGCTGGTTCCGGCTCCAAGGGCAAGTGGGAGGCATCATCGATCACGGAGAAGATCGTGAAGAGCCTCCGGAGCGCGGGCTATCTAGCTGATGATGTGGCGCATCGGGTCCCCAAAAAGGACCAAGTGATCCCCGTCCCTAAGGCGGGTGAGAGGGTTGTATTCCTCTCGCACTTCATTCGGGGGCTGGGATTTCCTCTCCACCCCTTTGTACGGGGCCTTCTATTTTTCTACGGGCTAGATTTTCATGATCTAGCCCCGAATTCAATCCTTCATATATCCGCTTTCATAGTGGTGTGTGAAGCGTTCCTCCGAATCCCTCCACACTTCGGCCTCTGGCTCAAAACCTTCAGTCTGAAGTCGAAGGTGGTCGACGGGCAGCATGCTGAGTGTGGAGGTGATATGATAAGCAAACTCCCCAATGCTACCTGGCCAAAGGTGGCGTTCGTGGAGACGAACAAGATTTGGCAGCAGGAGTGATTTTATATCACAGAGCCCCGCGATAACAAGTGGGCGGCCGCTCCTGCATTCAAATCTGGACCCCCGGAGAGGCTAACCTCCTGGACCGATAAGGGTCCGAATTGGGGATCCCAGACGGAGGTGGGCCCTCCAAAAACACATCTCCGACATGATCTCCAAGGGCACCCAGCTCACTAATGTGGTCCAGGTGATGCTTGCCCATCTCGTCCTCCCCTGCCAACACCAGGGCTCCTATCTATGGGAGTTTAATCCGGAAGGACCCCGGCCCTTGAAGCACCTCTTCGGCTCTACACACAAAGATATCTGGAAGCACCTCTTCAAGGCCCAGAAGGGGTGGCCAGTGGAGACTTAAGACAAGGGCTTCAGCACTGTGCTCACTGCATCAGAGGCATTTGAGATTTCTGCCAAACATATATCCCTTCTCTATTTTAATTTTAACAGGAGTTGGAGTTTTTGTGTTCAATACAGGCCTGGACGAAAAAGGCGGAGCGGATCAAGTGTCCGGCTCCACTACCAGAAGACCCAGAGTCGCCTCGGCTGACGGCGATGTTGAACCCGGTGCCGTACAAGGCGTTGGAAAAGAAGGCCAAGAAGAAGGGCAAGGAGGTCAAGAGTGACCCCCGCCCCGCTGGCCCTACGGACACAAGGTCCGAGGAAACAGGCTCCCAACTCTCTCCCGAAGAAGAAGAGGAGGAGGAAGAAGAAGAAGACTCCCCCGTCCTAGCCAAGGGGAGGAAAAGAGCGGCCCCTGCTGACGCAGGCATGGCCATGCCCAGGAAGAAGCTAACTCTTCCTGTTAGTTCAGACTCATCGTCCGAACACAGCTATCGGGTTCAATCCAGGGTCAAGCCCTTGGTCGAATCGTAAATATTCAAAGCTGCTTATGTTCGGATGATCTTCCTTTTTCGGCATCTAATATATAATTTGCCTTTGTATAGCCCTCCGCACGACATCCCCGTGGATTCACTGTCCTCGGGGAATTCCTGGCGTCTGGAGAGACGGAGAGCGATACGCCTCCGCGGGGCTCGCCACCCAACATGGGGGATACCGAGGTATCCTCTCTACAAACCCCCCCTGTTCTAGCAGGTGGGAGTGGGGCGGACGAGAGGGTGCCCGAAGTCAATCCTTTGGCCACGGTCGACCGGGGGGAGCAATCCCCATGCAGACCGAAGACGGGGGGGCCAAACAATCTGGGGCCCCGCCGAACACTGTTCCGGAGTCCAGTACGACTCCGGAATCAAGGGTCCAGCCCCCTATAATGGGGGAGGGAGCGACTGCTCCTGCGGCGCCTATCATCAATCCGGAGGTGCCGAACACTCTGGAGGGAGCACTGCAAAGTGGTTCCATCGTGGAGGAACACCGCACTTTAATGAGTGCGGTCATGGAGAAGATTCAGTCCGTCAAAGGCGGAATGAATGAAGCCTTCAACAGCCTACTAACAGGCTTTGAGGTATGCGATGTAATGTTCTATAAAGAGAACTTTTGCTTTATTTTATATACATACATACATACACACACACACAGAGATATATAGACAGTAGCCCCTGATGCTTTGTTTGATTTTGAATAGAATCAGACGAAGCATCCTTGTTCTAACATATGACAGAGCTTAACTGTGAATTTTGTGCTTGAGCAAGCTGTGCTAGTTACAGCGTCTGCCCGAGCCGCCAAGGTTTCCGAGTTAAATCGGAAACTTAAACTAGCTGACGAAGATATCGACCTGCGTCAACAAGAGTTTTGACGAAACGCAAGGTATGTGGGTTTAGGAAATCTAAATTTTAGCCTACTATATGTCCAAACATAGGCTAATATAGTTTATATAATTTTTTTGAAATAGTCAACGCAGCTGCGGTCGAGGCTTTGAAGGGCGAACTTGCCACGGCCAGGGAGAAGGCCAGAGCGAGCAAGGCAGCCGCTGATAAAGCGGCTACCGACCTAGAGGCCAGGAAGGCCCGGTGATGTCTACACACGCTTCTACTCTTGTAGACTATGTTGGGCCTCCAAGCGCAGAGGTTTGTAGGACAGCAGCAATTTCCCTCAAGTGGATGACCTAAGGTTTATCGAACTAAGGGAAGTAGAGGTTGAAGATGGTCTCTCTCAAGCAACCCTGCAACTAAGATACAAGAAGTCTCTTGTGTCCCCAACACACCTGATACACTTGTTAGATGTATAGGTGCACTAGTTCGGCAAAGAGATGTTAAATGGCAAGTGATATGGATGGCAAAACAAAGTAATATAAATCTGTAATAAAAAGTGCAGCAAGCAAACAAGTGGTAAACGTGAGCACAAATGGTATTACAATGGTGGAAACAAGGCCTAGGGATCATACTTTCACTAGTGGCAACTCCCAACAACATTAACATAATCGAATCACATGATATTTCCCATAAAACATGCAATGGAGACGCACCCGGAGGTCATTCCTTCGTGGTCAAGAGAGGACGAGAATTATGTAGGGCTACAAAAGCACACCTCAAAGTTCGTAGTTCTCAATCTAAGGATTTCCCAATGTCACCGCGGCCATCCAAAGAGAGTCCCACAATCACCACAACATATCTAAAGGATAGTCAAAGACAAGCACCAAGAGACTCTCAATCTTCAATCAACACACAAGAGAGGAAATCACTCATGAAAATATTTTTCTAATCCATGTCCAATAGACCGCTGTCACCTTGGTCTCGGGGATTATACTAGATAAAGACAAGTGAGTACATCAATCCAATACATAGAGAAAGGGGAAATATCATGGGATCACCCTAGATTAACATTGCCTATGATCACAACGAAGATCACATCATGGGAGAGAGAGATAGCCACATAGCTACACGTACGAGCCCTCGGCCCCGGAGAAGACTACTCACACATGGACATGGTGAGGAGGAGGTTGATGATGGTGTTGATGGAGAGGTGCAGCCCCGCGAGGAGGCGGCGGCCGGCGGCGGCCACGGAGGCGGCGGCGGCGAGGAGGAGACGGCGGCGGCCCTAGGGGGCGGCGGCGGCCCTTGGGGGCGGCGGCGGCCCTAGGGGGCAGCGGCTCCTTGGCCCCCCTTCTTCCTTGTGGATGGTGCTGCAATGGTGCTGGTCCTCCCCTCCAAGACGGCGGCTTGGGAGGAGGAAAATTCGTGGCCCTTGGTGACCTAGGTTTCCTCTCTTTATAAAGACTCTCGGATTCTCGTCATCAGATTTTTGGCCTCAGTAAAACGGGCTTTACTCGCCCGTCCGGACTCCGATTTGGACAAACTTTATATCCAGAAGCATCGCCTCGAAATTCCCCACAACTTTCGCAACTAGACTTTTTCCGTTTGACGTCGTCTTCGGGCCGAACCGTGACCATCTTTAAAAAACGTTCTCAGACAGATTTCAGGAAAGTCAGAGTCCTACTCCAATACGACTCCTTTTGCGTTTTTGTCAATTTCCAAGTAATTCCTACACAATAAAGTGTAAAACAAGAACATTGTGCACTTTTGCAACCATTAGTAGATTAGTCCAAATATGATCAAAAGTGTATGGAAGTGCATAAATATCATAGCAATATCACACAAAAAGGGCATGGAACAAGCAGAAATTATAGATACGTTTTAGACGTATCACCCGGCGTCAACGGCACGAGGCTCGGGTGACCGAAGTCGAGGCTGAGCTCCAAGATGCAATTCGCAAATGCGATACCTTGGAGAAGGCGAATTCGGAGAAAGCGGCCGAACTCGCTATGGCAGTTAATGCTGCCAAGGAGGCACGAACTGCATCGTGCGGTGCTCAGGAGGAGATAAAACAAGCTCGTCAGATAGCGGCCGGTAAGGTTTTTCTCTTGCAGAGCATCTTCGAATGTCAGAGGTATCTTGGCTGACATGGTTGTGGAGTTCTCCAAGCGTGTTTGCAGATCTCCCGAGGAGCATTGCCGCCGGCGCCCAATGCTTTCAAGCACAAGAGGGGAACAGCACCGAGAAACTGTTTTGGTTGCAATTCCTTGTGCCCAACCATCTGGTGCCCCTCAACGACCAGATGAAGCAACTGGTCGAGCTGCATAACATGGGGAGTTCGGCCATGAAGGACTTGATAGTCCAGCTATGGCCCGCTGATCCGATCCCGAGTAGTTACTTCGGATTGGTGAAGAGGCTCACTGATGTGAGTCCACGGGTCGATGCTGTCAAGCGCTCGTCCTGCATAGAGGGTGCTCGGATGGCCTTTGCCCGCGTGAAGGTGCATTGGGTGAAGATGAAGGCCACGGAAATAGCCACTGCTGGCCCGCCAGAAGGCAAGGATCATCACAGAACAGAAAGGTACTTTGACGATGTTCTAGAAGGAGCCCGCCTTATAGAGGGCCAATGCTCAAAGGATATAACCTTTGAGTAATTTGTATTCGGTTTGTAAGGACTAAGCCAATGTGCCGATGTATATAAATTTTGCGATTTTATATTAATGAGCGACTTTTCCCTCCTGTGCGGCTGTTTATGTAAATCTGAAAGTTTCCAGTCGTCAGCTTCAGCCCCCATGTAAATATTACAGGGGTGTTCGGTAACACGCAGAAACACTCTCTATCCAATGTCTTGGTCCGTAGAGGAGGTGTTTGCGTAGCGAACCAGGCAACCAGACTATGCGGCTTTATTGCTTTCACTTAGCCATAGGAGCTTAACTAGCGGGGCTAAGTACTAGCCCCTAGTGCGTACCAGGCTTTTCGGATAATATTGCCTTTTTGATGCGGCTGGGCGAAGACCATCCCCCCGTATAACACGGAGTGGATCGCTATCGATCATAGTATAATACTAGGTCACCAAATCGCTTGATGAGCTTTTGCCTCATCATGACAGTCAGTTTTCAGCTTTCTCTACTTAGGTACTTGACCGGACGAACCAGAAGTACAATCGAAGTAGTTCTCCCTTTACTACCTTAGCCGAACAATGCGGAACGTAAGGTGGCAAGCACAGGAGCCGGGCAACCCAACAATTGACCAAAGACATGATTCAGAGCCGATGCATATAACGCAATATTCGGGACGCCGAACAATTCCCAACAGATGTTCAAACTTTTTGTAGGCGTGCCAGGCTGAGTAAAACCCCTGGTATGAAGTCCAGGTATTAGGTCATACACGGCGATCTGTCCTGGGGGTAGAGAATACAGGTGTTGAAAATAAACAACATCCCAAACAAAATTGGAACCAAACTGCCTCTTTTATATCCCGTTTAATATGGCGAGCTGTGAGGTTATAGATATCGCTGATAATAGCCTCGGGCATTTGACATGCGAAAAAATAAAATAGAAAAAGAAAAAAGACTAAAAAGGTTTACAGAGAGCCCTAATCTATGGGAAAGAAATTTCAACTAGTGGCCCTGCTGCACGTCTGCGCCTTTTTCTCCATGGTAATATGTCCTTGAGAAGGAGAATTGTAATGGCCGCCTGTAAAAAAAGGAAAAGAGTTGGATTCTGGAAAAGAGTACCCCTGTACGGTCGTAGACAATGTAGGTTTATAAATGAAACTGAAGAACATATATGTTGGATTCCGAATAGGGGCAATCCGAACTATGGACTAATGATATGTTGTATGCCCCTACCGCCGCCCAAGGTATTTTAAGGGCATATTTGTGTATGCGAGGTACGTAAGCTACTACCTTATGGCAGTCGACAGGGCCACAACTGCTAATCGAGCTCAGGTTCTTCTGAGCTGCCGCATTCTAGTGCGGACCGGGCATGTTTAGTCATGTCCGTGGTCTTGACGACTGATGAGTTATTCGGCCTGAATACGTCGCTTTGGACCTCGGCCGCTAGGGCCGCAGTGTCTTCCTCCGTACGGAGGGAACGCTCCATGTTTCCATTGACCGTCATAACGCCATGTGGTCCAGGCATTTTGAGCTTGAGATAAGCATAATGTGGGACTGCGTTAAAGCGGGCAAAGGTCGTTCTTCCCAGTAGTGCGTGATAGCCACTGCGGAATGGAGCGATGTCAAAGATTAATTCTTTGCTTCGGAAGTTGTCGGGGGAACCGAATACGACTTCGAATGTTAATGAACCCGTGCAGCGAGATTCGACGCCTGGGATCACTCCTTTAAAGGTAGTGTTGTTGGGCTTAATTCTTGACGGGTCGATCCCCATCTTGCGTACAGTGTCCAGATATATCAAATTGAGACTGTTGCCGCCATCCATACGGACTCGAGTAAGATGGTATTCGTCTATTATGGGGTCGAGCACTAAGGTCGCCGAACCTCCTTGACGGGTACTTGTTGGGTGATCCCTACGATTGATGACCCACAACCGTAAGGGATCTATTGCAGTGTTTTCGATAAGTAAGAGTGTCGAACCCAACGAGGAGCAGAAGGTATTGATAAGTGATTCTGAGCAAGGAATATCTGCAAGCACTGAAAGATAACTTTTTAGGGGTTTTCTTGATATAAGCAACATGAAAGTAAAAGCGAGCAAAGTAAAAGGCACTGGAGAGTAACAAGTGGCCCAATCCTTTCTGAGCAAAGGAGAGGCCTAGCAACTGAACTTATAAAGGCTAAAGTGTTCTTGAGGACACACGGGAGAGGTAGTCATGTGCTTTCGCCATATTCTGTATCAGTACTATGTGATGTGTTGATAAGTGTTGAGTGGGTGGATCTATGCTAGTACACCCTCTAGACTAAGATGAGTGCAATCTTATGATTAAACACCTTGCAAGCATCCGCAAATACAAGATAGTATTTAAGGCAAAAGCCTAACCATAGCAATACGATCGATGATCCATTGTTCCCTTGTGCAAAAGCGTGCGAACTGGGGTTCAAGTTTCTGTCACTCCGGCAACCCACCGTAAGCATTCTTTGTACACAATGTATTCCCCTAGGTCCTTAATAAGGCGAAGTGTTGAGTGTTCGACTCACACAACACCACTAGGAAAATAACAACACAACTTAAGTATCAAACAACACATATTACTTCAACATCATATGACTACTAACAACAAGACTTCTCCCATGTCCTCAAGAACTAAAGTAACTACTCACAAGACATAAAAGAGATCATGATGAGTGGAGATAGATGGATGATAAACAATCTGGACACAATGATATTTCTCCAACAAAACTCAATAGCATTCACCACAAAGTAGTAATCAACACCGATAGGGTAGAGAGGATAGATAGTACGGATTACAACACAAGTTGCAATTGTGAGATGAGATTGGATGAAGATGGAGAAGGTGATGATGTTGGGGATGATGTTGATGATGATCTCGATGATGCCCGTGACGATGGTGATGAAGATGGCGATGATCTCCCCTCCCGGGAGGTGATCTCCCCGGCGGAATCTGCCCGTCGGAGATGGCTTTTCTTCTCTGTAGGTTTCCGCCACGGAGCGGCGGCGAAACTCCGTAAACTCCCCTCCTTTTAGGGTTTCTGGATGACGATGAGTATATAGGCCAGAGGAGGGGAGCCTGGAGTGGGCCAGGGGCTCCAAGCGCCCTCCCGGCACGGCCAGGGTGGGGGCCGCGCCAGGTGGCCGCCTGGGCACCCTGTGGCCCCCCTCTGGTTGCTCTTTTGCGTATCTTCGTGATCCTTTTGGAAAATACCCTCCGTCGATTTTCAGGTAATTTGGAGGTATTCTTCTTCAGCAACTCAGCGTCCACTTTTTACCGCTGAATCCTGCGTCTGCTGCTTCGGCACCGGAAAGTTGCAAACTATGTAAAATAGGCCAAAACAACATAAGAACATCATCGTAATGTGAAATATATCAATGAATAAGGATGAATTACGATATAAAATAGTGATGCATTTTGGACGTATCAACACCCCCAAGCTTAGACCTCGCTTGTCCCCAAGCGAATACTGAGCTCGATAAACCTGTCCACAAGTTTAGAGAGTGAAGTGTCGATAAATAGAATACGGACAAGAAGCATCACAGTTTCTTCACCAAACTCAAATATCCTCAACAGCAATCTTCAACTCATAAGGCCCTTATAAAAGAGTGGTAACACTTATAATCGAAAGTAGGGCTAAGGAAACTCATCAAATCATGGCAAACATGTCCTTTGGTCAAAGAACAACTAATAGCTTTTACTTTTGCTCTTTCTCTTTATGTTTTGATGAGATTAATTGAAGCTTTTGAAAGAACATGTTATTAGGCAAGAAGTGAAAGTGTTAACACAAAGGAAGATGTTTGCTTTAGCTGGGCTTGACAAACAACTTACTTATCAAATGATAATGTCAACTAGGATATGATATGACAAATCTTAATGCAACTTTATATGAATGAATCCTCGTCAACATCAAATGTCTGCTCTCTTTAAGAATAGAAGGAAGTAGGAATAACTGACTCAACCTAAAACTAAGAGATAGGCCCTGCTCTAGGGAAGTAGGGAAAACTCATGTGCTATCCTTAAATCAAACAGAATGAAAACAAGTTTTGAGAGGTGCATGATTTGTCAACGAATGCTAATAGATAACTCAATTAGTTCTCAAACTGGACAAGTTTCGAGGAACGGCTCCCGCACGGGGACGATCACATCCCCTTAATCTCCTTTGTTTATCACTGCCAAAAGTTTTCTGATTTCTTATGAACAAAGCGTGAAGGAGGGTTTGTTTGTTGTATTATCTTTTATGAGCCGGGCGCACTCATGCCAGTTCCTCCTCGTATTAGGGGTTTGCAGATTAGACATGCAATCCCGGGGTAAAACTTGTCCAACTTAAAAAGATCATGAATTAACTACTACTTCCTCATGAGCTAAAATAGGGGCACAAAATAGAAGATTTTGAACATTTAAGGATAACACATAAATTCTATACTTTAGGAGGTTGTAGTGGAATACCACGAATAGGAAGGTATGGTGGACTCATATGGAAGGTATTGGTTTAAGGGTATGGATGCACAAGCAGAATTCCGCTTAGTACAGAGTTTAGGCTAGCAAAGGCTTTGAGAGAACAGACAATTGATGATGACTAAGATGCAAAGCAATATAAAGCATAAACATTAAAATAAGCATAGCACATCAAGTTGTCTTCCTTGTTAGCATAACACTTCAAGCATAATAACATAAAGGTTTCGGCTATGTCGCTACTTTAAGAAAATCATGCTTGTTCTTATGACCAAAGCTATGTTTGCCAAGATTAAATAAAGTTTTCAAAGCCATACCTGATATAAGGTCAATACTCCCCATAAGAATCATCATATAATGTCGATTGCGTGAAGAGAATACCGAGTGCAGCAAAGGAACCAATAGACTTCTCATTAATATTCCATCATAGACGACTCCACACTCACGGATACAATCTCTCCACAGAAGGAGTGATAGACCTCAATGCACACACCTATTTCATATAATAACCTCCCTAGACATGATACGACTCTACTTGACTCTAAAAGACAAAAGATAAAGATAAAGATACCGGGCACTCCCCCAAGCTTGGAACAAGCTAGGGGGATGCCATTACCCAAGGAGATTTCACTCCTCATTCTTGTTGACGTTGATTCTTCAAATCTCTTATGACACGGCGAAGGGTTTGGTTTTCCTTCTCCAAGATCTCCACTTGTACCTTTAGTACACGGAAATCTTCGCACAGCTGATTGGTGATGCGATAAGCCTCGGAAAAGGTGGAGAGCGTACGTTGATCTTCAAGTGAAGTAGAGGGCCCTAAAAGGTTAAGAGAAAGATCATAATGAGGTTGGACAGATCCCACCATGATGGGATTGCTTGGGCCTCCTTGTTGTTGGGCAGTGATAGTCTTGACTTCCTCCCTCACGGAGCGCTCCATCTCCGCTTGTCTTGCGGCAATCTCTTCTTCGGTAGCCCAGTCAATGTGCTTCCCTTGATTAAGATCCTTCTGGACTTGACGTAGACGCCATCCCAAGAAGTCCTCTCCGCTCGAGCCACAAGAAGACATCTCTAACAATAACTTTTTACCCTGGCAGAAACAGATCGAAAAGAAAACACACAAAATCGCGAGATACGTTGCCGGAACAATCCGGGCAAATATATAGCAAAAATTTCTGCACAGAAAGGAAGGTAACAAGCTAAAGTGGGGTCGGAGACGGACTCCTGGGTGCCCAGGCGGCCTCCCGGCGTGGCCAGGAGGAGGCCGCGCCAGGGGGGCGCCTGGGCCCCCTGGAGCTTGTCTCCGGCTCCACTTAGGCTTAGAATTTTCCTAATTTTGCAAAAACTCATAATATGGAACTTTTATGGCGGTTCGCGATGTTTCCTTATCGTAATACATACCTTTTCTTATTCTGCTTCTGCTGGTGTCTGAAACAGGGCTGCAACATGTTCTTCGTGAGTTGTTGTGTATATCATATTCACATCAACATTGACAGGGTCTCCTGCTATGTAATGCTTAAGTCCTTTCCCATTCACAACTTGAGGTTTGGTGCCTTCAAAATTGTTAATCTTGATTGCACCAGACCGATAGACTTCTTCAATATGAAATGGCCCTTCCCACCTGGAAAGTAGTTTGCCTGGAGAAAACCTAAAACGGGATCTAAACAACAAAACTTTATCACCAACATTAAATTCACGTTTCAGAATCCTCCTATCATGCCACTTTGTTACCTCTTCCTTGAACATTTTAGCGCTCTCGTAAGCTTCACTTCTCCACTCATCTAGAGAAGTCAAGTTCATGAGACGCTTCTCACCAGCTAACTTTGGGTCAGCATTAAGCTCTCTAACAGCCCAGAAAGCTTTGTGCTCTAATTCTAATGGCAAATGGCAAGCCTTGCCATAAACCATCTTATAGGGGGACATGCCCATGGGGTTTTTGTAAGCAGTTCTATACGCCCACAAAGCATCTCCTAACTTATTTGACCAATCCTTTCTATTTCTGTTTACTGTCTTCTGTAAGATCAACTTGATCTCTCTATTGGTGAGCTCAACTTGCCCACTAGTTTGAGAATGGTACGGTGAAGCAATTCTATGATTGACATCGTACTTGGCTAAAGCTTTTCTAAAAGCTCCATGCGTGAAGTGTGATCCTCCATATATTGCTGCAAAGGATCATTAGGGGGAATAGCAATAGAAGCAATACTTTCAATAATTTTATCATCACTAGGTAAATCGGTACCACGAGGCTGCTTAGAGAACTTAGAAAAGTTAAATTCATATGGCTCACCATTGAATTCAACATAAACTTTACCTTTCTTGCAATCTATTATAGCTCCACAAGTTCTGAGAAAAGGTCTACCAAAAATAATAGGACAAAAATTGTCCCTCACTGAACCAAGTACTAGAAATTAGGTAGGGTATTTTACCTTTCCACATAGGACTTCAACGTCTCTCACAATTCCGATAGGAGAGATAATTGCTCTGTTTGCAAGATGAATGGTAACATCAACTTCTTCAAGTTCACAAGGTGAAATCTCACCGATGATCTCTTGATAAAGTGAATAGGGGATAGCACTAGCACTCGATCCAAAATCGCATAGCCCATAATAATTGTGATCTCCTATTTTAACAGATACTACTGGAGTACCTGAAATTGGGCCTTTATTCTTGGCTGTGACAAGGTTAGTGGAAACAGCACAAAAATTTACATTGGAATCCAAAACATCATTAGTAACAAGGTCTTTAACCAATGCAACTTGAGGATCGACCTTGATCTGGTCCTCAGGCTCATCAATTCTTCTCTCACTTTTATTTATTATGCCTGTCACAAGAGAGTGCTCCCTTATCCTTTCGGGAAAAGGAGGCTTTTCATATATAACTGCAGGCAAAATAGGGTCAGCAACATGAATATCAATAGGTAACTCTTTGAAAGGTTCATGATGCTGATCTCTCTTCTTTTTAAAAGAATCAACGTGAGAGGCAAAATCCTTACATAAATCAATCATTAGATGGGAATCAAGACCAATCTTAGAGCAAAAGGTATTGAAGTAATCAGTTTTCACATAGCTCTCAATATAATCATGCTCATAATTTATAGCGGGTTCAATATCTTTATCGATTTCCCAATCTTCGGTATTCCTCTGGATCCTTTCAATGAGATCCCACCTTTCTTCAACGCTCTTTGTCTGAAATACCCCACTAGAGGAGGCATCCAACATCTCATTATCCTGACGAGAAAGCCTGGCATAAAAATTTGTAAGTATAGTTTTCTTGGGGAGCTCATGAATAGGACATTTGAGCATTAGGGACTTCAATCTCCCCCAAGCTTGAGCAATGCTTTCTCCATCACGAGACCTAAAGTTATAGATATAGTTCCTGTCTCGATGAATTTCATGAAGAGGATAAAACTTGGTATATAAGAGAGACATAAGCTCTTGCCAATCAAGCAAGTGTGAGTTATCGAGAAGCTTATACCAATCTGAAGCTTTATCTATAAGCGATACGGAGAACAATTTCCTCATGACAAACTCCATTGATACACCTGCAAGCTTAAATAATGAACATAGTTGTGACAGATATAGCAAGTGTTCACCGGGATGTCTGTCTCCTGCATAACGATTAGCCAAAACATAATCGATAATACCAACTGGTATTTTATAGGGCACAATTTCAGTAGGGGGAGGAGCAACCACCACAGATGTGGGGCGTGTTCCCACAAGCAATGATCCAATAGCAAGGTTGTCCATAAGGACAAAGAGCAGCAACAACAAAATAAAAACAGAAATATAAAAACTTCCTTACCAGCTTCACTTACCAATAGCGCTACACTCCCCGGCAACGGCGCTAGAAAACGGTACTTGATGACCCACAACCGTAAGGGATCTATTGCAGCATTTTCGATAAGTAAGAGTGTCGAACCCAACGAGGAGCAGAAGGTATTGATAAGTGATTATGAGCAAGGAATAACTGCAAGCACTGAAAGATAACTTTTTAGGGGTTTTCTTGATATAAGCAACAGGAAAGTAAAAGCGAGCAAAGTAAAAGGCACTGGAGAGTAACAAGTGGCCCAATCCTTTCTGAGCAAAGGAGAGGCCTAGCAACTGAACTTATAAAGGCTAAAGTGTTCTTGAGGACACACCAGAGAGGTAGTCATGTGCTTTCGCCATATTCCGTATCGGTACTATGTGATGTGTTGATAAGTGTTGAGTGGGTGGATCTATGCTAGTACACCCTCTAGACTAAGATGAGTGCACTCTTATGATTAAACACCTTGCAAGCATCCGCAAATACAAGATAGTATTTAAGGCAAAAGCCTAACCATAGCAATACGATCGATGATCCATTGTTCCCTTGTGCAAAAGCGTGCGAACTGGGGTTCAGGTTTCTGTCACTCCGGCAACCCACCGTAAGCATTCTTTGTACACAATGTATTCCCCTAGGTCCTTAATAAGGCGAAGTGTTGAGTGTTCAACTCACACAACACCACTAGGAAAATAACAACACAACTTAAGTATCAAACAACACATATTACTTCAACATCATATGACTACTAACAACAAGACTTCTCCCATGTCCTCAAGAACTAAAGTAACTACTCACAAGACATAAAAGAGATCATGATCAGTGGAGATAGATGGATGATAAATAATCTGGACACAATGATATTTCTCCAACAAAACTCAATAGCATTCACCACAAAGTAGTAATCAACACCGATAGGGTAGAGAGGATAGATAGTACGGATTACAACACAAGTTGCAATTGTGAGATGAGATTGGATGAAGATGGAGATGGTGCTGATGTTGGGGATGATGTTGATGATGATCTCGATGCTGCCCGTAACGATGGTGATGACGATGGCGATGATCTCCCCTCTCGGGAGGTGATCTCCCCGGCGGAATCTGCCCGCCGGAGATGGCTTTTCTTCTCTGTAGGTTTCCGCCACGGAGCGGCGGCGGAACTCCGTTAACTCCGCTCCTTTTAGGGTTTCTGGATGATGAGGAGTATATAGGCCAGAGGGGGGGAGCCTGGAGTGGGCCAGGGGCTCCAGGCGCCCTCCCGGCGCGGCCAGGGTGGGGGCCGCGCCAGGTGGCCACCTGGGCACCCTATGGCCCCCCTCTGGTTGCTCTTTTGCGTATCTTCGTGATCCTTCTGGAAAATACCCTCCGTCGATTTTCAGGTAATTTGGAGGTATTCTTCTTCATCAACTCAGCGTCCACTTTTTACCGCTGAATCCTGCGTCTGCTGCTTCGGCACCGGAAAGTTGCAAACTGTGTAAAATAGGCCAAAACAACATAAGAACATCATCGTAATGTGAAATATATCAATGAATAAGGATGAATTACGATATAAAATAGTGATGCATTTTGGACGTATCAACGATCAAAGGTGATCGGGCAAGCTGACCATGGATTGAACTTGGGGGAGAGAGGATCGATGACGTATACGTCCCGAAGTGCGTGCTTGCACTCCCTCTTGGGGATGTGGGTGACGTAGATCATGTTCATTGTTTTTACCTCAAGT
>LR738715.1:621499322-621605961 GCA_902687465.1 Secale cereale | reverse complement strand
GGCTGGCGAGGTTCATCCTCGTCTTTACTCTGGGGGTCCTTTTCTCTTGTGTTCGGTGTTTAGCTTGCCGGCCTACTTGAAGACCCAACAACTACGGTTGGTGTGATTTTCAGGTTTGCCAGGGGTGCCATGAATCTGGCAGGACCTGTCTAGTATCTTATCTTAAGCTGGATGGACAATCCCTGTTGCCTTTAAATGGATTCTTCCGTTGACCGGGCCTGGAGCCACTGAATCGGGCGTTTACCGCTATATCTTCTGTGTTTCCAGTGTTGTTTCGGCGCTTGTTTTTATTGCGCCATGGCTTCCCATTGCCGTCCCTGACTTCAGATGTGCCAGGATCGCTGGTACTGTTGCTGCTATGATCCAGCCAGCTGTCCTCGCCCGCGCAAAAGTGGGCCATGAGTGTAGTTAGGGCTACCATTCTTCTCGGCTTCTCCTGGCCGAGGTGTCTAGCCAGCCATTCATCTCGGACACTGTGTTTGAATGCTGCTAAGGCTTCGGCGTCTGGACAATCTACAATTTGGTTCTTTTTAGTTAATAATTGATTCCAAAGCTTACGGGCTGACTCCCAGGTTGCTGGATTATATGACTTAGATCATCAGCATCTGGGGGGGCAGACATAAGTCCCCTGAAAGTTGGCCCGAAAATCATCCTCAAGTTCTTCCTAGCTTCCTATAGAATTCTCTGGGAGGCTATTTAACCAGTGCTAAGCTGGTCCTTTCAGCTTGAGGGGTAAGTATTTAATGGCATGGAGATCATCTCCCCTAGCCATGTGCATGTGAAGAATAAAGTCTTCTATCCATATGGCTGGATCGGTTGTTCCATCATACGCCTTGATGTTTACGGGTTTAAACCCTTCTGGAAATCCATGATCCATCACCTCATCGGTGAAGCACAGAGGGTGTGAGGCACCCTTGTATTTTGCGATTTCGTGGTGTAGTTCGGATGGTATTGGTGTCCGGTATTGACTCTAAACTGGGATGTGACCGGTCTGTTTGGCTTGATAGCCACCGCCCCGTGTGTGTGTGTGTACGTTCCCTTCGTCTATAGATTGATCTAGTCTGGCTAGCCTTTTTATTCAGGTCCTGGCATAGGTCGTACTTATGCTCATGTGCCACTGTATCCTTGCCTTTACGGTGAGGAGGCGCGGGATTGTGTGTGGCATTACTGGCCGCTTTCTCCCGTCCATGGGGTGGTCGGTCTAGTTGATCGGCCTGATCATATTTCGGCGGAATTGGCACTGGGGCCTCGTCGTCGAATTGGGGCAGCAGTTTGCGCTTAGGATAGCTCTTTGTTTGGCCTTTAGAGGCGTATAGTTCTTCATCATCTAGCACATCGTTCCATCTGTCGTTGAGCATATCCTCTTCGGCTCTAAGCCGCTGCTGCTGCTTCTTCAGGCTTCGTGCAGTAGCAATAAACTGATGTTGGAAAAGCTTCTGTTCGAGTGGTTCTTCTGGGACGATGTATTCTTCGTCTCCCAGAATGATGTCCTCTTCATAGACAGGTCGATAACTGTTGTCATTGGTGTCGCTGTGATCGGTTAGCGGTTCATTTGGACTATGTTCGCCATCATCCTGTTCGTCCTGCTCTATCGCTGGCTCCACGGTGTCATCGACTTGTTCCGGGTCGTCATTGTCTTCAGTGACAGTGTTTCTCTCTTTTCCTTTATGGGATCGAGATCGTCGCTTCTGACGCTGGCGTTTGGGAGGTTCATCGATGGGCTTGTCCTGCTCTAGATTGATATCTTCGTCGCCCTCCTCTTTGTTGGGTGTGTCCACCATGTATACATCATATGTAGAAGTAGCCGTCCACTGCCCGGTTGCGGGCGGGTTTGTACTTAGATCGGCTTTGGCATCGTGGTCCATCTCGTCGATGTCTTTGGAAGTGTAATCTAATAGGTCGGTTAAGTCCTCGACCATGGCTACCAAGTGGGTGGTGGGTGGGAAGCGAAATTCCCTGTCCTCAGCCCCCAGTTCGAACTTGGCATAATTCGACTGAGAATCCTCCGCTAGGGAGAGAGATTTCAGTAGGCCTAGTGCTTCATCTAAAGGCGAGTGCTGGGCATGTGTTCGGATATCAGCAGGGCTGAGTTCGGCAACAACCGCTCGATCGAGCCCAAAAGATGCAGATCCTGAGAGTTCGGAACTTGTAGATGGAAATGAGTCTGGAGATCCGATGAGGGAAGTCCCGCTCAAGGCCAGACATGTGTGCGGCTCAAGCACCGCTGAGTTTGCGATCTCTATGGCAGGCTTAACCTTACCATCCTCGGATGAAGTGACCTGCTCCAGATCTAAGGCCAGAGCTTTTGTAAGTGTTACCCCCTGTGCGGGGTTTGATGACATATCTAAGCCATGTTCATCATGGTGACAGGGAGCAGATGCCATGGGTGTGAGTCCATTGAAGATCAAATCTCCACGGATGTCAGCAACGTAGTTTAAGCTTCCAAACCTGATCTGGTGACCAGGGGCATAGCTGTGAACCTGCTCGAGGTGGCCTTCAGTGTTGGCGCAAAGCATGAAGCCGCCAAACACGAAGAGCTAGCCGGGGAGAAAAACTCCCTCGGTGGTGGCCTTGTTGGTGACGAAGCAAGCCATTGACCCTTCCGTCAACGACATAGTGGAACTCTCAATGAAAGTGCCAATGTCGGTGTCAAAATTGGCAGATCTCGGGTAGGGGGTCCCGAACTATGCGTCTGAGGATCGATGGTAACAAGAGATAGCGGACACGATGTTTACCCAGGTTCGGGCCCTCTCGATCGAGGTAATACCATACTTCCTGCTTGATTGATCTTGATGAATATGATTAAGAGTTGATCTACCTTGAGATCATAATGGGTAAACATAAAAGTCTAGCCTATGAGATTGCTATGATTCTATTGTTCTCATCCCTATAGACTAAACCCTCTGGTTTATATATGCACCAGAGGGACCTAGGGTTGTACATGATCTCGCGGATGAAGGAAAGCATTACACACAGACTCTAAACTTGCTATTTTACACATGGTTAGTCCTATCCGGATACGGGAGATAGTCTTTATCGATAATCTTCATGGCCCACCAGTCCGGCCCATAGTAAACAATCCGGCCACCTGAGGACCCCTTAATCCAGGACTCCCTCAACGGTCTCTTAGCACAATATGTCTCACCATGTTTTTAGAAATATCTAGTAATTCAAGATAAGGCTAAGAGATAACCCATTATAGATATGCTTTTATTGCCATATCTAAATTATATGCATTTCTTAATATAAGACCGTTGAAAGATCGTGGATGTCGCCTAGAGGGAGGGGGTGAATAGGCGCTTTAAAATAATTATGGTTTAGGCTTGAACAAATGCGGAATAAACCTAGCGGTTAATTTTTCAAGCACAAAACCTACAATAATTAGGCTCACCTACGTGCACCAACAACTTATGCTAAGCAAGATAAACTACTAAGTGATAGCAAGATATATAGCAAGAAACAATATGGCTATCACAAAGTAAAGTGCATAAGTAAAGAACTCGGGTAAGAGATATCTGAGGCACGCGGAGGCGACGATGCATCCAGAAGTTCACACCCTTGCGGGTGCTAATCTCTATTTGGAGCCATGTGGAGGTGAGGGAGCCCTGGATTAAGGGGTCCTCAGGTGGCCGGATTGCTCGTTATGGGCCGGACTGGTGGATCGTGAAGATTATTAATGAAGATGGGTGCTTTGGACAACTTTTTGTGTTCGGTGGCTTTGTGCTTCGTGCCAACACCCAAGGCCACCTCGAGCAGGTTGACTGCTATGGCCCTGGTCATTAGATCAGATTTGGAAGCCTAAACTACGTTGCTGACATCCGTGGAGATTTGAGCTTCGACGAATTCGCACCCATCGCAGCTGCTCCCTACCACCACGATGAACACAACTTAGATCTGTCATCGTACCCCGTCCAAGGGACAACACTTGCAGCAGCTCTGGCCTTAGATCCGGAGTAGATCGCCTCATCCGCCACGAAGACTGCAGACTTAGCGACGCATGAGCCGCACACAGACCCAGCCTTGAGCGAGATTTCCTCCGCCAGAACTCCGGACTCGTCTCCGACTACAAGTTCCAAACTCTCGGGATCTGCATCCTACGGGCTCGATCGAGCGGTTGTCACCGAACTCAGCCCCGCAGATATCCGAACACATGTGCGGCACTCGCCCTTAGACGAAGCGCTGGACTGACTAAAATCTCTCTCCCTAGCAAAGAATTCTCAGCCGAATTATGCCCATCTTGAACTGGAGGCTAAGGACAGGGAATTTTGCTTCCCACCCACCACCCACTTGGTAGCCACGGTTGAGGATTTAACCGACCTATTATATTACGCTTCCGAAGACATCGATGGGATTTATCATGATGCCGAAGCCGATCTAAGTGCAAACCCGCCTGAAACCGGGCGATGGACGGCTACTTCTACATACGACGTATACATGGTGGACACACCCAACGAGGAGGAAGGCGACGTCGATAACAATCTAGAACAGGACAAGCTTGCCGATGAACCGCCCAAACGCCGGCGTCAGAAGCGTCGATCTCGATCCCGTAAAGGGAAAGAGAGTAACATTGTCACTGAAGACGATGTCAATCCGGAACAAACCGATGACCCTGTGGAGCCAGCGATAGAGCAGGACGAACGGGAGGATGGCAAACATAGTCCAGGAGAACCGCTCGCCGATCACGTCGAAGCGGATGACATCAATTATCAACCAAGCTCGGAAGAGGACATCAGCCTGGGAGACAACGATTTCATCGACCTAGAAGAACCGCTCGAATAGAAACATTTTCAACAACATCTCATTGCCACCGCAAGGAGCCTAAAGAAGCAGCAGCGACTTAGAGCCGAACAGGATACGCTCAATGAAAGATGGAACGAAGTGCTAGACGCGGAAGTATGATACGGCTATAAGGGCCAAATAAAGAGCTATCCTAAACACAAGCTGCTACCGCAATTCGACGATGAGGCCCTAGCGCCAATTCCGCCAAAGTATGATCAGTCCGGTCAACCGGACCGACCACCCCGTGTACGGGACAGAGCTGCCAGCAACGCCGTACACAAACCCGCACCTCCTCACCGTACATGAAAGGATACATCGGCTCAGGGACACAAGTACGACCTACGTCAGGACCTGAATAAAAAGGCTAGCCAGATTAGATCAATCTACGGATCAAGGGAACGTGCCCACACTCGGAATGGCGGCTATCAAGCCAAGCAGACCGCTCACATCCCAGTTCGGAGACAACACCGAACACCAATACCGTCCGAACTACACCACGATATCACAAAATACAGGGGTGCCTGTTGGGGAACGTAGTATTTCAAAATATTTCCCTACGCACACGCAAGATCATGGTGATGCATAGCAACGAGAGGGGAGAGTGTCGTCCGCGTACCCTCGTAGACCGTAAGCAGAAGCGTTATGACAACGCGGTTGATGTAGTAGTACATCTTCTCGATCGACCGATCCTAGTACCGAACGTACGACACCTCCGCGATCTGCACACGTTCAGCTCGGTGACGTCCCACGAACTCATGATCCAGTAGAGCTTCGAGGGAGAGTTTCGTCAGCACGACGGCGTGATGTCTGTGATGATGAAGTTACGGATGGAGGGCTTCGCCTAAGCACTGCAACGATATGACCGAGGTGTATTTCTGTGGAGGGGTGCACCGCACACGGCTAAAAGATCAATGATCAACTTGTGTGTCCATCAGGTGCCCCCACCCCCGTATATAAAGGAGTGGAGGAGGGGGAGGGGCCGGCCCTCCATGGCGCGCCCTAGGAGGAGTCCTACACCCACCGGGAGTAGTATTTCCCCACTTCCCTAGTTGGACTAGGAGAGAAGCAAGGAGAGGGAGGGAGGAAGGAAAGGGGGGCACCGCCCCTCCCCTCCTAGTCCAATTCGGACTAGAGGGAGAGGGGGAGCGCGGCCTGCCTTGGTCTCCTCTCTCTCTCCCCACTATGGCCCAATAAGGCCCATATACTTACCGGGGGGTTCCGGTAACCTCCCGGTACTCCGGTAAAATCCCGATTTCACTCGGAACTATTCCGATGTCCAAATATAGGCTTCCAATATATCGATCTTTATGTCTCGATTATTCCGAGACTCCTCGTCATGTCTGTGATCATATCCGGGAGTCCGAACTACCTTCGGTACATCAAAACTCATAAACTCTTAATATCGATCGTCACCGAATGTTAAGCGTGCGGACCCTACGGGTTCGAGAACTATGCAGACATGACCGAGACTCATCTCTGGTCAATAACCAACATCGGAACATGGATGTTCATATTGGTTCCTACATATTCTTTGAAGATCTTTATCAATCAAACTGCATAACAATATACGTTGTTCCCTTTGTCATCGGTATGTTACTTTCCCAAGATTCGATCGTCGGTATCTCAATACCTAGTTCAATCTCATTACCGGCAAGTCTCTTTACTCGTTCCGTAATGCATCATCTCATGACTAACTCATTAGTCATTTGCTTGCAAGGCTCATTATGATGTGCATTAGCGAGAGGGCCCAGAGATACCTCTCCGACACTCGGAGTGACAAATCCTATTCTCGATCTATGCCAACACCATAAACACCTTCGGATACAACTGTAGAGCATCTTTATAATCACCCAGTTACGTTGTGACGTTTGATAGCACACAAGGTGTTCTTCCGGTATTTGGGAGTTGCATAATCTCATAGTCATAGTAACATGTATAAGTCATGAAGAAAGCAATACCAGTAAAACTAAACGATCAAGTGCTAAGCTAACGGAATGGGTCAAGTCAATCACATCATTAACCAATGATATGATCCCGTTAATCAAATGACAACTCATGTCTATGGCTAGGAAACATAACCATCTTTGATTCAACGAGCTAGTCAAGTAGAGGCATACTAGTGACACTTTGTTTGTCTATATATTCACACATGTACTATGTTTCTGGTTAATACAATTCTAGCATGAATAATAAACATTTATCATGATATAAATAACAACTTTATTATTGCCTCTAGGACATATTTCCTTCAGTCTCCCACTTACACTAGAGTCAATAATCTAGATTACACAGTAATGATTCTAACACCCATGGAGTCTTGGTGATGATCATGTTTTGCTCATGAGAGAGGCTTAGTCAACGGGTCTGCAACATTCAGATCCGTATGTATCTTGCAAATCTCTATTTCTCCCTCCTTGACTTGATCGCGGATGAAATGGAAGCGTCTCTTGATGTGCTTGGTTCTCTTGTGAATTCTGGATTCCTTTGCCAAGGCAATTGCACCAGTATTGTCACAAAAGATTTTCATTGGATCCGATGAACTGGGTATGACACCTAGATCAGATATGAACTCCTTCATCCAGACTCCTTCATTTGCTACTTCTGAAGCAGCCATGTACTCCGCTTCACATGTAGATCCCACCATGATGCTTTGTTTAGAACTGCACCAACTGACAGCTCCACCGTTTAATAAAAACATGTATCCGGTTTGTGACTTAGAGTCATCCGGATCGGTGTGAAAGCTTGCATCGACGTAACCATTTACGACAAGCTCTTTGTCAGCTCCATAAATGAGAAACATATCCTTAGTCCTTTTCAAGTATTTCAGAATGTTCTTGACCGCTGTCCAGTGATCCACTCCTGGATTACTTTGGTACCTCCCTTCTAAACTAATAGAAAGGCACACATCAGGTCTGGTACACAACATTGCATACATGATAGAGCCTATGGCTGAAGCATAGGGAACACCTTTCATTTTCTCTCTATCTTCTGCAGTGGTCGGGCATTGAGTCTTACTCAACTTCACACCTTGTAACACGGGCAAGAACCCTTTCTTTGACTGATCCATTTTGAACTTCTTCAAAACTTTATCAAGGTATGTGCTTTGTGAAAGTCCAATTAAACGTCTTGATCTATCTCTATAGATCTTGATGCCTAATATATAAGCAGCTTCACCGAGGTCTTTCATTGAAAAACTCTTATTCAAGTATCCTTTTATGCTATCCAGAAATTATATATCATTTCCAATCAATAATATGTCATCCACATATAATATCAGAAATGCTACAAAGCTCCCACTCACTTTCTTGTAAATACAGGCTTCTCCAAAAGTATGTATAAAACCATATGCTTTGATCACCTCATCCAAGCGTATATTCCAACTCCGAGATGCTTGCACCAGTCCATAGATGGATCGCTGGAGCTTGCATACTTTGTTAGCACCTTTAGGATCGACAAAACCTTCTGGTTGCATCATATACAACTCCTCTTTTAGGTATCCATTAAGGAATGCAGTTTTGACATCCATTTGCCAAATTTCATAATCATAAAATGCGGCAATTGCTAACATGATTCGGACAGACTTAAGCATCGCTACGGGTGAGAAAGTATCATCGTAGTCAACTCCTTGAACTTGTCGAAAAGCTTTCGCAACAGGTCGAGCTTTGTAGACAATAACATTACCGTCAGCGTCGGGCTTCCTCTTGAAGATCCATTCATTTTCAATGGCTTGCCGATCATCGGGCAAGTCAACCAAAGTCCACACTTTGTTCTCATACATGGATCCCATCTCAGATTTCATGGCCTCAAGCCATTTTGCGGAATCTGGGCTCATCATCGCTTCCTCATAGTTCGTAGGTTCATCATGGTCTAGTAACATGACTTCCAGAACTGGGTTGCCGTACCACTCTGGTGCGGAACGTACTCTGGTTGACCTACGAGGTTCAGTAGTAACTTGATCCAAAATTTCATGATCATTATCATTAGCTTCCTCACTAATTGGTGTAGGAATCAGTGGAACTAGTTTCTGTGATTTACTATTTTCCAATTCGGGAGAAAGTAAAATTACCTCATCAAGTTCTACTTTCCTCGCACTCACTTCTTTCGAGAGAAACTCCTTCTCTAGAAAGGATCCATTCTTAGCAACAAATATCTTGCCTTCGGATCTGTGATAGAAGGTGTACCCAACAGTTGCCTTTGGGTATCCTATGAAGACACATTTCTCCGACTTGGGTTCAAGCTTACCAGGTTGAAGCTTTTTCACATAAGCATCGCAGCCCCAAACTTTAAGAAACGACAACTTTGGTTTCTTGCCAAACCACAGTTCATAAGGCGTCATCTCAACGGATTTAGATGGTGCCCTATTTAATGTGAATGCAGTTGTCTCTAAAGCATAACCCCAAAACGATAGTGGTAAATCGGTAAGAGACATCATAGATCGCACCATATCTAATAAAGTACGGTTACGACGTTCGGACACACCATTACGCTGTGGTGTTCCGGGTGGCGTGAGTTGTGAAACTATTCCACATTGTTTCAAATGAAGACCAAACTCATAACTCAAATATTCGCCTCCACGATCAGATCGTAGAAACTTTATTTTCTTGTTACGATGATTCTCTACTTCACTCTGAAATTCTTTGAACTTTTCAAAATTTTCAGACTTGTGTTTCATCAAGTAGATATACCCATATCTGCTCAAATCATCAGTGAAGGTCAAAAAATAACGATGCCCGCCGCAAGCCTCAACACTCATCGGTCCACATACATCAGTATGTATGATTTCCAACAAATCAGTTGCTCGCTCCATTGTTCCGGAGAACAGAGTCTTAGTCATCTTGCCCATGAGTCATGGTTCGCAAGCACCAAGTGATTCATAATCAAGTGATTCCAAAAGTCCATCAGTATGGAGTTTCTTCATGCTCTTTACACCAATATGACCTAAACGACAGTGCCACAAATAAGTTGCACTATCATTATTAACCTTGCATCTTTTGGCTTCAATATTATGAATATGTGTATCACTAAGATCAAGATCCAACAAGAATAGACCACTCTTCAAGGGTGCATGACCATAAAAGATATTACTCATATAAATAGAACAACCATTATTCTCTGATTTAAATGAATAACCATCTAGCAATAACCAAGATACAGATATAATGTTCATGTTTAACGCTGGCACCAAATAACAATTATTCAGGTCTAAAACTAATCCCGAAGATAGATGTAGAGGTACTGTGCCGACGGCGATCACATCGACTTTGGAACCATTTCCCACGCGCATCGTTACCTCGTCCTTAGCTAATCTTCGTTCAATCCATAGCCCCTGTTTCGAGTTACAAATATTAGCTTCCGAACCAGTATCAACTACCCAGGTGCTACTACGAGCATTAGTAAGGTACACATCAATAACATGTATATCACATATACCTTTGTTCACTTTGCCATCCTTCTTATCCGCCAAATACTTGGGGTAGTTTCGCTTCCAGTGTCTAGTCCCTTTGTAGTAGAAGCACTCAGTTTTAGGCTTGTCTCCAGACTTGGGTTTCTTCATCGGAGTAGCAACTGTCTAGCTATTCTTCTTTAAGTTCCCCTTCTTTCCCTTGCCCTTTTTCTTGAAACTAGTGGTCTTGTTAACCATCAACACTTGATGCTCCTTTTTGATTTCTACCTCCGCAGCTTTGAGAATAGCGAAGAGTTCGGGCATTGTCTTCTGCACACCTTGCATGTTATAGTTCATCACGAAGCCTTTATAGCTTGGTGGCAGTGATTGAAGAACTCTATCAATAACACTATCTTCGTCAACTTTGCATCCAAGTTGAGTCATATGATTATAATACCCAGACATTCTGAGCAAGTGTTCACTGATAGAACTATTCTCCTCCATCTTGCAGGTGTAGAACTTATTGTAAATCTCATATTTCTCAATCCGGGCATTTGCTTAAATGTTAACTTCAACTCCTGGAACATCTCATATGCTCCATGACGCTCAAAACGTCGTTGAAGTCCCGGTTCTAAGCCGTAAAGCATGGCACACTGAACTATTGTGTAGTCATCAAAACGAGCTTGCCAGACGTTCATAACATCTGGAGTTGCTCCTACAACAAGCTTGTCACCTAGCAGTGCTTCTAGGACATAATTCTTCTATGCAGCAATGAGGATAATCCTCAAGTTACGGACCCAGTCCTTGTAGTTGCTACCATTATCTTTCAACTTAGCTTTCTCTAGGAACACATTAAAATTCAACGGAACAATAGCACGGGCCATCTATCTACAACAACATAGACATGCAAAATACTACCAGGTACTAAGTTCATGATAAATTAAAGTTCAATTAATCAAATTTCTTAAGAACTCCCACTTAGACAGACATCCATCTAATCATCTAAGTGATCACGTGATCCATATCAACTAAACCATATCCGATCATCACGTGAGATGGAGTAGTTTTCAACGGCGAACATCTTATGTTGATCATATCTACTATATGATTCATGCTCGACCTTTTGGTCTCCAGTGTTCCGAGGCCATATCTGCATATGCTAGGCTCATCAAGTTTAACCCGAATATTCTGCGTGTGCAAAATTGGCTTGCACCCGTTGTATGTGAACGTAGATCTTATCACACCCGATCATCACGTGGTGTCTCGGCACGATGAACTTTTGCAACGGTGCATACTCAGGGAGAACACTTATACCATGAAACTTAGTGAGAGATCATCTTATCATGCTACCGTCGATCTAAGCAAAATAAGATACATAAAAGAAAAAAATCACATGCAATTAATATAAGTGATATGATATGGCCATCATCATCTTATGCCTTTGATCTTCATCTCCAAAGAACCGTCATGATCACCATCGTCACCGGCACGACACCTTGATCTCCATCGTAGCATCATTGTCGTCTCGCCAACTATTGCTTCTACGACTACCGCTACCGCTTAGTGATAAAGTAAAGCAATTACATGACGATTGCATTTCATACAATAAAGCGACAACCATATGGCTCCTGACAGTTGCCGATAACTCTGTTACAAAACATGATCATCTCATACAATAAAATTTAGCATCATGTCTTGACCATATCACACCACAACATGCCCTGCAAAAACAAGTTAGACGTCCTCTACTTTGTTGTTGCAAGTTTTACGTGGCTGCTACGGGCTTAGCAAGAACCGTTCTTAACTACGCATCAAAACCCCAACGATATTTCGTCAAGTATGTGCTGTTTTAACCTTCACAAGGACCAGGCGTAGCCACACTTGATTCAACTAAAGTTGGAGAAAATGACACCCGTCAGCCACCTGTGTGCGAAGCATGTCGGTAGAACCAGTCTCGCGTAAGCGTACGCATAATGTCGGTCCGGGCCGCTTCATCCAACAATACCGCCGAATCAAAGTATGACATGCTTGTAAGCAGTATGACTAGTATCGTCCACAACTCACTTGTGTTCTACTCGTGCATATAACATCTATGCATAAACCTGGCTCATGATGCCACTGTTGGGGAATGTAGTATTTAAAAAAAATCCCTACGCACACGCAAGATCATGGTGATGCATAGAAATGAGAGGGGAGAGTGTCATCCACATACTCTCGTAGACCGTAAGCAGAAGCGTTATGACAACACGGTTGATGTAGTCGTACGTCTTCACGATCGACCGATCCTAGTACCGAACGTACGGCACCTCCGCGATCTGCACACGTTCAGCTCGGTGACGTCCCACGAACTCACGATCCAGTAGAGCTTCGAGGGAGAGTTCCGTCAGCACAACGGTGTGATGACGGTGATGATGAAGTTACCGACGCAGGGCTTTGCCTAAGCACTGCAACGGTATGACTGAGGTGTATTTCTGTGGAGGGGGCACCGCACACGGCTAAAAGATCAATGATCAACTTGTGTGCCCATGTGGTGCCCCCCACCCCCATATATAAAGGAGTGGAGGAGGGGAAGGGGTCGGCCCTCTATGGCGCACCCTAGGAGGAGTCCTACTCCCACCGGGAGTAGGATTCCCCCCCCCTTCCCTAGTTGAACTAGGAGAGAAGGAAGGAGAGGGAGGGAGGAAGGAAAGGGGGGGCACCGCCCCTCCCCTCCTAGTCCAATTCGTACTAGAGGGAGAGGGGGAGCGCGGCCTGCCCTGGTCTCCTCTCTCTCTCTCCCCACTATGGCCCAATAAGGCCCATAGACTTACCGGGGGGTTCCGGTAACCTCCCAGTACTCCGGTAAAATCCTGATTTCACCCGGAACTATTCCGATGTCCAAATATAGGCTTCCAATATATCGATCTTTATGTCTAGACCATTTCGAGACTCCTCGTCATGTCCGTGATCATATCCGGGACTACGAACTACCTTCAGTACATAAAAACTCATAAACCCATAATACCGATCGTCACCGAACATTAAGCGTGCGGACCCTACCGGTTCGACAACTATGCAGACATGATCGAGACTCATCTCTGGTCAATAACCAACAGCGAAACATGGATGTTCATATTGGTTCCTACATATTCTTCGAAGATCTTTATCGGTCAAACCGCATAACAATATACATTGTTCCCTTTGTCATCGGTATGTTACTTGCCCGAGATTCGATCGTCGGTATATCAATACCTAGTTCAATCTCATTACCGGCATGTCTCTTTACTCGTTCCGTAATGCATCATCTCGTGACTAACTCATTAGTCATTTGCTTGCAAGGCCCATTATGATGTGCATTACCGAGAGGGCCCAGAGATATCTCTCCGACTCTCGGAGTGACAAATCCTATTCTCGATCTATGCCAACACCACAAACACCATCGGATACACCTGTAGAGCATCTTTACAATCACCTATTTACGTTGTGACATTTGATAGCACACAAGGTGTTCCTCCAGTATTCGGGAGTTGCATAATCTCATAATCATAGGAACATGTATAAGTCATGAAGAAAGCAATACCAGTATAACAAAACGATCAAGTGCTAAGCTAACGGAATGGGTCAAGTCAATCACATCATTCACCAATGATGTGATCCTGTTAATCAAATGACAACTCATGTCTATGGCTAGGAAACATAACCATCTTTGATTCAACGAGCTAGTCAAGTAGAGGCATACTAGTGACACTTTGTTTGTCTATATATTCACACATGTACTATGTTTCCGGTTAATACAATTCTAGCATGAATAATAAACATTTATCATGATATAAATAACAACTTTATTATTGCCTCTAGGGCATATTTCCTTTAGTGCCGCACACCCTCTGTGCTTCACCGATGAGGTCATGGATCACATATTACCAGAAGGGTTTAAACCCATAAACATCGAGGCATACGATTTAACAATGGACCCCGCCGTATGGATAGAAGACTTTATTCTTCACATACACATGGCTCGTGGAGATGATCTCCACGCTATCAAATACTTAACCCTCAAGCTGAAAGGACCAGCTCGGCACTGGTTAAACAGCCTCCCAGAGAACTCTATTGGAAGCTTGGAAGAACTCGAGGATGCTTTTTGGGCCAACTTTCAGGGGACTTATGTCCGGCCCCCGGATGCTGATGATCTAAGTCATATAATCTAGCAGCCTGGGGAGTCAGCCCGTAAGCTTTGGAATATGTTCTTAACTAAAAAGAACCAAATCGTCGACTGTCCGGACGCCGAGTCCTTAGCGGCATTCAAACATAGTGTCCGGGACAATGACTGGCTAGACACCTCGGCCAAGAGAAGTCGAGAACAATGGCAGCCCTAACTACACTCATGACCCGCTTTTGCATGGGCGAGGACAGCTGAGCAACTACACCAGTGACCCTGGCACCTCTGAAGTCAGGGATGGCAATGGCAAGCCACGACGCAATAAAAACAAGCGTTGCAACAATACGGGAAGCACAAAGGACACGACGGTAAATGCCGGATTCAGTGGCTCCATGTCACGCCCAAGATGCGATTCTATCCCGATCACGTGATGAACTCGTGATTGGGGCACAACCGCATTTCGGGCTCTTAGCAAGATGGATATCATTACATCGTACCATTACTTAAATAGATGGGGATACATACAAGCCATACAACTCCACATGAATACAACAACAACATATACAAGACATCCGACTACGGATGCAAACACATGAAAAACACAACGACATACATCCTGCTATCCTAGGCTGCCGACTAGGAACCTATCCCAAGATGGACGAAGAAGAAGAAGAAAGAACTCCAACATAAGTAAACATCGCTCTCACGTCAAGTCATCAGAAACTTGTACCTGCAACTATTGTTGTAGTATCTGTGAGCCACGAGGACTCAGCGATCCCATAACCATGGGTATCAAGACTAGAAAGCTTAAAGGGTATGGAAAGGTTAAGTGGTGAGGTTGCAGCACCGACTAAGCAATGTATGGTGGCTAACTTACGATTACAAGAATAAGATGAGCATCTACGCCAACGGTCGCAACTAGTAGTGATCACTAAGTGATCCTGAACTACCTACAAGTCAAACATAACCCCACCGTGTTCTCTTCTTGAACTTACTCGAAAAGAGACGATCACGGTTACACACGCAGTTGGTGTGTTTTATTTCGGATCCTCTGTCAAGTTCTCTACAACCGAACATTAAAAAATTCCAATATGCCACATAACCGCGGACACGGCTTTCGAGAGATCGTAACCCTGCAGGGGTGCCCCAACTTAGCCCATCACAAGCTCTCACGATCAGCAGAGGTAAAACCTCTTATCTTAGGGACAACCCGATGAGACTCGGAATCCCGGTGCACAAGACATTTAGACAATGGTAAACAAGTCCAGAAAGACCTCCCAACATGCCGATACCCTGATAGTAGCCGCACGTATCTCATCTCAGGCCACGTCCGGATAGGTCAGCCTACAGGTATGCGAGATACCTCGAGTTTCCCCGAGGCGGCCCTGCAGTTCGTCCGTTTGGGACCAACACCATCAGCACTGGCCCCCTATATGTGGAAAAGAATCCTCGGGGATGCGGCCCCCTATGCAAATTAATTAATTACTAGTTTTATTATTATGGCAAATTCAAACCAAAGTTGGGCCTTGCTGGAGGATTTTTATTCAAAGCGAACTGTAGAGGGGGTCCCATAACTCCCAACCGTGTTAGGAACGTAAACTCAAGGAAAATAACACCGGTTTATCGGTTCTTAAGGCGGCATGAGTGGAACAAAACACCGAGCAAAAGGCCAAGCCTTCCACCCATTGCCAAGTATATAGGTGCATTAATTTAATTAAGAGATATTGTGATATTCCCAAAATATCCAAGATCTGACATGGAGTAATCTTCATCTTCACCTACAACTAACAGCGCTATAAGAGGGCGTGAGCAAGCGGTAACATAGCCAAGCAATGGTTTGCTGGTATGGTGTCAAAGGTTAGGAATTGTTTCATGGCATATTGGGAAGCTTGGTAAATAAGTGGTGGGTTGCGCGACATATAGCAATAGCATCGAGACAACTAGCATGGCAATGATAGTAATGAGATACAAGGTGACGGTCATCTTGCCTGAGATCCCACTAGGAAGAATAACGAGTCCATGAAGAAGACGAAGCCACGAAGACGAACCAAGTGTAGTCGAACGAATCCTCACGGTCGAATGAAACAGAACTAACGAGAAGAAGAAAACAACATGATAAACACACAACACATAAACAAGACATGATGCTCAACCAAGTATGATGCATGACAAGGCTACATGATTCTAAACATGGCAAGAGATGATGCATACAAGAACACACAACAAAGCAAGTTTAAACGAGGCCGGAAACAACATATAACAATTCCGGTAAGTCCTCATATGCAAATTTCGAAATTGGTCCAGATCTGAACAAACTTTATGTTAAAGTTGTTAAACTGCAAGTTAACATGCTTGATGATGATTTACACGGATTTCTAGTCAAGTTACATATAAAGTTCATTTAAATCAGAGCTACGGCCTAGAAGATATGAGCAAAACAAGTCAAGCGTGGCATTGATGCAAAATGCATTCAAACATCATGCAAACACTCTCAAAACATGGATGCAACATGATATGGTGCATCTACATGCAAAACCAAGCAAGTTTCATATAGAGCATGCCCGAAACAGAGCCACGGTTCAACACATACACATGAAACAAGTTTAATGGACAAGATGTTCAAAACAGCAAGTAGACATCTTACAAGCATCAAAACAACATGCTACAAGTACAGGATAGGCATAAGCATGGCATTAACTCAAATTACAGATTACATGCTTCAAGAATCAATAAGGATCAAGTTCATAGGCATCAAGAATAATCCAACATGATCAACACAACAAGCAAACTTTATATCACAGATTAAGACTTAGTGTAAAACATGCATAAACATGAGCAGAGTTAATATGACGACATGTTGGAGGCAAGAAATAATTAAGCTACAGAGCAAGAACATGGGAAGAAAAAGCATGACATGCTAGTACATAACCTAGAGCTCAAATAACACAACATGGCATATACATGGGAACAACAGGTTCATGGCATTCATCGAAACAAGATGCAAACATGATATAGCAGATTATTAGACTTAGTGAAAATCTAGAAATGCAACAATAACATTATGATATTGACTTTGGAGGCATATAACATCAAGCATATCAACTCTAATAAACATGAAAATGTCATGAACATGTAGTAGGCATGACATACTCCAAATAACTCCATTTGCACAACTCCATAGGAGGCATAGATTAATTACAATGAGCTTTGCCAAATGGAACATGTTGTTAATAGACTGACAGTAACAATTTCAAGCAACTTGAGAGCATGATAACAACAAGCTACGGCAGGCCATAATAGCAAACAAGGGCATGGATGGATAGATCATAACATGGAATTCAAGACATGATCATTGGACATCTCCAAATGTGCATGGATATGATTGTAGCATCAAGCAAACATGGTATCACAATATAACAGTTTCAGACTTAGCAAAATTTGCTAAGTCTCAGAAAACAACAAACAGCGAGTAGGTCACTTTACAAGCTTATTGCACTCACTAGAAGGCATATCATGAACAGTGGATTGCACCACTGCAAAGATGACATGATTGTGCTCCTAAAACATGTTGGCATGATGCTCAAACAAAAATCACACAAAAAGATATGAAAAAGACAAATGAGCAAGTTATAACAGTTTCAACACTTTAACAGCAACATGCACTTTTGCAATAGAGATTAGCATGTCAAGATGCAACCTAACATGCTTGCAAATGCAACCTACATGTAGAGCATGGAGATATGAACATTTTGACATATTATATGCTTAATTTGGATATACGTGCACAAAGTTATCATCATCACAAGATGCACACATAAAAACCATTCCCACGGACTGATACGTCTCCGTCGTATCTATAATTTTTTATTGTTCCATGCCAATATTCTACAACTTTCATATACGTTTGGCAACTTTTTATACTATTTTTTTGGACTAACATATTGATCCAGTGCCCAGTGCCAGTTCCTGTTCGTTGCATGTTTTTTTGTTTCGCAGAATATCCATATCAAACGGAGTCCAAACGGAATAAAAACGGACTAAGATTTTTTTGGAATATATGTGAATTTTGGGAAGCGGAACCAACATGAGACGATGCCCGAGTGGGCCACGAGGTAGGGGGGCGCGCCCACCAGGGGCAGGTGCGCCCTGGGCCCTCGTGGCCACACCGTAAGGCGGTTGATGCCTTTCTTTTGCCGCAAGAAAGCTAATATCCGGATAAAAACCGTGTCAAAAAATCAGCCCAATCTGAGTTACGGATCTCCGGAAATATAAGAAACGGTGAAGGGCCAGAATCTGGGAATGCAGAAACATAGAGAGACCGAGAGACAGATCCAATCTCGGAGGGGCTCTCTCCCCTCCGCCACCATGGAGGCCATGGACCAGAGGGGAAACTCTTCTCCCACCTAGGGAGAAGGTCAAGGAAGAATAAGAAGGAGGGGGGATCTCTCCCCCTCGCTTCCGGTGGCGCCGGAGTGCCACCCGGGCCATCATCGTGTGACGGCAATCTACACCAACACCTCTGTCATCTTCACCAACATCTCCATCACCTTCCCCCATCTATCTACAGCGGTCCACTCTCCCGCAACCCGCTGTACCATCTACTTTAACATGGTGCTTTATGCTTCATATTATTATCCAATGATGTGTTGCCATCCTATGATGTCTGAGTAGATTATCGTTGTCCTATCGGTGATTGGTGAATTGCTATGATTACTTTAAATTGCTTGTGGTTATGTTGCTGTCCTTTGGTGCCCATCATATGAGCGCGCGCGTGGATCACACCATAGGGTTAGTTGTATGTTGATAGGACTACATATTGGAGGGCAAGAGTGCCAGAAGCTTCAACCTAGCGTAGAAATTGATGCATACGGGATTGAAGGGGGACCAATATATCTTAATGCTATGGTTGGGTTTTACCTTAATGAACGTTAGTAGTTGCGAATGCTTGCTAATAGTTCCAATCATAAGTGCATAGAATTCCAAGTAAGGGATAACATGCTAGTAGTGGCCTCTCCCACATAAAACTTGCTATCGGTCTAGTAACGTAGTCAATTGCTTAGGGGCAATTTCGCAACTGCTACCACCACTTTTCCACACTCGCTATCACTAACTTTATTGTGTATTTATCTTAACATCCCCTAGTTTTATTTATGCGCTCTTTATTATCTTGCAAACCTATCCCACAAAAACCAAAAAGTACTTCTAGTTTCATACTTGTTCTAGGTAAAGTAAACGTCAAGCGTGCGTAGTGTTGTATCGGTGGTCGGTAGAACTTGAGGGAATATTTGTTCTGCCTTTAGCTCCTCGTTGGGTTCGACACTCTTACTTATCGAAAGAGGCTACAACTGATCCCCTACACTTGTGGGTTATCAAGACCTTTTTCTAGCGCCGTTCCCGGGGAGCAATAGCATGGGGTGAATATTCTCGTGTGTGCTTGTTTGCTTTATCACTAAGTAGATTTTATTTGTTGTCCTAAGTTGTTTTCTATCTTTAGTTATGGGTAGGAAATGCAAAATACCAAAACAATTAGTGGTACCAACTGTACCAATGGTTAAAGAACGACTCAAAATCTATCACACAACTGTAGCTTGTTACTTGGATCATCTTCGATCCCTTTGTGCTCGGGCTGAAACCCCAACTAGCTTAGTTGAGGGAAAATCTTTAGATGAGCATGCTTGTTATGTGCAACACCGCATATCTGGAAAAGGGAAACTTTTACTAGATCAAATTAATCATTTGCAATGCTATGCTTGGAATTTATGTGAAATTTATGATTTTACTTGTTGTTCTGAAGACCCTACGAAACCCCTTCCCTACCAATGTGAGTTTAGTGATAATGGAATCGTATCTTCGTATGCTAAGGGTGTTTATAATTACTAAGATGTTCAACAAATTGAAGAATTTGTTGCTTTTCAGGGTGCTTATGAAATTGCTTCTTTGATTGAAAAGTATAATGCTACTCTTTACAAATCTGAAATTTTTGCCATATTTAAATATTGTTATGATAATTATGCTTCTAATGCCTATGTTAAACCATATATTGAGGCCTACTCCGCTGTCCAAGAAGAGACTAATATTTTGCAGGAGTCTATGGAAGAAGAAATTAATGACATTGTGAGCTCATTAGATATAAAGATGAGGAGGTGGGCGAAGAACAAAAGGAGGAAGAGTGGATTAGCTACCTGTGCCCACCTTCTAATGAGAGTAACTCTTCAACTCATACATTGTTTAATTTCCCTTCGTGCTTACTGAAGGATTATTGCTATGATGATTGCTATGATCCCGTTGATTCTTTTGAATATCCCTTTTTGATGATGCTTGCTATGCTTGTGGCCAAGATGCCAATATGAATTATGCTTATGGAGATGAACTTGCTATAGTTCCTTATGTTAAACATGAGATTGTTCCTATTGCACCCACGCATGATAGTCCTATTATCTTTTTGCATTCTCCAAACTACACTATATCGGAGAAGTTTGCACTTATTAAGGATTATATCGATGGGTTGCCTTTTTCCGTTACACATGATGATTTTGATGAATATAATATGCATGTGCTTGCTGCTCCTACTTGCAATTATTATGAGAGAGGAACTACATCTCCGCCTCTCTATGTTTCCAACATGATAAAATAGCAAGAAACTGCTTATACTATGCATTGGCCTTTACTTGATGTGCATGAATTGTTCTTGTATGACATGCCTATGCATAGGAAGAGAGTTAGACTTTGTTGTTTCATGACACATATCACTTTGTTCTCACTACTAAATGCGAAATCATTGCTAATTAAAATTGGCTTTGATATACCTTGGGATCCGGGTGGATCCATTACTTGAGCACTATATGCCTAGCTTAATGGCTTTAAAGAAAGCACTGCCAGGGAGACAACCCGGAAGTTTTAGAGAGTCATTTATTTCTGTTGTGTGATTTTATAAAGTATAAAAACAAAAAACATAAAGAGGGGAACCTAAAACTCTTTCAAAAAGAAAAGTGAAAGTAAGAAGGACGAGCACCGTGGAAATGGGGGAGCTCCTCGAACTTTGTTGATGCCCATGGAAACTTTGCAAACCTTGATTACAGAAACTTTTCAATAAAAATAATTATGCCCTTCTACAATTCCATTGTAATATAAAATAATGTGCCAAGAGTTTCCTTTAGGATGATTAAACTGCTTGTTGGCTTGTGCGGTGCAAAAAATAGAAACTTTGGCTGTAGTGCGCGATTTTACTTTTTTACTGGAACGTCAAAAGGATCTGAAACTTTTTGCAAAGTCTTGCTATACAAATTGTTGATTTTGCCTAATTTTTCCATAATTTTTAGAGTTAAAGATTTATGGTTAATGTTCAGATTACTGCAGACTGTCATGTTTTCACACATTGCTGTTATAGCTTCATTATTTGCATATGTTTGAATTCTTGTTGATGCCTCCTTGACTTGGGGCCATAGAATTTTGATAGCATAGAGTAGGTAATGTTTGTTCATAATTATAAAATAATGTTAGGGCAGTCATGAGATTTCATTGATCATATGCACTAACCCCGCCACTAAAAGTTTGGTTAAGTTTTGTGTTGATGAAGTGTTCGAGGATCGAGGAGGTCTCGATGTGAGAAGAAGGAGGAGAGGCAAGAGCTCAAGCTTGGGGATGCCCAAGGCACCCCAAGTAAATATTCAAGGAGACTCAAGCATCTAAGCTTGGGGATGCCCCGGAAGGCATCCCATCTTTCTTCAACAAGTATCGGTATGTTTTCGTATTCGTTTCATTCACATGATATGCGTAAACTCTTGGAGCATTGTGTGCTTTTTATTTTTATTTTAATAAATGCACCATGCTGGTATGAGATAGTCCTTGGTTGATTTATAGAATGCTCTTTGCAATTCACTTATATCTGTTGAGTATGGCCTTATATAATGCTTCATGTTCTTCACTTATATCATTTTAAGTTTGGATTGCCTGTTTCTCTTCACATAGAAAACCGCCATTTGTAGAATGCTCTTTTGCTTCACTTATAATTGTTAGAGATTGGGCATAACTTTTGTAGAAAGAATTAAAACTCTCTTGCTTCACTTATATCTATTTAGAGAGTTGACAGGAATTAGTCATTCACATGGTTAGTCATAAAATCCTACATAAACTTGTAGATCGCTGAATATGATATGTTTGATTCCTTGCAATAGTTTTGCGATATAGAGATGCTAATATGTGGGAGGTACTGGTGAATGATTGTGGTCTAGCAAAAATATTGGTGTTAAGGTTTGTGATTCCCGAAGCATGCATGTATGGTCTCCTAACTATGTAACAAAATTGGCACGCATTGTATTTTCATTGTCCATCTTTGCGTGAAGGTCGGGGGCACGCGATGGTTAACTCCTACCAACCTCCCCCCTAGGAGCATGCGTCATAGTATTTTTGCTTCGAGGGCTAATAGATTTTTTGCAATAAGTATGTGAGTTCTTTATGACTAATGTTGAGTCCATGGATTATACGCACTCGCACCCTTCCACCATTGCTAGCCTCTCTTGTACCGCACAACTTTCGCCGGTAGCATACACCCACCATATACCTTCATCAAAACAGCCACCATACCTACCTATTATGGCATTTCCATAGCCATTCTGAGATATATTGCCATGTAACTCCACTGTTCCATTTATTATGACACGCACCATCATTGTCATATTGCCTTGCATGATTGTAAGATAGCTAGCATGATGTTTCCATGGCTTGTCCGTTTTTTGTTTTCATTGCTACGCTAGATCATTGCACATCCCGGTACACCACCGGAGGCATTCACATAGAGTCATATTTTTGTTCTAGTATCGAGTTGTAAGTAAAAGAAGTGTGATGATCATCATTATTAGAGCATTGTCCCTTGAAAAAAAAGGCCAAAAAAAAGAAAGGCCAAGAAAAGAGAAAGGCCAAATAAAAAAAGGAAGGCCCAAAAAAAAGAAAAAAGAAAAAAATAAAAAAATAAAAATAAAAAAGGGGACAATGCTACTATCTTTTTTCCACACTTGTGCTTCAAAGTAGCACCATGATCTTCATGATAGAGAGTCTCCTATGTTGTCACTTTCATATACTAGTGGGAATTTTCATTATAGAACTTGGCTTGTATATTCCAACGACGGGCTTCCTCAAATGCCCTAGGTCTTCATGAGCAAGCACTAGTTTTCTTTTGAGTTTTCATACACTTATAGCTCTAGTGCATCCATGACATGGCAATCCCTACTCACTCACATTGATATCTATTGATGGGCATCTCCATAGCCCATTGATACGCCTAGTTGATGTGAGACTTTCTCCCTCCTTTTGTCTACTACCACTATCTATTTCACCCATAGTGCTATGTCCATGGATCATGCTCATGTATTGCGTGAAGAGTTGAAAAGGTTCGAAAAAGTAAAGTATGAAAACAATTGCTTGGCTGACACCGGGATAGGCATGAGGGGTACCTTGTGTTAAGAAAAGGGAGCATAAAATACTATATGATTTTGTAGGGATAACGTTCTTTAGCATTGATATTTTGAAAGACTTGATTGTTTGTTGGGATGCCCAAGTATTAAATTCTTTTATGTCAAATGATAGACTATTTCTTTGAATCACTCATGTCATAATATTCATGCCATGATTAGATTACATGATCAAGATTATGCTAGGTAGCATTCACATCAAAAATTATTTTTTTATCATTTACCTACTCGAGGACGAGCAGGAATTAAGCTTGGGGATGTTGATACGTCTCCGTCGTATTTATAATTTTTGATTGTTCCATGCCAATATTCTACAACTTTCATATACTTTTGGCAACTTTTTATACTATTTTTTGGGACTAACATATTGATCCAGTGCCCAGTGCCAGTTCCTGTTCGTTGCATGTTTTTTGTTTTGCAGAATATCCATATCAAACGGAGTCCAAACGGAATAAAAATGGACGGAGATTTTTTTTTGGAATATATGTGAATTTTGAGAAGCGTAACCAACATGAGACGATGCCCGAGTGGGCCACGAGGTAGGGGGGCGCGCCCACGAGGGGCAGGTGCGCCCTGGGCCCTAATGGCCACACCGTAAGGCGGTTGATGCATTTCTTTCGCCGCAAGAAAGCCAATATCCGGATAAAAACCGTGTCAAAAAATCAGCCCAATCGGAGTTACGGATCTCCGGGAATATAAGAAACGATGAAGGGCCAGAATCTGGGAACGCAGAAACATAGAGAGACAGAGAGACAGATCCAATCTCGGAGGGGCTCTCTCCCCTCCGCCGCCATGGAGGCCATGGACCAGAGGGGAAACCCTTCTCCCACCTAGGGATAAGGTCAAGGAAGAAGAAGAAGGAGGGGGGCTCTCTCCCCCTCGCTTCCGGTGGCGCCGGAGTGCCACCCGGGCCATCATCGTGTGACGGCAATCTACACCAACACCTCCGTCATCTTCACCAACATCTCCATCACCTTCCCCCATCTATCTACAGCGGTCCACTCTCCCGCAACCCGCTGTACCATCTACTTGAACATGGTGCTTTATGCTTCATATTATTATCCAATGATGTGTTGCCATCCTATGATGTCTGAGTAGATTATCGTTATCCTATCGGTGATTGGTGAATTGCTATGATTGGTTTAAATTGCTTGTGGTTATGTTGCTGTCCTTTGGTGCCCATCATATGAGCGCGCGCGTGGATCACACCATAGGGTTAGTTGTCTGTTGATAGGACTACATATTGGAGGGCAAGAGTGACAGAAGCTTCAACCTAGCGCAGAAATTGATGCATATGGGATTGAAGGGGGACCAATATATCTTAATGCTATGGTCGTGTTTTACCTTAATGAACGTTAGTAGTTGCGGATGCTTGCGAATAGTTCAAATCAAAAGTGCATAGAATTCCAAGTAAGGGATGACATGCTAGCAGTGGCCTCTCCCACATAAAACTTGTTATCGGTCTAGTAACGTAGTCAATTGCTTAGGGGCAATTTCGCAACTCCTACCACCACTTTTCCACACTCGCTATCACTAACTTTATTGTGTATTTATCTTAACATCCCCTAGTTTTATTTACGCGCTCTTTATTATCTTGCAAACCTATCCCACAAAAACCAAAAGGTACTTCTAGTTTCATACTTGTTCTATGTAAAGTAAACGTCAAGCGTGCGTAGAGTTGTGTCGGTGGTCGGTAGAACTTGAGGGAATATTTGTTCTGCCTTTAGCTCCTCGTTGGGTTCGACACTCTTACTTATCAAAAGAGGCTACAACTGATCCCCTACACTTGTGGATTATCAGGGACTTAGTGGAATTCACCTAGCAGAAAAATGTATGAAGGCGTGCAGGAATGAGCGGGTTCGGGCCGTTGTTGTTTGGATCGGGGGATCCGCGGTTCCATACGCCAGGGTGGACGAGGCCATTCCGGCAGGCAGAGTAGGCCGGGCCGGCACGGAGGAGCTCGCCGGCAAGGCGAGGGGGCGGCCGTAGGTAGGGATCCGGCCGCGGCGGCCTGGGTCCGGTGGCCCCTGATACGTCTCCAACGTATCTATAATTTTTGATTGTTCCATGCTATTATTTATAATGTTTTGGATGTTTAATGGGCTTTGTCATACACTTTTATATCATTTTTTGGGACTAACCTACTAACCCAAAGGCCCAGTCCAGATTGCTGTTTTTTGCCTGTTTCAGGGTTTTGCAGAAAAGGAATATCAAACGGAGTCCAAATGGAATGAAACCTTTGGGAGAGATATTTTTGGAGAAAATCACGCACGGGAGACTTGAGAACGACATCAGGGGAGCCACGAGGTGCCCACGAGGGTGGGGGCGCGTCCCCCTTCCCAGGGCGTGCCCACCTGCCTCGTGGGGCCCTCGTGAGTCCCCCAGTGTCCTCCTTCCTCCTATATAAGTCTACGTACCCCGAAACCATCAGCAATAGAGAGAAAACCCTAATTCCACCATCGTAACCTTCTGTTCTTGTGAGATCCCATCTTGGAGCCTGTTCCGGAGCTCCGCCGGAGGGGGGATCCATCACGGAGTGCTTCTACATCATCATCATCGCCCTCACCATGAGTTGTGAGTAGTTTACCACATACCTTCGGGTCCATAGCTAGTATCTAGATGGCTTCTTCTCTCTCTCTCTCTGGATCTCAATGCAAAGTTCTCCTCGGTCTTCGAGGAGGTCTATTCGATGTAATCCTTTTTGCAGTGTGTTTTTCGAGATCCGATGAATTGTGAGTTTATGATCAAGATTATCTATGAGAAATATTTGGTTCTTTTCTAAACTCTTTATGTGTGCTCATAATATGCTTGCAAGTCTCTTTGAATTATTGGTTTGGTTTGGCCTACTAGATCTATAGTTCTTGCAATGGGAGAAGTGCTTGGCTTTGGGTTCAATCTTGCGGTGTCCTTTCCCAGTGACAGTAGGGGCAGCAAGGCACGTATTGTATTGTTGCCATCGAGTATAAAAAGATGGGGTTTATATCATATTGCTTGAGTTTATCCCTCTACATCATGTCATCTTGCTTAAGGCGTTACTCTGTTCTTATGAACTCAATACACTAGATGCATGCTAGATAGTGGTCGATGTGTGGAGTAATAGTAGTAGATGCAGACAAGAGTCAGTCTACTTGTCTCGGACGTGATGCCTATATACAATGATCATGCCTAGATAGTCTCATAATTATTTGCTTTTCTATCAATTGCTCGATAGTAATTTGTTTACCCGCCGTAGAATATCGCTATCATGAGAGAAGCCACTAGAGAACACTATGCCCCCCGGGTCTATTCTCAACATATAAATCTACATCTACTTTACTTTTTTCGCTTTTACTATCTGTTCTTATAAACAAAAATACCAAAAATATAAACTATCATTTCTGTCATATCTCACTTTCGTAAGTGACCGTAAAGGGATTGACAACCCCTTATCGCGTTGGCTGCGAAGTTCTTATTTGTTTGTGCATGTGCGAGGGACTCGCGCGTGGTCTCCTACTGGATTGATACCTTGGTTCTCAAAAACTGAGGGAAATACTTACGCTACTGTGCTGCATCTCCCTTTCCTCTTCGAGGGAATACAACGCAAGCTCGAGAAGTAGCAAGAAGAATTTATGGCGTCGTTGCCGGGGAGGCTTACGTAAAAGTCATATACCAAGTACCTATCACAAACCCTTATCCTTCGCATTACATTTTTTGCCTCTCGTTTTTCTCTCCCGCACTTCACACTTGCCGTTTTATTTGCCCTTCTTCTGCCGTGTGTTTATCATTCGCTTGCTTCTTGTTTGCTTGTGTGCTGCTTGCTTGCTTGTCATCATGCCTAGCACACCTATTATTATCAACACTCCCGAGAGTGAGGTCCTCAACTTTAAACAAAGGGAGCAGGAAAACTTAAAAGATGCCTCGTATAGAATTTGCAATGCTCAAAATAGATCCAATAGGAAGCTTTCCACTTCCGTGCTTCTTCGCAATTTTTATATTGGCATAACCCCTTGGAATAGACTTGTTCTTGGTACCGTTACCGGAGGAAATTTCTTGGGGAATCATACCCTTAATTGTTACAATGTCCTGATAGATTTATCCGGGCAACCTTCTACTCAGGAAGAGACTCAAGTTTTTGAGAAAATATGTGAAGTAACAAAGATATTGCAAAAGTCTCTTAAACCGCTTAAGAATGTTAGTGGAAATATCGACCGTATGAATATGTTGATTACCCTTTGCAATAAGCGGTTAGATGCTTTAGATCTAAAGATTTCCAAATATGAAGGGGAACATGAAGAACCTCCTGGATTCGAGCTTGTCACCATTAAAAGGGTAAAGATCAATGATGGCAATTCCTAGATCTATCTTGTATCGTGCCTAGCTAGGGGCGTAAAATGATAGCGCTTGTTGGGAGGCAACCCAATTTTATATTTTTCTGTTTTTTCTGCTGTTAGGGAATAAATATTGCATCTAGATTCTGTTTAGATGTGGTTTCATGTTTTGTTTAGCGTTTGTGCCAAGTAGAACCTTTGGGAAGACTTGTGTGAAGTTTATGTGATCTTGCTGTGAAAAACAGAAACGTTAGCGCTCGCTAGAACGGTCATCAGGTTTTACTGGAGCGTGCTATTTAGTTGATTCTTTTTGCAGATGATTAATAGACAAATTCCTCACGTTTACCAATTTAGTTTCAATTTTTTGGAGTTTCAGAAGTATGCGAAACCTGCAGATTACTACAGACTGTTCTGTTTTTGACAGATTCTGTTTTTCGTGTGTTGTTTGCTTATTTCAATGCATCTATGAGTAATATTGTGAAGTATGAACCATAGAGAAGTTGGAATACAGTAGTTTTAACACCAATATAAACAAAGAATGAATTCATTGCAGTACCTTTGAGTAGTGGTTTGCTTTCTTATACTAACGGAGCTCACGAGAATTTGTGTCTAAGTTTTGTGTTGTGAAGTTTTCAAGTTTTGAGTATTGCTTTGATGGACCATGGAACAAAGAGTAGCAAAGGCCTAAGCTTGGGGATGCCCATGGCACCCCAAGTAAAATTCAAGGACAATCAAAAGCCTAAGCTTGGGGATGCCCCGGGAAGGCATCCCCTCTTTCGTCTTCATCCATCGGTAACTATACTTGGAGCTATATTTTTATTCACCACAAGATATGTGTTTTACTTGGAGCGTCTTGTATAATTTGAGTCTTTACTTGTTAGTTTGCCACAATTATCCTTGTTGGACACACCTATTTGAGAGAGTTAAATATGGCCTAGGAATTGATAGAACACTCTATGTGCTTCACTTATATCTTTTGAGTTGAATAGTATTTGCTCTAGTGCTTCACTTATATCTTTTGAGTTGAATAGTTTTTGCTCTAGTGCTTCACTTATATCTTTTAGAGCACGGTGGTGATTATATTTTGAAGAAATTGTTGAACTCTCATGCGTCACTTATATTCATTTGAGAGTCTATTAAAACATCATGGTAATGTGTTTAGGCTATAAAACTAGTCTTCACATGATAGACATCCAATATCAATGTAGCAAAAACTTTCACACTAAGTGCATTGAATATGATGAGATGTTGGATGCTGGATAATTGTTTTGAGATATGAGGATAGTGATATTAGATTCATGCTAGTGGAGTTATTATGAAATTAAGAAATACTTGTGTTAAGGTTAGTGATTCCCGTAGCATGCACGTATGGTGAACCGCTATGTGACGAAGTTAGAGCATGAGGTATTTGTAAAGTGCCAACCTTTGTGTGGAGGTCAGGGGCGTGCGATGGTTAACTCCTACCAACCTCCCCCCTAGGAGCATGCGTTGATTGCTTTGTTTTGATGACTCGTAGATTTTTGCAATAAGTATATGAGTTCTTATGACTAATGTTGAGTCCATGGACTATACGCACTCTCACCCTTCCACCATTGCTAGCCTCTCTTGTACCGCGCAACTTTTGCCGGTACCATACACCCACTATATATCCTTCCTCAAAACAGCCACCATATTATTCCTCAAAACAGCCACCATACCTACCTATCATGGCATTTCCATAGCCATTCCGAGATATATTGCCATGCAACTTTCCACCGTTCTGTTCATATGACACGCATCATATTGTCATATTGCCATGCATAATCAGGTAGTTGACATCGAATTTGTGGCAAGGCCACCATGCATAATTTTTCATACATGTCATTCTTGATTCATTGCACATCCCGGTACACCGCCGGAGGCATTCATATAGAGTCATACTTTGTTGTAGTATCGAATTGTAATATCGAGTTGTAAATCAATAAAAGTGTGATGATCATAATTATTAGAGCATTATCTCATGTGAGGAAAGGCCAATAAAAAAAGATATGGCCCAAAAAAATAGAGAGCGGCTAATAAAAAAAAGAGAGAAAGCCCCTCCAAAAAAATGAGAGAAAAGAGAGAAGGGACAATTGCTACTATCTTTTTCCACACTTATGCTTCAAAGTAGCACCATGTTATTCACGATAGAGAGTCTCATGTTTGTCACTTTCATATACTAGTGGGAATTTACATTATAGAACTTGGCTTGTATATTCCAACGATGGGCTTCCCCAAATGCCCTAGGTCTTCGTGAGCAAGCAAGTTGGATGCACACCTACTAGTTTCTTTTGATGAGCTTTCATACATATTTAGCTCTAGTGCATCCGTTGCATGGCAATCCCTACTCACTCACATTGATATCTATTGATGGGCATCTCCATAGCCCATTGATACGCCTAGTTGATGTGAGACTATCTCCCTCCTTTTGTCTTCTCCACAACCACCTCTACTCCACCCATAGTGCTATGTCCATGGCTCACGCTCATGTATTGCGTGAAAGTTGAAAGGTTTGAAAGAATAGAGTATGAAAACAAGTGCTTGGCTGAAATCGGGGTTGTGCATGATATGAATATTTTGTGTGATGAAGAGGGAGCATAGCCAGACTATATGATAGGGATAACTTTCTTTAGCCATAGTGAGAAGACATGATTGCTTTGTTAGTATGCTTGAAGTATTATTATTTCTTATGTCAATATAGACTTTTATCTTGAGTCTTTCAGATCTGAACATTCATGCCACAATTAAGAGAACTACATTGAAAAACTATGTTGGTTAGCATTCCACATCAAAATATCTGTTTTTATCATTTACCTACTCGAGGACGAGCAGGAATTAAGCTTGGGGATGCTTGATACGTCTCCAGCGTATCTATAATTTTTTATTGTTCCATGCTATTATTTATAATGTTTTGGATGTTTAATGGGCTTTGTCATACACTTTTATATCATTTTTTGGGAATAACCTACTAACCCAAAGGCCCAGTCCAGATTGCTGTTTTTTGCCTGTTTCAGGGTTTTGCAGAAAAGGAATATCAAACGGAGTCCAAACGGAATGAAACCTTCGGGAGAGATATTTTTGGAGAAAATCACGCACGGGGGACTTGAGAACCACGACAGGGGAGCCACGAGGTGCCCACGAGGGTGGGGGGCGCGCAACCATCAGCAACAGAGAGAAAACCCTAAGTGAATTAGGGTTTTCCCTGCCTCGTGGGGACCTCGTGAGTCCCCCGGTGTCCTCCTTCCTCCTATATAAGTCTACGTACCCCGAAACCATCAGCAACAGAGAGAAAACCCTAATTCCACCACCGTAACCTTCTGTTCCCGTGAGATCCCATCTTGGAGCCTGTTCCGGAGCTCCGCCGGAGGGGGGATCCATCACGGAGTGCTTCTACATCATCATCATCGCCCTCACCATGAGTTGTGAGTAGTATACCACAGACCTTCGGGTCCATAGCTAGTATCTAGATGGCTTCTTCTCTCTCTCTGGATCTCAATACAAAGTTCTCCTCGGTCTTCGAGGTGATCTATTTGATGTAATCTCTTTTTGCGGTGTGTTTGTCGAGATCCGATGAATTGTGAGTTTATGATCAATATTATCTATGAGAATTATTTGGTTCTTTTCTGAACTCTTTATGTGTGCTCATAATATCCTTGCAAGTCTCTTCGAATTATTAGTTTGGTTTGGCCTACTAGATCTATAGTTTTTGCAATGGGAAAAGTGCTTGGCTTTGGGTTCAATCTTGCGGTGTCCTTTCCTAGTGACAGCAGGGGCAGCAAGGCACGTATTGTATTGTTGCCATCGAGGAAAAAAGATGGGGTTTATATCATATTGCTTGAGTTTATCCCTCTACATCATGTCATCTTGGTTAAGGCGTTACTCTGTTCTTATGAACTCAATACACTAGATGCATGCTGTATAGCGATCGATGTGTGGAGTAATAGTACTAGATGCAGGCAGGAGTCGGTCTACTTGTCTCGGACGTGATGCCTATATACAATGATCATGCCTAGGTAGTCTCATTATTATTCGCTTTTCTATCAATTGCTCGACAGTAATTTGTTTACCCGCCGTAGAATATCACTATCATGAGAGAAGCCACTAGAGAACACTATGGCCCCCGGGTCTATTCTCAACATATCAATCTACATCTACTTTACTTTTTCCGCTTTTACTTTCTGTTCTTATAAACAAAAATACCAAAAATATAAATTATCATCTCTATCAGATCTCACTTTCGTAAGTGACCGTAAAGGGATTGACAACCCCTTATCACGTTGGCTGCGAAGTTCTTATTTGTTTGTGCAGGTGCGAGGGACTCGTGCGTGATCTCCTACTGGATTGATACCTTGGTTCTCAAAAACTGAGGGAAATACTTATGCTACTGTGTTGCATCTCCCTTTTGATGTAGGGTGAAACCCTAGGTGGCCGATCTTTCACGAAAAGGAGGGATCCCAAGGGATGAACACGTGAGGCACGAGGGAAAACACAAGAGGAACAAGAAGAAAACACTCAAATCAACAAGTTTAGGTCACACAAATGCTAGATCTGGGTACACAAAGTGCGATACACGATACACGATCAACTAAGGACGATACAAGTTGTGGTAGTCATCTCCGTGAGGAGGTCTTGATGTTCTTCTTCGGGAAGGAGGTCTTGAATCCGGTGGATCTTCTTCGTGGAGGCCGCGGTCTCATAGGAGAGGAACCACTAGGGTCTATGATGAGCTATCAGAAAGCTGCCCCTAAAAGATGGAAGGGAAGGAGTACTTATAGTCTAGGGGTAAGTTGGGGGATACATGGGGTGAAACCCCTTCAACTGCGTGCAAGCAGGGTGGTAGTACCGGTCCGGGGGCCGGTAGTACCGGCTTTTGCGGATATAGCGGATGTTCCGGCCTTGCACCAGCCATGCACCGGCCGATCATAGAAGCTGGACCGGTAGTTGACCGGTAGTGGACCGGTAGTACCGGCCGACCGGTAGTTGGGCGGTAGTGGACCGGTAGTACCTCTATCTCTGTGCTGGGAAAATTCATGTTCATGCTCTTGGCGCCCATCTTGCACCGTAACTTCTCCTTGGCACCTAAGCATACAAAGTGTCTCCGTTTGAGGTAGTAGCCATGTCTCAAGGTGGTCAAATGGGAATTCAACAAGGAGAGAATTAACCTCGGTTTCAAGTGCTCTAGCACGAGATTGTGTCATCGGTCCCCTAAGCACTTGGGGAGATGGGTCCATGGGGATGACCGAAGGATGCTCCGCATCATCTCCCCTCCCTTGGGAAAGATCCAACCTCGGATCGAAATCTTCATCACCATGGAAAGGAGAGATATCCTTAACATTGAAGGTACCACTCACATTGTACTTGCCACGTGGAATGTCGACCTTGTAGGCATTGTTGTTGTAGCGTGCTAGCACCTTGAAGGGTCCGTCGGCGCGAGGTAGTAGTTTGGATTTTCGCTCGTTGGGGAAGCGGTCCTTGCGAAGATGAAGCCATACGAGATCTCCCGGTTGGAATACCCTTGGTGTCTTGTTGACGTTGAGCTTAGTGGCGAGGCGATGTACTTGTCGCTCGATTGTTGCCCTTGTATCTCCGTGCATCTTCTTGAGATAACTTGCTCGTGCACTTGCGTTCATGTTGATGCGCTCTTGTAGAGGTAAAGGTAGGATGTCCAAAGGGGACAACGGGTTGAAGCCGTAGACGACCTCGAAAGGGGACTTGCCGCTAGTGGAATGTCTTGCGCGGTTGTAGGCGTACTCGGCGATGGGCAAGCATTGCTCCCATTCCTTGATATTCTTCTTGATCAACACGTGAAGAAGCGTCGAAAGTGTGTGGTTCGTCACCTCCGTTTGGCCGTCCGTTTGTGGATGATATGCCGAAGAGAAGAGTAGCTTAATTCCGAGTTTGGCGCATATAGTCTTCCAAAAGTAGCTCAAGAACATGACGTCCCGGTCCGACACGATCGTCTTGGGCACTCCATGTAGACGAATGATTTCCCTACAAAAGAGATTTGCTACATGTGAAGCATCGTCGATCTTGTTACAAGGCATGAAATGAGCCATTTTAGAGAATCTATCCACGACAACAAAAACGGAATCCTTTCCATTTTGAGTCATAGGCAATCCAAGTACAAAGTCCATGCTTATGTCTTCCCATGGATGGTATGGGATAGGAAGTGGCATGTAAAGACCATGAGATTGAGCTTTTGACTTAGCTTTGCGACATGTAGAGCATCGGTTGGTGAGTCGTGAGACGTCGCGGAGCATCTTGGGCCAAGATTAGTTCTTTGAGAGCGTAGCAAATGTCTTGTCGCGTCCAAAGTGTCCCATGAGTCCTCCTCCATGAGATTCCTGCAAAAGGAGCAAACGAAGCGAAGACTCGGGAATGCAAAGTTTGTTAGCTCTCATAAGATATCCATCCTTTATGTAATAATGTTCCCAAGAAGTGTGGGTCAAACACTTAGCATAAGGATGTGCAAAGAAAAGATCATGCTCATATAAATCTTTGATGTGCTCAAAGCCAATAACATTCAACTCAAGTTGTGTAACAAGCATGCATTTGTGGGAAAGCGCATCCGCCACAACATTCTCTTTGCCTTTGATGTATTTGATGACATAGGGAAAAGACTCAATGAACTCACTCCACTTAGCATGATGCTTGTTCAACTTAGTTTGACCCTTGAGATACTTGAGAGTCTCATGGTCCGTATGAAGAATGAATTCATGAGGTCTAAGATAATGTTCCCAAACACGTAAAACTCTCACCAAGGCATAGAGCTCTTTATCATAGATGGGGTAGTTTAGTTGCGCTCCGGATAGCTTCTCACTAAAGTACGCAATTGGGCGCTTTTCTTGCATTAGCACGCCGCCTATGCCGGTACCGCTAGCGTCACAATGGATCTCAAACGGTTTGTCAAAGTTCGGTAGGGCAAGAAGTGGTGCATGTGTAAGCAAGCTTTTTAGCTCATTGAATGCGGTGTCTTGTGAAGGACCCCAAATGAAGGGTGCGTTCTTCTTGCTCAAGGTGTGTAGAGGCATAGCAATAGTGCTAAAGTCCTTCACAAAACGTCGGTAGAAATCGGCAAAACCAAGGAAACTACGCACTTGTAGGAGATTCGTTGGTTGTGGCCAAGTTTTAGTTGCTTCAATTTTAGTTTCATCAACGTGAACACCTTGCGAAGAAACGACAATGTAGCGACCACGATCCGAATGGACCGAAGTCTCTGTGTTCCGTGTCATCCCTGGATCGGTATGCTGACACACACAGTACTTGAGGATTTATAACAGAGGTAAATCACATGTATTAAGTAACGTAAATACTATTACCTCAATCGATCATAGCGGAAGCAACAAAGGTTGTGGATTCCCATCAACACCAACGACAAAGTTGAGTGTAGAAATCGTAACCCTAACGTATCACTTACTCGTCGTAAGATAATCCTGCAATATGAGACGTTGCAGCCATGTAGGTCAGTACATTGAATGTACTGGCAAATTCACACTGTAATGATAATGAACAAGTCCTACAACTACATGCATATTTGGCTGGTGGAGGCTGTAAGGCTGTTTTTGCATAAAGCTGATTTTTCCCAACCACAAAGGAATGCATTTTATTTAACTACTTTGTTAAATTCAAATCATGAACAGTTGAGAATGGTACCCCCATCTCAATCCCAAATTAAAGTCATCATTAACCCAACAAATTAAATTATAGAGTGATGAGATCAACAAATAATCCACTTCTAGATACTCAAAGATGTCCATAATCGGGGACACGGCTAATCATGATCAGTTTGTACACTCTGCAGAGGTTTGTGCACTTTTCCCATAAGACTCGATCGCCTCCGTTTGGTTTCTCGCACTGCATGGTGTTTGAGAAACGGATGACCGAGACACAGTCTTTCCGAAGAGGTCCCCTTAACCAGATAGATAGGCCGGTACACCTACAATCCCCATACATCTGCTAGCCCATCATGAAAAGATTTCCCACAACTTACTCAACTATGTCAGAGCCCATATTGGCATGTGGCTGCACATGGAAGTTGCTAGGCATGAAAATATTATATGATCCCTTTGAGCCTGAGTGGCATTCCAATAGGACAATCACACGGAAACCCCGGGATTTCCTAGGACAACACTGGCATCACCAGGTGTCCGGGCAATCCACTGGTTCACTCCTAGGGTGCCCCGAACCAATCCACCCAGATGTGTATTCAAGTAACCACCTTAAGTTGAATCCTTAATTAACAACTCACATCTGTCATGGATTTCACTCAAACCCCAACCACGTCTACGAGCATAGCATGGCAACCTAAGCAAACGTAGAAGTAACTCCCAATGGTTTGAAAATAATGCAGGTAATAGGTTCTACCTCAATCTACTTCCCAGTCCCACAAGTTAAGAGATCCTACTGATGCAATGTGTTTGAGGATATAACTAATGCAATGAAAACTGGGTATTGGAAAATATGATCAAAGTGTGAACTTGCTTGCAATGTTGATGAAGATGATTCGCACTCAAAACTCTTGATAGATCTACTCGTCACACTCCGGTCAATCTATCGTAAGCAAGCAATAGTAACCACACATAAGCAATCACTCAGAAAGATCGGACAGAACGAATGAACACTTCGGAAAACTTCGAAAACAAACGAATGATTCTTGAAACATAAAACAATTTCTAACAATACCAAAATTATGTGAATTTGGCCTTATCAGAAAGTTTAGGTCAAGAGCTTCGATTTGCAAAAAGAATCAACTAAATCGGAGTTACGGTTAAAAAGATATGATCAAAAGAAGTTTGAATACGAATTTGAACAAATTTCGAAATTTGAAAAAGTTGTAAAAAGTTTATTTGAAAGATTCACTGGATAGGTGGAATCAAAACGAAAATCTAGGCGCTGGTTTCATCTAATTTGGACGAACGAGTAAAAAGTTATGGCTATTTGAAAAATCAAGGCCAAACTATTTTACAGAAGAAGAAAGAAAAAAAAATAACTACGGCTAAAAAAATTCTAGGTCTAATGTATAAATACATAGACCAATTTATAATGTAATTATTCTACCGTATTAGTCTAGAAATAATAAGCTACGGGAGTATAGAAAAAAATGACTTCGAAGAGAGAAGACGACTTCCAGAATTTCCGCCCAAGAGAAAAAAATATATTTTTTAAGTGAATCAGATGATTTTGTTAAGGCTCTATGGATCTATATTTATAGGTTGAATAGAGACTTAAGAGTTTAAGGCTAGGCAATGTGGGACTAAACGTACGCGTACAATTTAAAACGAAGGGAAAACGCAACGGGCCTAAAAGTCAATGGGCCGGCCGCACGCACGCACGCACAACTGCTATATTTTTTTTTTAAATTCGGTCGAAGTGGAAAAAAAAGGAAAAATAAAACTGGGAAAAAACTGCTGGGCTTGGCCCATACGGAGGAAAGGAAAAAAAATGACGTCCGCTGCTACTAAGCTGCGCACGTAAGCGACAGATAAACAAAGGCGCACGCGCAGTTTTCCTTTTTTTAATAGAAAAATAAAAGAAAAACTAAATAACGAAAATAAGGGAAACATTTATATAGGCATATTATATATCTGAATTTTCGGAAAAATATTTCCCACAAAATGAACATTTTTATACAGTAAAATAAAATCCTCACAAAATTCTAATAAATCAAAAGGTGCTACTGTTGCAATAAAATTCAGTAAAATCATTTTTAAAAATACCAAAATGACTTAAAATTTATTTCTCTCCAATTTTTTGTTGTAGGGAATCATGATATCCTATTTTCCATGTAATTTAGTTTTGGAGAAAAATAATTTGAATAAAACCCAAATAACTCTATATTTGAAATTGAGTTGCAGAAAATTTCAGAAAAACTTCCAACTCATATTTCCTATATTTTGAAGAAGTCATTTTATCTTCTCTCGGGAAAATCATTGAGTTGCCTAAAGTTTCTGAATTCCAGATATCTCGAGATTGAAATTCAAAATCCTTTCAAACCCTTTATCATTTAAAGTAAATGGAAGAAGTCATATTATCTTCACTCTAGGGTTTTGTGTTGAAAAGAAATTGAATTCCCGAAGATCAAAATGCAAAGTGAAAGTTTGGGAAAGTCATTTTATTCCCCCTCATTTAACTTTCGAAAGTTTCAAATTTCACTCAATTTCACTCAGCACATCAAACATCAATCAAATCTATCTATTTATTATAACATTCCAAAATTTAGAATTTTGGGATGTTACAGACAAATCCTAGGAAGACGACCTTGTCAACGCCAAAAGTGCATTTCTCCATGTTAGCATATAAGCGCTCTTTCCGAAGGGTTTGTAAAGCCATACGGATGTGTGTCACGTGGTCCTCAAGCGATTTGCTAAAAACGTGGATGTCATCAAAGTAAACCACTACAAAGACGCCTATGTAGGGTCGTAGAACAAAATGCATAAGACGCATAAATGAACCGGGTGCTTCCGATAAACCCATTGGCATGACAAGCCACTCATATAACCCAAACTTGGTTTTGAAAGCCGTTTTCCACTCATCACCCTCTTGAATGTGAATTTGGAGTAACCACTTTTAAGATCAATTTTGGAAAAGATGGTGGCACCACATAATTCATCAAGCATGTCGTCTAAGCGTGGGATAGGATAATGGTATCTAACGGTGATAGCATTTATCGAGCGACAATCGGAGCACATGCGAAAACTTCCATCTTTCTTAGGCACGAGAATAACTGGAACAGCACAAGGGCTTAAGCTTTCACGTACATGACATTTGTCGATGAGTTGTTGCACTTGCCGTTGTATCTCCTTGGTTTCCTCGGGGTTGACGCAGTACGGAGCCTTGTTTGGAAGTGGTGCGCCGGGTATGAGGTCGATGCGGTGTTCGATTCTGCGAAGTGGAGGTAGACCCGGAGGTAGCTCATCGGGAAAGACATCCGAGAATTCCTGCAACAAGTGAGACAACACTAAAGGTGGAGGTGGTGAAGTGTTAGTAGGTTTGGCTTCCCCTTTGCATAAAAGCACAAGGTGAAAGACACTCGATGGGTTCTCACACACTTCTCTCATCTCACTTTTGGTGGCAAATAGCACTAGTTGCTTCTTGTCGCTCATCGTGGAGTCACTCATATTTGGCTTGTGGCTCTCACTCTCCTTTTGGTGGCTCACTCTCTCACCATTCTCTCCACGATGGTTGGTAGGTAAGTGTTTGTCGGCGGCTACTTGACTTGGTGACATGGGACGTAGCACGAATTCCTTGCCCTTCATCTTGAAGCTATAGTGGTTGGTCCGTCCATTGTGTGTGACTCCACGATCGTATTGCCATGGTCGACCAAGTAGAAGGTGGCACACGGACATAGGGACCACATCACACTCAAGTGTGTCCTCGTAGGCACCTATCTTGAAGGAGACTTGCACGGTATGCTCGACTCGAAGAATTCCTTTGTCGTTAAGCCATTGAACCTTGTAGGGATGAGGGTGCTTCGTCTTGACCAAATGTAGCTTGTCGCATAGCTCTTCGCTTGCCAAGTTATGACAGCTTCCTCCATCGATGATAACCTTGATAGAGCGTCCATTGATGCCGGCCTTGGTATGGAAGATATGACATCGTTGGTTGTCATCTTGTTGGTATTGGAGTGTCAAGACCTTGGAGACAACAAGATTGGGACTTGAGTCATTGTCGTTAAACACTTGATGGTCTTCTTCTTCGTTCACTTGGCGATGCATAGCTACATGCTCAAGGGCTTCCATCTCATCGTCGCTCATTGAGTCATAAGATCCGTCCTCATTGATGATCATGGTATGAACGGTGTTGCACTCAAATGACTTGTGGCCCCGCCCTTGGCATTTGAAACATTTGATGGAACTCGTCTTGGAGTTGTCCTCGGTTGTAGTTGTAGATGATGAAGCTCTTGGCTTGAACTTGTCACCGAAGTTTGTAGTTGGCTTGGTAGAGGTAGGAGGAGCCGAAGTCGTTGAAGCTTGGTTGTAGGAGCCGAAGTTGTTGGAGGTGAACTTGGAGTACTTGTAGTCCTCTTGAACTTGTCGCTCCGCTTTGGTTGCTTGGTGTACTAGCACAAGGAGGGTCGTGTACACAAACGCTAGATCCGGGTACATAAAGTGTGATACACGATACATGATCAACTAAGGACGATACAAGTAGCGGTAGTCATCTCCGTGAGGAGGTCTTGATGTTCTTCTCCATGAAGGAGGTCTTGAATCCGGTGGATCTTCTCCGTGGAGGCCGCGGTCTCGTAGGAGAGGAACCACTAGGGTCTATGATGAGCTATCACGAAGCTGCCCCTAAAAGATGGAAGGGAAGGAGTACTTATAGTCTAGGGGTAAGTTGGGGGATACATGGGGTGAAATCCCTTCAACTGCGCACAGGCAGGGCGGTAGTACTGGTCCTGGGGCCGGTAGTGCCGACTTTTGCGGATATAGCAGATGTTCCGGCCTTGCACCGGTCGATCACAGAAGCTGGACCGGTAGTTGACCGGTAGTGGACTGGTAGTACCGGCTGACCGGTAGTTGGGCGGTAGTGGACCGGTAGTACCTCTATCTCTGTGCTGGGAAAATTCATGTTCATGCTCTTGGCGTCCATCTTGCACCGTAACTTCTCCTTGGCACCTAAGCATACAAAGTGTCTCCGTTTGAGGTAGTAGCCATGTCTCAAGGTGGTCAAATGGGAATTCAACAAGGAGAGAATTAACCTCGGTTTCAAGTGCTCTAGCACGAGATCGTGTCATCGGTCCCCTAAGCACTTGGGGTGATGGGTCCATGGGGATGACCGAAGGATGCTCCGCATCACCTTTCCTCTTCGAGGGAATACAACGCAAGCTCGAGAAGTAGCAGCCCCCGACCGAATCTGGCGAGAGGAGGCCGCGGCGGCGAGCGGTGGCGAGCCGACGATGAACGACGGGGCGGCGTGGTGGTTTGTGATGGGCCTCTAACCCCTCGTTGGTTACCCCAAGTGGAAGGTGTGAGATGCAGTGTTGTGGAAGTTTTTCCCTTAGCAAAGATGCCAAGGATCGAATCCCCAGAGACTCCTAGGTTCAACAAGTAGGTGTCAACTGCTAACGGCGCCAGATATTAGCAATCAACGTGGACTTGCACACAGATACAAATAACTTTGCTCCCAACGAGTACAGAGAGATTGTCAATCCCTCCGGCCTTGTAGTTCACAAAGGATTAAACGCAAATGATAGTAGTGATAGATAATGTTTGCAATAGTAAGTAAGAGCGAAAAGTAAATAGCGGATGTGATCAATGATGGTAATATGGACCGGAGTCTCATGATGTTCACTAGTGACGTCTCTCTCCCAAAAGACGATAAAACAGCTATGTGAGGTAAACGAAGTACATCTGGGCAATTGACAGGACCACGAATGCAAACCAATGCTGACTACATTGACGTCTCTCTCCCAAAAGACGATAAAACAGCTATGTGAGGTAAACGAAGTACATCTGGGCAATTGACAGGACCACGAATGCAAACCAATGCTGACTACATTGCAAGAAAGGTTGAGGTTCAAAGCATGGGCGGTACGCCAAAGTAAGTAGACCGAAATCCATCAATATCTACTACTAATCATCCACCTTGAGATATCTATCCAGAACATCTCGCTGGTATTAAGTTGCGAGTCCCACCCATAGTGTAAACTCAAAGCAACAGACAACTGCATTAAAAGAACTTTGCGTAAAGTAAACAATCCTTGCACCCACGGGCACAAGCACCGTTGTTTTCCCCCTTGTGGCAACAGCACATCCCCTGGACTCATGTTTCTGTCACTCAAGCTAGTCATCGAGGGGCATGAACCCACAATCGAGCATAACGTTCCCTCTTGGAGTCACTACGTATTACTTGGCCAAAGCAATAAATAACAACGGAGAACATGCAAGAATTACTTACGAACATAAATATAAAAGAGGTAGATCAAATATATTACTCAATCACAATCTGAACATAATATCATAATCCATCGGATCCCAGCAAACTCATCATAGCAACAACATAAGGATTACATATGTGCCTCGATCATGTAGGGCAGCTCACGAGGACTAATTAGTGAAGCACAAGAACGGGAGGAGAACATCACATAGCTACTGGTCATGGACTCATGGTCCAAGGGAGACTACTCACAACTCATCCGGGAGGCGTCCATGGTGGTGGAGAGGCTCCCGATGGTGATCCTCCCCTCCGGCAGGGTGCCGGGAAGAGTTCTCCTGGTGCTCCCGATCTTGGAAGCGGCAGCGGCGGCGGAACAGAGATGAGATCGCGAAAAAGAGTTCCCGTCCCGAGGGTTTCGAAGGACGCTCTAAATATATGCCAAAGGGGGGCACCAGACGGGGCTCGGGGGGCCCAGGCGCCCCCCCGGCGCGGCCCGGGGGGGCGCGCCGCCAGGGCGCCTGGGGCCCTGGTGGCCCCCCCCGGCTGTACTTCGGGCGCAAGGTAGGTTCTGGAACGCTGATTTTTTATATAATTTTTCTGGATTTTTCCTGACAGTTCTCGTAATGTGAAAACCTGAAATACAAAAACAGCCGAAAACAGAAACTGGCACTGGGGTGCACTGGATTAGTAGGTTAGTCCAAATATGATCAAAAGTGTATGGAAGTGTATAAATATCATAGCAATATCACCCAAAAGTGGCATGGAGCAAGCAGAAATTATAGATACGTTTTGGACGTATCAACATCCCCAAGCTTAATTCCTGCTCGTCCTCGAGTAGGTAAATGATAATAAGAATAATTTCTGTGGTGACATGCTATTAACCATATAGGACTTTTTATAGTCATATGACAAAAGCTTACTGTGCCAATGAATCTGTAGTAATTAAGTTGCCTCATGAGAAAATCACAAATGACTGAAAGTTTTACAACATGACATTGAAGCATCAAATAGATTTGCAATGAACATGATGTGCAAATATGATAAAGTGATATCTAGCTTGCTCCCTTTAGTGAAGCAAAACATAAATGCAGGGGCACCTTCAAGGTTTAAGTGATGACTAGATACAATGATTTCAAAATAAACGATATCACAATCATGCAAAAGACAATGCTACTTTGGAACAATGCACATTACACTTAGAATGACAATTATGCTCTCAGTAGTTGGTGCTTGAAGAAAGAAGGTGGAGACTCAAAAAGTAAAAGAATGGTTATGTGCTAGAGCTTTTTATTTTGAAAACATAGAAGCAATTTTGTCAACGGTAGTAGTACTTCATATGTGTCATGCATAAGACATCCTATAAGTTGCAAGCCTCATGCATCGAATACCAATAGTGCTCGCACCTTGTCCTAATTAGCTCGGATTTCCATGGGTTATCATTGCATTACATATGTTTCAACCAAGTGTCACAAAGGGGTACCTCTATGCCACCTGTACAAAGGTCCAAGGAGATAAATCACATTTGATTTCTCGTTTTTGATAGATCTCAACTTGAGGACATCCATACCGGGACAACATAGAAAATAGATAATGGACTCCTCTTCAATGCATAAGCATATTCTCATAAGAGATTGAGGATTAATGTCCAAGCTAAAACTTCCACCATGATGCATGGCTTTGGTTCGCGGCCCAATGTTCTTCTCTAACAATATGCATACTCACTCAACCCATGGCAAATCACCCTTACTTCGGACAAGATGAACATGCATAGCAACTCACATGATATTCAACAAAAGTGTGACAGTTGATGGCGTCCCCAGAAACATGGTTACCGCTCAGCAAGCAACTTATAAGAAATAGGATACATAAGCAACATATTCTTTACCACAATAGTTTTTAAGCTACTTTCCCATGAGCTATGTATTGCAAAGTTAGTCTGCTTAGTACAGGTGGAGGTTAGCAAAAGACTGGGAGCGACCAACTAAGAGAGCAATGATGGTCATAATCATGCAGAGCGACAAAGCAACATTGAATCAGGCTTGGTAGTTATATCGCTACTCAGAAATAAAAGATCATCAAGGCTTGACAGACTTTCTTTACAGTCTTAAATATGCGTGAGCATACGCCAAGTCAATCAAAATAAATTCTCGAATGAAGATATTACTAAACCATACCACATCATAGGCAAACAAATCATGTTGGTACTCCAATAACACATTGGGAATCCCCCAGCTATTTGAGACTAACCATAAGAAAACCTGAACTACTAAGCGCCATTATGCATGTAGCATCTTTATCATAGACATATTAACCAATGCAACGGAAGCAAACTCTCTTAATAAGATAAGCATGATAATTAAAGAGAGTTCAAGCAACCAACTAAACAAAAGCTCTTTGAAAAGATAAGCATGAATACTAAGAGCAGAGCATGATAGTAGCTATTAAAAGACAAAGAACACACACAACAAAGATAGACATGAAAATTCTATGTTATGTTCTAGGTAGAAGTGGAGTGTGTTTCTCTCCCACATAAAGAACGCTGAGTTCCGACTCGTTATGAAAAACTAAAAAGAAAACTAAAAGCAAGACGCTCCAAGCATAGCACTTAACACATGAAGTGATAAAAATATAGCGGAACGAAAGACGAACTGATAAGGTTGATGGAGAAGGGGATGCACGGGGGCATCCCCAAGCTTAGACGCTTGAGTCTCCTTGAATATTTCTTGGGGGTGCACGGGGGCATCCCCAAGCTTGAGCGCTTGACACTCCTGAATCTTTTTATCATCTTCCCTCGCACACTTGAAAACTCCCTTCATACATAACTCATCATAATCTGATTAGCGAGGTTAGTACCCTTAATAAAATAATTGTTCCTTGCTGGAAATAAAGATATTCTTGAAGTTCTACTGTTTCTCAAGATTGCCAAAAGGTTTTTGCAAAGAAAAAGCAAGCTCTTGGTTTGCAAAATGAAGGAAAGGCAAAACAGGACAGAATCTGTGAAAAGCAGAACAGCAGGTAGTAATTGATTTGTTCGGGGCACTTCTGCAACTCAAATCAAAAAACTCATAACAGACGCACGAAAGACAATTATATAGAGAACGCTGTCGAAAAAATTCATACCAAAAAGATGATCTGGTGATTTTATACGAATTTTTCTATCCAAGGACAGAATCTGTTTCCTGGACAGCACCTCACAACTTTTGAACTTTCTAGCAATCAGAGGCTATACTTGGCACAAATATGAAAAGCAAAGACACAATGATGATGCTACTGTAGTAAACAACATCAAGACACAACAAAAGCAAAATATAAAAATTTATTCATGTGGGCTGCCTCCCAAAAGCGCTTTCTTTTATGCCTTTAAGCTAGGCATAATGCAAAAATGATGCTCTCGTAGGAATAAGAGTTGAAGAACAAAAGAGAGCATCAAGAAGCACATATAAATCATATTTAAGTCTACCCCTCTTCCTATGCATTGGAATCTTGTAAAGAAATAAATTATTGAAGCATAAAGCAATAAGCATAGGAAGACAAAACAAGTGCAGCTTCAAAACCTTCAACATAAAGAGAGGGAACTTGATATTATTAAGATATTTAGAACCATGTCTCCCTCTCTCATTATAAATTTCAGTGGCATCATGGATGAACTCAACAATATAAGCATCACATAAAGCATTGTTACCATGATCCACATGCAAAAAGGTACTCTTACTCTCCACATAAGCATCATGAAGAGGATAAAACTTATTATAAAAGAGAGACATAAGCTCTTGCCAATCAAGCAAGTGCGAGTTATCGAGAAGCTTATACCAATCTGAAGCTTTATCTATAAGTGATACGGCGAACAATTTCCTCATGAAAACTCCCTTGATACACCTGCAAGCTTAAATAATGAACATAATTGTGACAGATATAGCAAGTGTTCACCGGGATGTCTGTCTCCTGCATAACGATTAGCCAAAACATAATTGATAATACCAGCTAGTATTTTATAGGGCACAATTTCAGTAGGGGGAGGAGCAACCACCACAGGTGTGGGGCGTCTTCCCGCAAGCAACGATCCAATAGCAAGGTTGTCCATAAGCATAACTGGTGAAAAGACATAAAGAAAACTGAAAGGTAAACTAACAAGACTAAAAAGCAAAGGTAAAAGATAGCGTGCAACTCCCCTATCCTGAAGAGTGGAGTCCCCAGCAACGGCGCCAGAAAAACTCCTTGATGGGCCTCTAACCCCTCGTTGGTTACCCCAAGTGGAAGGTGTGAGATGCAGTGTTGTGGAAGTTTTTCCCTTAGCAAAGATGCCAAGGATCGAATCCCCAGAGACTCCTAGGTTCAATAAGTAGGTGTCAACTGCTAACGGCGCCAGATATTAGCAATCAACGTGGACCTGCACACAGATACAAATAACTTTGCTCCCAACGAGTACAGAGAGGTTGTCAATCCCTCCGGCCTTGTAGTTCACAAAGGATTAAATGCAAATGATAGTAGTGATAGATAATGTTTGCAATAGTAAGTAAGAGCGAAAAGTAAATAGCGGATGTGATCAATGATGGTAATATGGACCGGAGTCTCATGATGTTCACTAGTGATGTCTCTCTCCCAAAAGACGATAAAACAGCTATGTGAGGTAAACGAATTACAGCTGGGCAATTGACAGGACCACGAACGCAAACCAATGCTGACTACATTGCAAGAAAGGTTGAGGTTCAAAGCATGGGCGGTACGCCAAAGTAAGTAGACCGAAATCCATCAATATCTACTACTAATCATCCACCTTGAGATATCTATCCAGAACATCTCGCCGGTATTAAGTTGCGAGTCCCACCCATAGTGTAAACTCAAAGCAACAGACAACTGCATTAAAAGAACTTTGCGTAAAGTAAACAATCCTTGCACCCGCGGGCACAAACACCGTTGTTTTCCCCCTTGTGGCAAAAGCACATCCCCTGGACTCATGTTTCTGTCACTCAAGCTAGTCATCGAGGGGCATGAACCCACAATCGAGCATAACGTTCCCTCTTGGAGTCACTACATATTACTTGGCCAAAGCAATAAATAACAACGGAGAACATGCAAGAATTACTTACAAACATAAATATAAAAGAGGTAGATCAAATATATTACTCAATCACAATCTGAACATAATCTCATAATCCATCGGATCCCAGCAAACTCATCATAGCAACAACATAAGGATTACATATGTGCCTCGATCATGTAGGGCAGCTCACGAGGACTAATTAGTGAAGCACAAGAACGGGAGGAGAACATCACATAGCTACTGGTCATGGACTCATGGTCCAAGGGAGACTACTCACAACTCATCCGGGAGGCGTCCATGGTGGTGGAGAGGCTCCTGATGGTGATCCTCCCCTCCGGCAGGGTGCCGGGAAGAGTTCTCCTGGTGCTCCCGATCTTGGAAGCGGCGGTGGCGGCGGAACAGAGATGAGATCGCGAAAAAGAGTTCCCGTCCCGAGGGTTTCGAAGGACGCTCTAAATATATGCCAAAGGGGGGCACCAGACGGGGCTCGGGGGGCCCAGGAGCCCCCCGGCGCGGCCCAGGGGGGGGGCGCCGCCAGGGCGCCTGGGGCCCTGGTGGCCCCCACCCCCCCGGTTGTACTTCGGGCGCAAGGTAGGTTCTGGAACGCTGATTTTTTATATAATTTTTCTGGATTTTTCCTGACAGTTCTCGTAATGTGAAAACCTGAAATACAAAAACAGCCGAAAACAGAAACTGGCACTGGGGTGCACTGGATTAGTAGGTTAGTCCAAATATGATCAAAAGTGTATGGAAGTGTATAAATATCATAGCAATATCACCCAAAAGTGGTATGGAGCAAGCAGAAATGATAGATACGTTTTGGACGTATCAGTTTGACGGCGGCGGCCGGCGGCGGAGCTGAGCACCAGGGCACGAGCTGACGGGAGAAGGGGCTCGGGGAGCCGGGCGGCGCTCTTGCGACGAGCGAGCGGCAGTGCGGGCTCGCCGACGGGAGGCGTGGTGGCGCAACGTGGAGGCGGCGGGGACGGGAGAGTGGGCGAGGAAGGAGTGGGGAGCCGGCCGGTCGGGGCCCGGGCAGGCCTGCTCCGGGTCCCGGCGGACCGCGCGGTGGGGGCTGGCTGGGTGGCCACGTGGAGGCAGCGGTGTGGAGCGGCACAGCCGGCTGGTGGGGCTCGGCCCACGGGGTGCTGCCAAGTGGCGGTGGAGGGCTGGCCGACGGCGGATTTTGAGGTGGAGGAGGCTGGCGGCTACGGGGATCCCGAGGAGGAGGTGGTCTAGGGTAGGTGAAGGCTAGGGTTCCCCATTTTTGAAGGGAGGGGTCTATATATAGTAGTTTTGGCTAGGGTTAGGGGTTTTAGGGGTGTTTCAGAGCCCTCCGATGATGATCCAACGGCACCGGTCGGAGGGGGGTTAGGTTGGTTCTAGAGGGCTGTGTAGCAGGGGTTGGGCTGAGCGGAGAGAAGAGAGAGAGAGGCCCGCGGGGGTTTCCAGAGACCGAAAACGTCCAACGAATAAACCAGCTATAGTGCCACTATAGTTTAACGGTTGGGCTATCAAATGGACTCCGAATGCGACGAAATTTGACAAGCAATCTACCTACACTATAATAAGACCACACACCAAGTTTTGACTCCTTTCGAGAACATTTTTCTGCCTGCTTATAAAACAAGGTTCTGAAGGTGCCGCGGGCGCGTGCGGGTGTGTCTGGGCTCATAACGGACAACAGAGAGAACTGGGAGACAGGCAACTACGAAGGTATGCAAGTTTTGAAAAGCATGCGGATGAAATGCACATGATGACATGGCAAAGTGCAACATGCAAGTAGATGACATGGCAACGACGACGAATAACTAGAAGACACCTGGCGCATCGGTCTCGGGGTGTCACACTCGAGGCCCGGTCAATGGAAGAAGCCATTAAAAGGCAACATAGATAGTCCATCTAGCTTGGAAAAAATACTAGACAGGCCCTGTCAGATCTATGGCACCCCTGATAAACCCGCAAACCATACCAACCATAACTGTTGGGTCTTTAAGCAGGCCGGCAAGCTAAACGCCGAACACAAGGGGAAAGGACCTCAAAGAGAAGACGAGGATGAACATCGCCAGCCGAACACAGGGGGACAAAAGAAATTTCCACCGGAGGTAAAAACCGTGAACATGATTTACGTCACCCATATCCCCAAGAGGGAGCGCAAGCGCACACTCCGGGACGTCAATGTCGTCGAGCCCGTCGCCCCCAAGTTCAACCCATGGTCGGCTTGTCCGATCACCTTTGATCGTAGGGATCATCCAACCAGTATCCGTCACGGAGGTTCGGCGGCCTTAGTGCTCGACCCCATAATTGACGGATATCATCTTACTCGAGTCCTTATGGACGGCGACAACAATCTCAATCTGATATACCAAGACACTGTCCGAAAGATGGGGATAGACCCGTCAAGAATTAAGCCAGCATCACTACCTTTAAAGGAGTGATACCAGGCGTAGAAGCCCGCTGCACGGGCTCATTAACATTGGAAATTGTATTCAGGTCCCCCGATAACTTTTGAAGCGAAGAGTTAATCTTTGACATCACTCCGTTTTCCGAAGTGGCTATCACACACTACTCGGAAGAACGGCCTTCGCCCGCTTTAATGCGGGCCTGCATTATGCCTATTTAAAGCTCAAAATGCCAGGACCTCGTGGCGTCATCACGGTCAGTGGAAACATGGAGCGCTCCCTCCGTACGGCGGAAAACACTGTGGCCCTAGCGGCGAAGTCCAAAGCGGCTTATTTAGGCCGAACAGTTCATCGGTCGTCAAGACCTCAGACACGGCTAAACTTGTCCGGTCCGCACTAGAATGCGGCGGCTCAGAAGAACCTGAGCTCGATTAGCAGTTGCGCCCCTGTCTACTGCCCCATAAGGTGGTAGCATATGTACCTCGTGCACACAATTATGCCCTTAAAATACCTTGGGCGACGCTCGGGGGACACAGCATACAAATAGTCCATAGTTCGGCTTGACCCTATTTGGACTCTAAATACATCTTCTTTTTCAGGTTCGTTTAAAAAACTACATTATTTACGGCTGTACAAGATACTCTTTTCGAGAATCCTGTTTTTCCTTTTTATTTTTTACAGGCGGCCATCATAATTCTCCTTCTCAATGACATATTAACAAGGAGAAAAAGGTGCAGATGTGCAGCATGGCCACGTGTTGAGATTCCTTTTTAGATTCAGGCTCTGTGTAAACCTTTTTCTTCTCTTTTATTTTCTTTTACTTTTTGGCATGTCTAATGCCCGAGGTTGTTATCGACGTTATATGTAACCTCATGGCTTGTCGTATTGAACGGGATATAAAAGAAGCAGTTTGGTTCCAATTCGCTTGGAGTGTATTATATTTACCACCTGTATTCTCCACCCCCAAGTCAGATTGCTGCATGCGCCTTAATACCTGGACTTAATACCATGGGTTGTATTCAGCCTGGCACGCCTCCAAAAAAGTCCGAACACCTATAGGGAACTGTTCGGCGTCCCGGATATTGCAGTATATGCATCGGCTCCGAATCAAGTCTTTGGTCTATAGATGGGTTGCCCGGCTCCTGTGCTTGCCACCTTACGTTCCGCATTGTTCGGATAAGGTAGTAAAGGGAGAACTACTGCGATTTTACTTCTAGTTCGTCCGGTCAAGTACCTCAGTTGAGAAAGCCGAAAACTGACTGACATGATGAAGCAAGAGCCGGTCAAGCGATTCGGTGACCTAGTGTTATACTATGATTGATAGAGATCCACTTTGTGTTATACGAGGGGTTGGTCTTCGCCCAGCCGCGTAAAACAGGCACCATAGTTCGAAAGCCTTTCATGCACCAGGGGCTAGTAGTTAGCCCCACTAGTCAAGCTCCTATGGCTAAGTGAAAGCAATAAAGCTGCACAGTCTGATAGCCTGGTTCGCTCCGCAGACACCTCCTATATGGACCAAGATGTTGGATAAAGAGTGTTCATGCGTGTTACCGAACACCCCTGTAATATTCACATGAGGGCTGAAGCTGACGACTGGAAACTTTTAGAATTTAAATAAATAGCCGCACATGAGGAAAAAAGTCGCTCATAATGCAGAAGCATGATACGTCTCTAACGCATCTACTTTTCCAAACACTTTTGCCCTTGTTTTGGTCTCTAACTTGCATGATTTGAATGGAACTAACCCGGACTGACGCTGTTTTCAGCAGAACTACCATGGTGTTGTTTTTGTGCAGAAATAAAAAGTTCTCGGAATGACCTAAAACTCCACGGAGATTTATTTTGGAAAATATAAAAAATATCTGCAAGAAGATCCTCACCAGGGGGTCCACACCCTGTCCACGAGGGTGGGGGCGCGCCCCCTGCCTCGTGGGCCCCCTGGTGCTCCACCGACGTATCCCCAGATCCTATAAGTTCTATTTCGGGGAGAAAAAAATCAGAGAGAAAGAATTATCGCGTTTCACGAGACGGAGCTGCTGCCAAGCCCTAATCTCTCTGGAGGGCTGATCTGGAGTCCGTTCGAGGCTCCGGAGAGTGGAGATCGTCGTCATCATCATCATCAACCTTCCTCCATCACCAATTCCATGATGCTCACCGCCGTGCGTGAGTAATTCCATCGTAGGCTTGCTGGACGGTGATGGGTTGGATGGGATCTATCATGTAATCGAGTTAGTTTTGTTAGGGTTTGATCCCTAGTATCCACTATGTTCTGAGATTGATGATGCTATGACTTTGCTATGCTTAATGCTTGTCACTAGGGCCCGAGTGCCATGATTTCAGATTTGAACCTATTATGTTTTCATGAATATATGTGTATTCTTGATCCTATCTTGCAAGTCTACAGTCACCTACTATGTGTTATGATCCGGCAACCCCGAAGTGACAATAATCGGAACCACTCCCGGTGATGACCATAGTTTGAGGAGTTCATGTATTCACTATGTGTTAATGCTTTGGTCCGGTACTCTATTAAAAGGAGGCCTTAATATCCCTTAGTTTCCAATAGGACCCCGCTGCCACGGGAGGGTAGGACAAAAGATGTCATGCAAGTTCTTTTCCATAAGCACGTATGACTATATTCGGAATACATGCCTACATTGCATTGATGAACTGGAGCTAGTTTTGTGTCACCCTAGGTTATAACTTCTACATGATGAATTGCACCCGACATAATTTCCCATCACCGATCCAATGCCTATGAGCTTTTCATATATTGCTTGTTGCTTATTTACTTTTCCGTTGCTACTATTACAAAAACTACCAAAACACTATCGTTACTTTTATTGCTACTACCGCCACGATCATATTACTTTGCTATTAAACTATCTTGTTGCAGATACTAAGTTTCTAGGTGTGGTTGAATTGAAAACTCAGCTGCTAATACTTAAGAGTATTCTTTGGCTCCCCTTGTGTCGAATCAATAAATTTGGGTTGAATACTTTACCCTCAAAAAGTGTTGCGATCCCCTACACTTGTGGGTTATCAAGACTATTTTCTGGCGCCGTTGCCGGAGAGCATAGCTCTATTCTTTAAGTCACTTGGGATTTATATATATTGATCACTATGAAGAATTTGAAGGACTCAAAAACCAAGATCTTACACTCAACTACGAGGGGAGGTAAGGAACTGCCATCTAGCTCTGCACTTGATTCTCCTTTTGTTATGAGTAAACTTGCGACACCTACTCCTGCTATTGAATCTGATATGTCGTATGTTCTTGATGATGCTACTTCTGCTATGTATGATGAAACTACTTCTATGCCTGATACTATGCCGCTAGGTGAATTTCTAGATGAACAAATTGCTAAGGTTAGGGAGAATGCAAATACTGAAACTGATGATATTTATGAAAGTGATGATGAGGCTACTCCCAATAGATATGAATTGCCTGTTGTTCCTGAGGGTTATGTTATGGATGAAGAAACTGCTAGAGACTTTCTTGCTTGCAATGATAGATACAATCTTAAGAAGTTATTAGCTAAGCTGATAGAAAAGTCCTTGAATGCTAGAATGAAACATGACCCTGCTTTTGCTACTTCACCTATCTGTGTTACTGATAAGGATTATGAATTCTCTGTTGATCCTGAGTTAATTACTTTGGTTGAATCTGATCCTTTCCATGGCTATGAGTCTGAAACTGTTGTGGCACATCTTACTAAGTTGAATGATATAGCCACCCTGTTTACCAATGATGAAAAGATTACTGCTATTTCCTTAAGCTTTTTTCCTTTCTCGTTAAAGGGTGATGCTAAGACCTGGTTTAATTCTCTTGATCCTGGTTGTGTGCGTAGTTCCCAGGATATGATGTATTACTTCTCTGCTAAATATTTTCCCGCTCATAAGAAACAAGCTGCCTTACAGGAAATATATAACTTCGTGCAAATTGAAGGAGAGAGTCTCCCACAAGCTTGGGGGAGGCTTCTCCAATTACTTAATGCTTTGCCTGATCATCCTCTTGAGATGCATGATATACTTGATGTCTTTTATAATGGACTAACTGAAGCTTCCAGAGACCACCTGGATAGTTGTGCTGGTTGTGTTTTCAGCGAAAGAACAGTTGAACAAGCTGGACTACTATTGAATAATATGCTGGCCAATAAAAATAATTAGATACTTCCTGAACCAGCCCCTAAGCCAACTCCGAAGAAACGAGGTGTCCTATTTCTCAGTCCTGAAGATATGCAAGAGGCAAAGAAATCTATGAAAGAAAAAGGTATTAAAGCTGAAGATGTTAAGAATTCACCGCCTATTGAAGAAATACATGGTCTTGATAACCCGACACGGGTAGTAAAGGTAAATTCTCTTTATAGATTTGATGAAGGTGATATTCCTCGTTATAAGTCTGCTAGCCAATGCTTAAATGAGTTTGACAATTTTATTGTCAAACAAGAAAACTTCAATGCTTATGTTGGTAGACAATTGCAACACACTGCTTATATGATTGAACGCTTGAGTGATTATCTGTCTAGAGCTAAAGGTGAACTGAAACTCATTAGTATACATGCTTCTATGGTCACCACTCAAATAGAACAAGTACTTAAGGCTCAGAATGATTTGATCAATGAATTAAATAGTAAGAATAATGACTATGTTGTTAGAGTTGCAACTAGAGGGGGTAAAATGACTCAGGAACCTCTGTATCCTGAAGGCCACCCTAAGAGAATTGAGCAAGATTCTCAGAGAGCTAATTTAGATGCACCTAGCTCTTCTAAGAAAAAGAAAAAGAAAAATGATAGGACTTTGCATGCTTCTAGTGAACCTGTAGCTGACACACCTGAGAATCCCAATGATATATCTGTTTCTGATACTGATACACAATCTAGTAATGAACATGAACTTAGTGATAATATTAATGATGATGTTCATGATGATGCTCAACCTAGCAATGATAATGATGTAGAGATTGAACATGTTGTTGATCTTCATAACCCACAATCAAAGAATCAACGTTATGGCAAGAGAGACTTTGTTGCTAGGAAGCACGATAGGGAAAGAGAACCATGAGTTCGGAAACCCATGCCTTTTCCTCCTAAACCATCCAAGAAAAAGGATGATGAGGATTTTGAGCGCTTTGCTGAAATGATTAGACCTATCTTTTTGCGTATGCGTTTGACTGATGTGCTTAAAACAAATCCTTATGCTAAGTACATGAAAGATATTATTACCAACAAAAGAAAGATACCTGAAGTAGAAATCTCCACCATGCTTGCCAATTACACTTTTAAGGGCGGAATGCCTAAGAAATTAGGAGATCCAGGAGTACCTACTATACCTTGCTCCATTAAGAAAAACTATGTTAAAACTGCTTTGTGTGATCTTGGAGCTGGTGTTAGTGTTATGCCTCTCTCTTTATATCGTAGACTTGACTTGAGTAAGTTGACACCTACTGAAATATCTTTGCAAATGGCTGATAAATCAACTGCTATACCTGTCGGTATTTGTGAGGATGTGCCTGTTGTAGTTGCAAATGTTACTATTCTGACGGACTTTGTTATACTTGATATTCCCGAGGACGATAGTATGTCTATTATTCTTGGAAGACCCTTTTTGAATACTGTAGGGGCTGTTATTGATTGCAACAAAGGCAATGTCACTTTTCATGTCAATGGTAATGAGCATACGGTACACTTTCCGAGGAAACAACCTCAGATCCACAGTATCAATTATATTGGAAAAACTTCAACTATCACTATTGGAGGTTTTGAGTTTCCTATTCCTACTATCAAGAAGACATATGACATCCTTATTGTTGGGGACATACATATTCCCATTGAGGTAACCTAGTGTTATTCGAAAATTCTCCGGTTTCATGTTACTCGGAAAGAGTTTATTAACAAGACCTGATCAACCTTGTTAATGGATTCCTTTTGATGAGCATGGGATAGGTGAATCTAGATAGCACCACCTTCTGTACCCTCCTTTTACTTTCTGTTAATTAGGATAAATAAAGCAAAATTAGTATTTTCTGTCTGTTTCCAGACTTATCCGTGCAATAAAAAATACCCCAAAAATAAAAGTTCTCCAAATGCCATGAAAATGAAATATGATTTTTTTCTAGAATATTTGAGGAAATATGGCATAGAACACACAGCGAGGGGAGCCAGCACCTGGCCACGAGGGTCCGGGGCGCGCCCCCTGCCTCATGGGCCCCATGTGGCCCCCCTCCACTTATTCCTGCACCCATGCTCTTCTTCTTCCTCCCAAAAAAATCACCAACCAGCTCAAACCCGAGTTCTAGCTCATCTTGCTGCCATTTTCGATCTCCTTGCTCAAAGCACCATTCACCAAACTGTTTGGGGAGATTGTTCCTTGGTATGTGACTCCTCCATTGGTCCAATTAGTTTTTGTTCTAGTGCTTTATTTATTGCAAATTTTTGCTGCTGTGGTGACCTTGTTCTTGAGCTTGCATGTCAAATTTTCTTGGTCCCAAGTAGTTCTAATGCATGATATAGTCTCTACGCACTTATAGGAGTTGTTCCTATATTTCTTGTTGAGTTTGGTTAACTTTTATTTTGAGTTACTAAAATTTTTAGAAATTTTCAAAAAAGGAAAATGATAAAAAGATTGTTGAGGGGCTCCTCGAGCAAGAGCTCAGAGGAGAAGAAGAAAGAAGAAAATAAGAAGCCCAAGTATAATCTTCCTCGCATGGCGGAAGTTCGACCGTACGAATGGCCTTGTAATGATTTCATGATGTCCGCCGGGATTGACGAAGACTTTTATTGGTTGGAAAATAATGCAGGCCTCACCAACTTCCTCCACGACCAGAAAGAACAGTATCTCTTACTCACCAATATTTTCACGTAAATTTTTCATTTTCATGCTAAGAAAACACCGCCTACGGTGGAGTTTCGTTTATATGATGTGATTAAGGAGATATCGCTCTTAGATTTTTGTGAAATATGTAAAGTACCCTTTTGAGGTAGACTTGATGAACCACGTTGTGAAGACATTGAAGGGTTTATCGACATGATAGCTGTAGGGGAAACTAGACAAGTTTCAGGGGCAAGAATCACTAGTATACACTTCCCTGTTCTGCGCTACTTTGCTTTATTTGCTAGTAGATGTTTAATTGGTCGCGGGAAAAGTGGGAATCTTAGTGCCCCTGATATTGTTATTTTACGCCATGCTTTGTTTCAAGACACAACTTTTAGCTTGGGCACCATCGTTGCTAAACGACTGAGTCTGAACCGCTCGAAGGGGCCCATCTTTGGAGGCATCTTTGCTTCTCGCCTTGTTGAACATTTTAGAATACCTATTAGGCATCATGAGAAGGAAGAAAAATTGCTTGCCCCTGTTTATCTAGACTACAAGAGCATGGTACCTCATGACTTTATTGTTAAAGATAAGAATAGGCAGCTTAATTATAAATTAAGGTTTGATGAAATATACTGTGAAATAGCTACCTTGCCTGCACCATCTTTGTTTGATCTGTCCACAGGCGTATACCTCATCACATCAGATGCCTTCTACAAGTACAAAGGCCAGGCACAAGCTTCAGAGCCTGAGCCAGAGCCACCACTTGATCCTTACTGTCAGTCTTTTTATGGGTGGGATCTGGATGAGCTTGCCAACCAGTGGCGCCCAGAGGATACATCTCAGTACACTGGAGAGAGTAGCTTCGATCCGTGGCCATAGACCAACTTAGGCCAAAAGCCTAAGCTTGGGGGAGTACGTGTTTCTCACTGACTTTACATTCGTGTTCACACACTTATTCTAGTTGTCGGTGCTCACACTCTTTCACTGTACCATACATGCTTAGTTTTAATTTCTTTTTCTTAGCCTTTTTCTTAGCCTTTTTCTCGTGTGCTAGAAAACCCCAGAAAAACAAAAAAAAATAGTTGTAGCTTCTAGCTAGTTTACTTTCTTTGCTTGTAGTAGTAGTTAAAATGAAAACCCAAATTGATTTCCCGTTCTTCTTTTGCTTGTTGGGAGCTTTGCCGTGTAAATAGTTTCTTTTCTTTTCTTTGGGGGATAAGAGTAGAAGACCATGATTGACATGCTTAGTGGCCCTCATATGCTTTATTGCTGATTTAACCATGAGCCACATTACCTTGTCTTCTCTCTTGTATTAAATGTCTGCAGATTCCAGCTTGGTCCAATGCACGTGCACTATTATTATTATTATACACACCGTTCGGTCGTGCGAGTGAAAGGCAATAAGGATGACATATGATGAACTAATTGAGATGAGAAAAGCTGGTATGAACTCGACCTCTCTTGTTTTTGTAAATATGATGGCTCATCATTCCTGATTCAGCTTGTTATGAATGAAACATGCTTGCAATGACAATTAGAGATCATAGCTGCTTATGCCATGCTTAATTAGCTGAGAGTTTATAATGGTCTATCTTGTGTGCCAACATGATATTAAATTGGTTGTGATATGGTATGATGGGTGGTATCCTCCTTTGCACGATTTAAGTGATCTGACTTGGCACATGTCCATGCATGTACTTGAAACAAATCAACATAGCCTTCACAATATGTATGTTCATGGTGATTTATATCCTACTCATGCTTGCATTCATTGTTGATTAATTTTAATGCATGTTCGTGACCGTTGTTGCTCTCTAGCTGGTCGCTTCCGAGTCTCTTTCTAGCCTTCACCTATACTAAGCGGGAATACTGCCTGTGCATCCACTTCCATAAACCCCAAAGTTATTCCATATGAGTCCACCATATCTTCTTATATGCGGTATTTACCTGCCGTTCCAAGTAAATTTGTATGTGCCAAACTCTACACCTTCAAATGAAACTCTGTTTTGTATGCTCGAACAGCTCAGGTATCAACTAGGGATGTCTATATCTTCCATGTTAGGTGGGTTATTCTCACGATGAGTGGACTCCGTTCATCATTCATGAGAAAATGGCTGGTAACCGGGATGCTAGTCCCATGCTCAAAATCATAATAATTAAACAAAACTCCCCCAGGGCTGTTGCTGGTTTGGACGGTCCCCATTGTTTCGGGCTAGCCGTGGAGTGTGCTTGTTGGTGGTTGGAGGAGTATAAACTTTACCATTCTGTTTGGGAACCGCCTATAATGTGTGTAGCATGGGAGATATCGAGATTCTTGGTTGTTATGTTGACAATAAAAGTATACCGCTCAAAATGTTATTCATCTCTATTTAAAAATCAAGCTCTGGCACCTCTACAAATCCCTGCTTCCCTATGTGAAGGGCCTATCTATTTACTTTTATGCAGAGTCATCATCCTCTTATAAAAGAGCACCAGTAGGAGAGCACCTCTGTCATTGCATGTATTACTATTAATTTGCATTGAGTATGATCATGACTGGATCTCTTTTACCATGAATTACTATGTCTAGTCAGTCCTTGATCTTTAAAGGTGCTCTGCATTTATGTTTTGCGGTCTCAAAAAGGGCTAGCGAGATACCATCTTGTTATATCATATCATGATTGTTTTGAGAAAGTGTTGTCATCCGAGGTTTATTATTATTGCTCCCAAGTTGATTATGCCATTGATGTGAGTAGTCTTGAGACCTGAAAGTTATTGTAAATGTGGTTAGTTCATGATCTTGTTCAAAACCTGAATGCTAGCTTACATATTTACAACAACAAGAGCAAACAGAGTTTGTCAAAGTTTTTCTTTATCACTTTCAGCTTATCAACTGAATTGCGTGAGGACAAGCAAAGGTTTAAGCTTGGGGGAGTTGATACGTCTCCAACGTATCTACTTTTCCAAACACTTTTGCCCTTGTTTTGGACTCTAACTTGCATGATTTGAATGGAACTAACCCGGACTGACGTTGTTTTCAGCAGAACTACCATGGTGTTGTTTTTGTGCAGAAATAAAAAGTTCTCGGAATGACCTGAAACTCCACGGAGATTTATTTTGGAAAATATAAAAAATATCTGCAAGAAGATCCTCACCAGGGGTCCCACACCCTGTCCACGAGGGTGGGGGTGCGCCCCCCTGCCCAGGGCGCGCCCCCTGCCTCGTGGGCCCCCTGGTGCTCCACCGACGTATCCCCAGATCCTATAAGTTCACTTTTAGGGAGAAAAAAATCAGGGAGAAAGAATTATCACGTTTCACGAGACGGAGCCGCCGCCAAGCCCTAATCTCTCTCTGGAGGGCTGATCTAGAGTCCGTTCGGGGCTTCGGAGAGTGGAGATCGTCGCCATCGTCATCATCAACCTTCCTCCATCACCAATTCCATGATGCTCACCGCCGTGCGTGAGTAATTCCATCGTAGGCTTGCTGGACGATGATGGGTTGGATGGGATCTATCATGTAATCGAGTTAGTTTTGTTAGGGTTTGATCCCTAGTATCCACTATGTTCTGAGATTGATGTTGCTATGACTTTGCTAGGCTTAATGCTTGTCACTAGGGCCCGAGTGCCATGATTTCAGATCTGAACCTATCATGTTTTCATGAATATATGTGTGTTCTTGATCCTATCTTGCAAGTCTGTAGTCACCTACTATGTGTTATGATCCGACAACCCCGAAGTGACAATAATCGGGACCACTCCCGGTGATGATCATAGTTTGAGGAGTTCATGTATTCACTATGTGTTAATGCTTTGGTCCGGTACTCTATTAAAAGGAGGCATTAATATCCCTTAGTTTCCAATAGGACCCCGCTGGCACGGGAGGGTAGGACAAAAGATGGCATGCAAGTTCTTTTCCATAAGCACGTATGACTATATTCGAAATACATGCCTACATTACAATGATGAACTGGAGCTAGTTCTGTGCCACCCTAGGTTATAACTTCTACATAATGAATTGCATCCGACATAATTTCCCATCACCGATCCAATGCCTACGAGCTTTTCATATATTGCTTGTTGCTTATTTACTTTTCCGTTGCTACTATTACAAAAACTACAAAAACACTATCGTTACTTTTATTGCTGCTACCGCCACTATCATATATACTTTGCTACTAAACTATCTTGCTGCAGATACTAAGTTTCCAGGTGTGGTTGAGTTAACAACTCAGCTGCTAATACTTAAGAGTATTCTTTGGCTCCCCTTGTGTCGAATCAATAAATTTGGTTGAATACTTTAACCTCAAAAACTGTTGTGATCCCCTACACTTGTGGGTTATCAAAGCAAAATTTATATATATCGACACATAGGCTTAGTCCTTACAATCCAAATACAATCATTCAAAGATTATATCCTTTGAGCACTGGCCCTCTACAAGGCGGGCTCCTTCTAGGACGTCGCCAAAGTACCTTTCGGGCTTGCGGTGACTCTTGCCCTCTGGGGGACCAGCAGTGGATATATTCGTGGCCTTCATCTTCGCCCAATGCGCCTTAACGCGGGCAAAGGCCATCCGAACACCCTCTATGCAGGCCGAACACTTAATAGCGTCGACCCGTGGACTCGCTTCGACGAGGTTCTTCACCAATCCGAAGTAATGATACGTCTCCAACGTATCTATAATTTTTTATTGTTCCATGCTATTATATTATCCTTCTAGGATGTCTTATGGGCTTTATATACACTTTTATACGATTTTTGGGACTAACCTATTAACCCAGAGCCCAGTGCCAGTTTCTGTTTTTTTCCTTGTTTTTGAGTTTCGCAAAAAAGGAATATCAAATGGAGTCCAATTGACGAGCCAATTTTTGATGATTTTTTCTGGACCAAAAGAAGCCCCCGAAGCAAAACAGTTGGGCCAGGAGAGCCACGGGCTGACCACAAGGGTGGGGGGCGCCCTGGGCAGTGGGGCGCACCCTCCTATCTCGTGGACAGCCCAGAAGCCCCCCTGACGTGTGCCCTATGCCAAAAAATCCTATAAATACTGAAACCTTCGAAAATTAACCTAGATTGGGAGTTCCGCCGCCGAAAGCCTCTATAGCCACCGAAAGCTAATCTAGACCTCGTTCCGGCACCCTGCCGGAGGGGGGAACCCTCACCGGCGGCCATCTTCATCATCCCGACGCTCTCCATGATGAGGAGGGAGTAGTCCACCCTCGGGGATGAGGGTATGTACCAGTAGCTATGTGTTTGATCTCTCTCTCTCTCTCTCTCGTGTTATTGAGATGGCACGATCTTGATGTATCGCGAGCTTCTCTATTCTAGTTGGATCTTATGATGCTTCTCCCCCTCTACTCTCTTGTAATGGATTGAGTTTTCCCTTTGAAGTTATCTTATTGGATTGAGTCTTTAAGGATTTGATACCACTTGATGTATGTCTGGCACGTGCTTATCTGTGGTGACAATGGGATATCATGTGATCCACTTGATGTATGTTTTGGTGATCAACTTGCGGGTTCCGTGACCTTGGGAATCTATGCATAGGGGTTGGCACACATTTTCGTCTTGACTCTCCGGTAGAAACTTTGGGGCACTCTTTGAAGTTCTATGTGTTGGTTGAATAGATGTTTCTGAGATTGTGTGATGCATATCGTATAATCATGCCCACGGATACTTGAGGTGACAATGGAGTACCTAGGTGACATTAGGGTTTTGATTGATTTGTGTCTTAAGGTGTTATTCTAGTACAAACTCTATGATAGATTGAACGTTACTACGGACTCTTGAATAGATCGATCGAAAAGAATAACTTTGAGGTGGTTTCGTACCCTACCATAATCTCTTCGTTTGTTCTATGCTATTAGTGACTTTGGAGTGACTCTTTGTTGCATGTTGAGGGCTAGTAATATGATCCAGTTATGTTATCCTTGTTGAGAGAACTTGCACTAGTGAAAGTATGAACCCTAGGCCTTGTTTCCTATCATTGCCACACCGTTTATGCTCACGTTTACCACTTGCTACCTTTCTGTTTTTATATTTTCTTATTACAAAAACCTATATCTACCATCCATATTACACTTGTATCACCATCTCTTCGCCGAACTAGTGCACCTATACAATTTACCATTGTACTGGGTGTGTTGGGGACACAAGAGACTCGTTGTTATTTGGTTGCAGGATTGCTTGAGAGAGACCATCTTCATCCTATGCCTCCCACGGATTGATAAACCTTAGGTCATCCACTTGAGGGAAATTTGTTACTGTCCTACAAACCTCTGCACTTGGAGGCCCAACAACGTCTACAAGGAGAAGGTTGCGTAGTAGACATCAAGCTCTTTTCTAGCACCGTTGCTGGGGAGGTTAGTGCTTGAAGGTATATCTTTAGATCTTGCAATCGGATCTTTTAGTTTCTTGTTTTATCACTAGTTTCGTTTATAAAAGAAAACTACAAAAAATGGAATTAAGGTTACCTCACATGCTTCATCTTTTTAATATCTTTCGTGAAAATGATGGGAAGGAAAATTGTGCTCAAGTACTAGATGAGGAATTACATAGAATGTTTGGCTTAGAATATGTGCATGTAACATCCCAAATTTTCAATTTGGAATGTTATACATAGATCATATTGCATTGCATATTTATTTGCATTTGTGCGTGGCGATCCTCGAAAATTCTAAGCAACTCAAGGACCTACGGAGAGAGTTGGGGAATTCTATTGTTTTCTATTTGAGTTTCCTCGAATACCGGTACGAGGATTACGTTGGTTTTAATTATTTTCTCTCCCTAAAAATATTTCTTAATAAAATATACGAGCGGAGATAATATGACTTCTCCAAAATAAAAAAAATATTGGAGGAAAAATATTAAAATCACTTTTGGTTTTTATTCAGATTTATTTGTGATTTTATTTGCATAGGAAAAATGCGCATTTTTCAAAATTGCATTTAGGTCTGGAACAAATGTTCACTTTGTCCTAAATATTATTAGAGGACGGTGAAAATTTATTTCGGAATTTTTGGAGTCCGTTTATTATTATTTTCGTCCGTTTTAGTGCGTTAGGACTCTTTAAAAAAAAGCAACCGACCTATAGGCCGTACACGACTAGGACTCCTCCTAGCCGGCCTCTTATAAGGTCCGCCCGAGCCGCCGCCAGCCCACCTCACCCCAGCCCGACCGCGCCGCCCGAACCCTAGCCGCCACCCGCGCCGTCGCCGCCGCCTGCCCGCGCCGCCGCCAGCCCGGCGTAGCCCCGCGCCGCCACCCGCCGCCCGTCGTCGGAGCCGCCGCCGCCGCCGGACCCACCCGCCGAGGTAACCGCCGCTGCCGTTTACCTCGTCGATGCCGTCGTTTTTTTAAACCGATCAGTTTTTCTTTGGGAACCCTAGATATATTTTTCTAAATAGATCGTTTCGGTTTTTTCGGTTTAATTAGTTTGCGGACGTTCGTCCGTACGTTCGTTTTAACGAACGTTGTTCGTTCGTTGGCAATAGATAGCGAACGTTCGTTTGTTAGCCTGTTCGTCAGTTTTCTTTTTCGGGGCTTTTATCCGCGATTATTTTCGATCGCGATTTCTGCCCTGATCTTGTTTTTAGTTTTTCGTTTCGCTCGAGAGTCAGAATCAAGCGATTCAAAAGCCCAGATCTTTGTCTCGACGCCCTCTTTCCGTTTAAACAATTTGAACAAGGTTTTGTTACTGTAAAATTTGACCCTAGAGCAATCTAGTAAACGGATCTTGTTTCTTTCGCAGTTTGAGTTTCGTTACTCCGTTTGATTTGATTCTTTTTGAAAACCGGAGTTCTTAAGTTGAACTTTCTGGTTAGATCTTCTTATTTGGAGTTCTGTTTGTGCATCTTTGCTTGATTTCTTATGTATTCTATTGTTTGCTTGGGATAGAATACACGGAGTGTGAAGCGTGCTACTACGAGTCTCTAGGTTTTGCAAATCATCGGCAAGGCAAGTAACACTTTGATCATACCCCTTTATTACCCAGTTTTATTGCATTAGATCAAATCCTCACACATTGCATGAGTAGGATATCTTAACTTGTGGGTCTGGGATGTAGATTGGGGTAGAACCTATTACCTGCATTATTTTCAAACCCTTGGGAGTTACTTCTATGTATGCTCAGGTTGCCATGCTATGCTCGTAGACGTGGTTTGGGTTTGAGTGAAATCCATGACAATGTGAGTTGTTAATTAATGGTTCAAGTTAAGGTGGCTACTTGAATACACATCTGTGTGGATTGGTTGCAGGGCACCTGGAGAATCCAGTGTTGTCCTAGGAAATCCTGGAGTAACCGTGTGATTATCCTATGGAATGCCACCCAGGTTCAAAGGGATCATAAAACTATTCGTGCTAGAAACTTCCGTGTGCAGCCACAATGCCATTATGGGCTCTCGCATAGTATGAGTAAGCTGTGTGAGCTTATCAGTGGTGGACTAGCAGATGTAGGGGAAAGTAGGTGTATGGGTCCACCCGGGGTAAAGAGTAAATGCTTCTGAAAGACTGTGTCTCGGTCATCCGTTTCTCAAACACCATGCAGTGCGAGAAATCCAACGGGGAAATTGAGTCTTGTGGGGAAAAGTGCACAAACCTCTGCAGAGTGTACAAACTGATCATGATTAGCCGTGTCCCCGGTTATGGACAATCTTGAGTATCTGGTACTTGAATTATTGGTTGATCTCATCACTCTAAAATTAATTTGTTGGGTTAATGATGACTACTTTAATTGGGATTGAGTTGGAGGTACTTTCTCAATGATGTTTCAACTACCATGATTGTTAAAATAAAATGTATTCCTTTGTTGTAGGGAAAATGGCTTTATGCAAAAACTTTAACCTTAGAGCCTCCACCAGCCAAATATGCATATAGTGTTAGCCTTTACTTCTGTTACTTGCTCTACTGTGTTATCTTGCCAGCATATTCCCTGTGCTGGCCCATTTCAGGCTGCAACATGTTATGTTGCAGACTTTTCAGACGAGGAGTAAGATGTTCTAGGTCGTTTTTCATGCACTCAGCTATGCCGTTGGAGTTGATGAACCCACTTATCTTCGAAGCCTTCCGCTGTTATTTTGGTAGATGGCCTTAAGCCATAGACTTTTGTAATAAGTTCTCTTTTGAGACATTTGATGTAATAAGTGTGTGATTGCCACTCTGTTATAAATCCTTCAAGTACTGTGTGTGTCAGCATTACCGATCCAGGGATGACACAGAACACAGAGACTTCGGTCCATTCGGATCGTGGTCGCTACAAGATGGTATCAGAGCACACGCCGACTGTAGGACACGACCTCTAAGATAAACCCTAGGTCACTCTTCTCTACTCATTTATGACTCCTCTCCATTTTTCTACTCTTTTAGGATGGTGGACCCAAGGAACATGTTCACTCAACCAGATGAAGACACACCGCTTGGACGACACTTGAAGGAAGTCACTAGGTACCTGAACATAGGAATACCAAGCTTCACCGAGACCTTCACCGCCACCTTACTAGAAGAGAAATGATGGAGTATTCAAGTTCAAATTCCCGGGAGGACCTTCGCACCATCCACTGAGCCAATAGAGTTTTCTTTTGATGTACCAACCTGGAGCCTAGGCAAGAGTATGGCAGCCCACATTACTATGGGACGTATTGGGGAAGTCTACAAGCAGGAGCTGAAGGACACCATCTACCAGATTTGTGGACGCCGAGATGGGCGATGGGACATGATCAGTACCCGGAAGGACGGGTCCATAGCGGCATTCATCCAGGAGTTAAAGCAGCACATTCATCGGCAGGAGCACCAGATGTGCGCAGGGATGAAAGATTTGAAGAAGGCATAACCAGGAACTTGGAGATAGAAGAGGAACTCAAGTCTACACGTGACGGATACGAAGAGGAGATGATGATACTTGTGGAGAAGAATGATGACTTGACGAGGAAGCTAGGAGTATTCATGGGAGATCCAGCACCAGGAGGAGAAGAAGACAAAGAACCCAAGGAGATTCGTTCTGAAGACTACATCATCATCGACGACACGGACTCAGACCCCGATGATAGTGATGACGAAGACTACGAAGATGAAGCTGGAGCAGACATCATGGAATCTTCCGCCGATCAAAATTTCTAGATGACCACCCTATGACTTGTAGTTTTTCCCCACAAAGTAGAATTTAGAGCACTTTTGTAACGTTAGTTAGATCTTTGTAAGCCCTTGTTTGAAAATTGATTGGTGTGATATGATTGTGTTTGTCTCATGTGCATATGGGTAGTGAATTTTCCCTTAGACCTCATTTCTATTCTAATCTCTTCCATCTACACCCATCAGATGCCTCCGTGACGTGAGCCCGGATTTCAGTTTCCCCCTGAGCTCACTCAGTTGATCCAGCAGCAGAACACTTTGATGCAACTTCTTGTCTAGAACACTCAGAATAACCAGAACAACAACAACAACCCTCCACCACCACCACCTGTGGACAACCTGACACGTTTTCTAAGGTTGCAACCACTGGTGTTTTCTAGCAGCATTGAACCAATAGTTGCTGATGACTGGCTGCGTAAAATTGGAAGGGATTTGACCACCGCCAATTGCACGGATGCTGAGAAGGTGCGATTTGTCGCACATCAGTTGTCTGTACCAGCAGCAGCCTGGTGGGAGAATTACACAGCCACTTTCCCAGTAGCCAACGTCACTTGGGATCAGTTCCAGCAAGCTTTTCGCACTGCCCATGTCTCAACTGGAGCTATGAGCATGAAGAAGCGAGAGTTTCGCAACTTGCTCCAAGGAAATCATACTGTGGCCCAGTACGTAGACGAGTTTAATACTCTATCTCATTATGCCCCGGATGATGTGGCCACAGATGCCGCAAAGCAGGAGAGATTTATGGAAGGGCTGATGATGAGATGAGCGTACAGTTGATGGTGGCAACCTTCAACAACTACCAGGAGTTGGTAGATAAGGCTCTTATGATTGAGGTAAAGCAGCAGTAGATTGAGAGCCGCAAGAGGAAGTACGGGCAAGGAAGGAATAACTCAGGAGCCCAGCAAAAGCCCCGTTTCACCCCGAACTCAGGAGGATACACCCATAACCATGGAGGCCATAACCACACTGGAGGAGGTTCTCATAACCACAATGGCCCTAAGAATGGGAATGGGAATGGAACCAATAATAATCAGAACCGCTCTACCCCATCCACACCCGCCAAGAGGGACTTGAGCCACGTTACCTGTTTCAAGTGCGGGAAGAATGGACACTACGCCACGGAGTGCCCTGAAGCTAAGAATGGGAACGGCAATGGAAGCACCGGGAAGAAGCCCAACCCATTCAACAAAGGACAAGTGAACCACGTGACCGTGGAGTAGGTTGAAGAGCAACCAGATGCAGTTATCGGTAAGTTTTTGGTTAAGTCATTTACCGCAGTAGTTCTTTTCGATACTGGTGCATCGCATTCATACATTTCAAGGGGATTCGTAAATAGACATAGGTTATCCACCAGAGTCCTTATGACCCCCATGTTAGTAAGTTCACCCAGAGCAGAATATATTGCAAACCAAGGATGCTTTCAGATGCCATTGACCATTGGACACCATGTTTTCCCCTCAGACCTGATAGTTTTGGAGTCACAAGGTCTGGATGTGATATTGGGTATGGATTGCCTATCGAAGTATGGAGGGAACATCGATTGTGCCAGTAAGTCTATCTTGCTTACCACCCCGGAGGGAAAAAGGATCAAGTATGTATCTAGGCATTCACCTAGAAGGACACAAGTGCATTCTCTCACGGGAGTTGTTCAGGAGGAAGTGCATGTAGTAAAGGATTACCCGGATGTTTTTCCAGAGGAGCTACCTTGCATGCCACCGGATAGGGATATTGAGTTTTTGATTGAGCTATTGCCAGGCATCGGACCAATATCGAAGAGACCGTATCGGATGCCAGCAAATGATCTGGAGGGGATCAAGAAGCATATTAAGGAGTTATTGGAGAAAGGATTTATTCGCCGGAGTTCATCACCTTGGGGAGCTCCAGTGCTTTTGGTCGAAAAGAAGGATGGATCTTTCAGGATGGTTGTTGATTATCGAGCACTGAATGAAGTGACGATTAAGAATAAATACCCGCTACCGATGATCAATGATTTGTTCGACCAACTTCAAGGAGCGAAAGTATTCTCCAAGATCGATCTACGATCGGGATACCACCAGTTGAAGATCCGAGAGAAGGATATACCCAAGACAGCCTTCACCACAAGGTACGGGCTATACAAGTATACGGTTATGTCATTTGGATTGACTAACGCCCCTGCCTATTTCATGAGCATGATGAATAAGGTGTTCATGGAGTTCTTGGATAAGTTTGCCGTGGTATTCATCGATGATATTTTTGTGTACTCGAAGAACGAAGAGGAACACGCGGAGCATTTGCGTTTGGTACTGGAGAAGCTCAGAGAGCATCAGTTGTATGCCAAGTTTAGCAAATGCGAGTTTTAGCTGAAGGAAGTAGGATTCTTAGGGCATGTTATATCAGGAGGAGGTATAGCAGTGGACCCCGTCAAAGTGCAAGCAGTCACTGATTGGTTGGCACCCACTTTAGTTGGAGAAATCCACAGCTTTCTTGGACTCGCGAGATATTACTGAAGATTCATAGAGAATTTCTCCAAGATTGCAAAGCCGATGACGACATTGTTGAAGAAGGACACAAAGTTCCATTGGACTGAAGAGTGCGACGAAAGTTTTCAGGAGTTGAAGAAACGGTTGACGACAGCCCCAGTGCTGATCTTGCGAGATATACGCAAGGATTTCCAAGTATACTGCGATGCTTCACGCTTAGGACTTGGAGGAGTACTCATGCAGGACAGAAGAGTTGTTTCTTATGCATCTCGTCAACTGCGACCGCACGAGTTGAATTATGCGACGCATGATTTGGAGCTAGCAGCAGTTGTGCATGCACTCAAAACTTGGAGACATTTCCTTATTGGAAATCGGTGTGATGTGTACACGTATCACAAGAGTTTAAAGTACATTTTCACTCAGGAGGAGTTGAATCTCAGACAAAGGAGATGGTTGGAGCTTATAAAGGATTACGATATGAAGCTGCACTATCACCCCGGGAAGGCCAACGTCATTGCAGACGCTTTGAGCCGGAAGAGTTATGCAAATACCCTAGTGAAGGGAGGATTGCCAAAGGAGTTAGCAAAGGATCTCCGGGAGCTTCGTTTGGAGATAGTTCCTAGAGGTTTTGTTGCAACGTTGGAGGTTCAGTCAACATTATTAGGAAAGATACGAGAAGCCCAGAAGGATGACAAAGAGATTGCCAAGATAAAGGAGAAGATGAATGAAGGAAAAGCCAAGGGATTTCGTGAGGATGAACACGACACCTTGTGGTTTGAGGATCGGATCTATGTGCCCAACAACGCCAAGATTAGGAAGTTGATACTACAGGAAGCACATGACGCACCTTACTCGATACACCCCGGGAACACCAAGATGTATTTGGATTTAAAAGAACGTTTCTGGTGGACGGGAATGAAGAAGGATATTGCCGAATATGTCGCCGTATGTGATGTATGCCAGAGAGTGAAGGCGGAGCATCAGAAGCCAGCGGAATTGCTACAGCCTATGTCGATACCCGAATGGAAGTGGGAAAAACTTGGCATGGAGTTTATTACCAGATTGCCTAGGACCAAATCAGGATATGACTCAATCTGGGTAGTAGTGGATCGCTTGACCAAAGTAGCTCACTTTATCCCCATGAAAACAACATATACTAGTGCGAAGTTGGCCAAGATATACATGACCAGGATCGTCTGTCTGCATGGAGTTCCGAGGACCATTGTATCAGACAGAGGAACACAGTTCACCTCAAAGTTTTGGGATCAGCTCCACCAAACTTTGGGAATGAGGTTGGAATTCAGTGCAGCTTTCCACCCGCAGACAGATGGACAGACCGAGAGAGTCAATCAGATTCTGGAAGACATGTTGAGAGCTTGTGCGTTAGATTATGGATCTAGTTGGGATGACAACTTTCCCTATGCGAAGTTCTCGTACAACAACAGTTACCAGGCATGTTTGAAGATGGCACCGTTCGAAGCATTGTACAGGAGGAGATGCCGAACACCGTTGATGTGGGATGAAGTCGGAGACCGCCAGTTATTTGGACCAGATCTGATTAAGGAGTCAGAAGAGAAGGTTAAGCTGATTCGGGATAGACTAAAGGTAGCTCAGTCCAGGCAGAAGAGCTACGCAGACTCGAAGCGCAAGGAAGTAGACTATGAAATCGGAGACAAAGCATACCTGAGAGTGTCGCCTCTGCGAGGAGTTAAATGTTTCGGAGTTAAGGGAAAGTTAGCCCCGAGATTTATGGGACCATACCGTGTTTTGGAACGCATGGGAGAGGTTTCCTACAAATTGGAGTTACCCGAAGGATTATCAGGAGTGCATGATGTGTTTCATGTTTCTCAGCTTAAGAAGTGTCATGCAGAGATGGCAGATATTCCTTTAAGAGACACAGTACCCCTGGAAGCAATTTAATTGGATAGCGATCTGACTTACGAGGAGAAACCCGTTAAGATCCTCGAATTTTCGAGCAGAGTCGCTCGCAGTAAGGTTATCAAGTTTTGCAAAGTTCAGTGGAGTCACCACACCGAGGAAGAAGCCACCTGGGAACGAGAAGATGATCTACGCAAGGACCACCCACACCTGTTCTCTAGCCAAGCCGAATCTCGAGGGCGAGATTCATTCTAAGGGGGGAGGTTTGTAACATCCCAAATTTTCAATTAGGAATGTTATACATAGATCATATTGCATTGCACATTTATTTGCATTTGTGCGTGGCGATCCTCGAAAATTCTAAGCAACTCAAGGATCTACGGAGAGAGTTGGGAATTCTACCGTTTTCGTATTTGAGTTTCCTCGAATACCGGTACGAGGATCACGTTGATTTTAATTATTTTCTCTCCCTAAAAATATTTCTTAATAAAATATATGAGTGGAGATAATATGACTTCTCCAAAATAAAAGAAATATTGGAGGAAAAATATTAAAATCACTTTTGGTTTTTATTCGGATTTATTTGCGATTTTATTTGCATAGGAAAAATGCGCATTTTTTGAAAATTTTAGGTCCGGGAAAAGTGTTCACTTTGTCCTAGATATTATTAGAGGACGGTGAAAATTTATTTCGGAAATTTTGGAGTCCGTTTAGTATTTTGTTTTCCTTCCGTTTTAGTGCGTCAGGACTCTTTAAAAAAAGAGGAACCGACCTACGGGCCGTACCCGACTAGGACTCCTCCTGGTCGGCCTCTTATAAGGCCCGCCCGAGCCGCCGCCAGCCCACCTCGCCCCAGCCCGACCCCGCCGCCGAAACCCTAGCCACCACCCGCGCCGCCGCCGCCGCCCGCCGAGGTAGCCACCGCCGCCGTTTACCCCGTCGATGCCGTCGGTTTTTTTTAAACCGATCGGTTTTTCTTTCGGAACCCTAGATCTATTTTTCTAAATAGATCGGTTCATTTTTTTGGTTTAGTTAGTTTGCGGACGTTCGTCCGTACGTTCGTCTTAACGAACGTTGTTCGTTCGTTAGCAACAGACAGCGAACGTTCGTTCGTTAGCCTGTTCGTCAGTTTTCTTTTTCGGGGCTTTTATCCACGATTATTTTCGATCGTGATTTCTGCCCTGATCTTATTTTTAGTTTTTGTTTTCGCTCGAGAGTCAGAATCAGGCGATTCAAAAGCCCAGATCTTCGTCTCGACGCCCTCTTTCCGTTTAAAGAACTTGAACAAGGTTTTGTTACTATAAAATTTGAACCTAGAGCAATCTAGTAAACGGATCTTGTTTCTTTCGCAGTTTGAGTTTCGTTACTCCGTTTGATTTGATTCTTTTTGCAAACCGGAGTTCTTAAGTTGAACTTTCTGGTTAGATCTTCTTAATTGGAGTTCTGTTTGTGCATCTTTGCTTGATTTCTTATGTATGCTATTGTTTGCTTGCGATAGAATACCCGGAGTGCGAAGCGTGCTACTACGAGTCTCTAGGTTTTGCGAATCATCGGCAAGGCGAGTAACAGTTTGAACATACACCTTTATTACCTAGTTTTATTGCATCAGATCAAACCCTCACACATTTCATTAGTAGAATCTCTTAACTTGTGGGTCTGGGAAGTATATTGAGGTAGAACCTATTACCTGCATTATTTTCAAACCCTTGAGAGTTACTTCTACGTATGCTTAGGTTGCCATGCTATGCTCGTAGACGTGGTTTGGGTTTGAGTGAAATCCATGACAGATGTGAGTTGTTAATTAATAGTTCAAGTTAAGGTGGCTACTTGAATACACATCTGGGTGGATTGGTTGCAGGGCGCCTGGAGAGTCCAGTGTTGTCCTAGGAAATCCCGGAGAAACCGTGTGATTATCCTATGGAATGCCACCCAGGCTCAAAGGGATCATAAAACTATTCATGCTAGAAACTTCCGTGTGCGGCCACAATGCCATTATGGGCTCTGGCATAGTATGAGTAAGTTGTGTGAGCTCTTTCAGTGGTGGAGTAGCAGATGTAGGGGAAAGTAGGTGTACGGGTCCACCCGGGGTAAAAAGTAAATGCTTATGAAAGACTATGTCTCGGTCATCCGTTTCTCAAACACCATGCAGTGCGAGAAATCCAACAGAGGAGATCGAGTCTTGTGGGGAAAAGTGCACAAACCTCTACAAAGTGTACAAACTGACCATGATTAGCCGTGTCCCCGATTATGGACAATCTTGAGTATCTGGTACTTGAATTATTGGTTGATCTCATCACTCTAAAATTAATTTGTTGGGTTAATGATGACTACTTTAATTGGGATTGAGTTGGAGGTACTTTCTCAATGATGTTTCAACTACCATGATAGTTAAAATAAAATTTATTCCTTTGTTGTAGGGAAAATTTGGCTCTATGCAAAAACTTTAACCTTAGAGCCTCCACCAGCCAAATAGGCATATAGTGTTAGCCTTTACTTCTGTTACTTGCTCTACTGTGTTATCTTGCCAGCATATTCCCTGTGCTGACCCGTTTCAGGCTGCAACATGTTACGTTGCAGACTTTTCAGACGAGGATTTCTAGGTCGTTTTTCATGCACTCAGCTATGCCGTTGGAGTTGATGAACCCACTTATCTTCCAAGCCTTCCGTTGTTATTTTGTTAGATGGCCTTAAGCCATAGACTTTTGTAATAAGTTCTCTTTTGAGACATTCGATGTAATAAGTGTGTGATTGCCACTCTGTTATAAATCCTTCAAGTACTGTGTGTGTCAGCATTACCGATCCAGGGATGACACAGAACATAGAGACTTGAGTCCTTCCGGATCATGGTCGCTACAGTGCATGATGAGCATGATTGCAATGTTGTTGGTATGAATTCTTTGAATACCCATGATGCTAATGATATGCAAAGCCACAAGCTTGGGGAAGTTATGTTTGATGAAGATGATATGTTTACTCCCCCAAGTTTTGATGAGAAAATTTATTATGATGAAAGCATGCCTCCTATTTATGATGTTTATATTTGTGAAAGTGGATTTGGAGAGGTCATGAATTTATTTAGTGATAAATCCACTATTTCGGAAGAGGTTCCAATTGATTATGAGAACAAAGTTGCTATCTATGATGATTATTGTGATGACTTGGATGCTATTAAGAATAATGATAACCATGAAACTTGTCATCATGATTTTAATTTTTAATTGGACTAGTAAGTGTGCACGTGCAACGCACGTATAATCATGTGAAGAAGTCATATTAATCCGATGAAGAAAATATATCATGCATATAATTGAATGCTCGTGTCCGGCCCTACATACAACAAATAAAACATAGATATTGATCAAAACAACATTATAACTCATAAAAGTAGAAGTCATGCAATTATGATTGTACGTAGACAAATACCTCCTTGCATTTCTTAAGGCCTCGTACAATGCAAGACGCTTAAGCGAGATGCTTAGAGAAATAAACCAGTCTTATTTTAAGCAATGGTGCTTATATGTGAAGGATAGACATTTAATTAGCGCCTCTCCTTAGAAAAACCCGGTTTATTTTCTAAGCACCTATCATTGTACAAGGCCTAACCAATAGAGGAATCACCTTACATCATAAAAAAGTTCCTTTCCTTGCCTCACATGAAAAAAAAGTGTGTACAATATACTATATTCCAAAACAATGATATTCCACTTCGACTTCAAATTTGTTTCCAGAAAAGCTATACTTCGACACAGTATGCAAATGAAGCAGTAACACATGTACTAATTTCCGCTGTAGAAACCTGAAAATAGGCCAGCAGACCAGAACTTCAAAAAAGGAAGGTTATCAAGGTTTCTACTAACGTTGTAACAAGTTCAATCAGTTGGTCATTCTTAACCTTAAGTCCCAGACAAATTAAGAAGAACCTTCTCATAAATAGTAGAACACTAATATAGAGTAATGTACTATCAGGAATTGACAAATGTTAATATACATATTCTAAAGTTACCTGATAGAAGATGATCAACCTACCTGATAGACGACTTTCCCCTTGTTTTCTTTCTTTCCACCCAAGCCTAATATGAAATGACATATAGAGAGAGGGGGGGGCTTGATTTCAAGAAGCCTGAAAATAGTTGCAATAAAATGACAATAAAACATGACTCTTGTAGGCAAATACTTACAAAATAAAAAAAGAAAGTCAGTAACACAATAATTCAAGTAAACTCATAGGAGCCTATAGGATGCATCCTTGTTAATGAACAGGAACAAACAAAGCATGTATACAGTACATGGAAGCTTTAGCATTAGAGGACATATTCTCAGCACGGTTTTTATTTCAAGAACAAACTACATCAGTTTCACAATCTTAGATTTAACCTACTCTTGAGAACATCTTATCGACACCTTAATCTGACGGAGGTAATTAATAATATGTAGCATCTACAATAGACAGTGTTGGTGGCTACCAACTTATGAACGTTTGTATATAAGTTTGCATGAAATTAGAATCCAAACATAACACGTAGTCACTCCAGTAAATTAATAAAAAACTAAGAGTGTATCAACAACTCGTGAAGTGTTCAGCCCAGTGCTTGGTGCAACCATTGATGTAGCTCTAAGTGTTCGCGTGTTGACAAAGGGCATTACAGACAAATAGGAGGCGCCCAGTCCTTGATAATCTCTCTTTTTCAGAAATTTCTCCCTTATGAAGTGATGTGATGCACTGAGCATACCATTCTAGTTAATTTCCCCCTTTTTTAGGAATCTATTTGTTACCATTAGGGATGACAACTTCATCTGATCGCATAGCAAAACAAAAGGTAAGAGGCTCAAAGCTGTTGTGATCAGATCTCAATGTCTGGAAAAATTTATCGAACAACGTGCTGAATAATACAAAATCTGAAGCCTAAATATATCAGTGTAGGAGACAATTGAAACGAAGAATCTGATATGTGCATAGTCATCCTATTAGTTAATAATTTATAGATTACTTGTATTAACTGGCGAACGCAGAACTAAAATTCTTACCGAAAATAATGAGTAAGGGTCTCTAACATTAACATTGTTTCGACATAATCGTATAAGACCGCTAATTGTATAGAGAACATAATTAAAACTACTGAAGACATTTATCAAATCAAAGTTTATTTCAAAGTATGGAGTCATAGAGGGAATCAAACTTGAAAGCACATGTAACGTGCAGGGCAAAAACACTACTGTTGTACCACTTGACAAGAGTGGTAAGCTATACCGAAACATTGAAAAAGAAACACTACTGTTGTACTGATGGGCTTGTGAACGCTGGAGAAGATGCACACAACTCACCACCAATACTGGTTCCCCTTACTCCCTATAGTGGATGATCTGGTCATGAGCAGTGTTGATAGATGGTCATCTAAAGTACCATTTTTTCTTGTTCAGACGTTTGCATGAACAGGCTATAAAAATAGAGCAAAGATTTAGGGATAATTAATCACTTGCATGCACTATGAGAACGGGCCACCTGGGTGTTGCTCATCGATCGGCTCTTGTACGTATCAGGAGAGATACTCCCATCACCATCAGGCCATTAGGAAGTCATACATCCATAGCATCAGAGAAGTAAATTCATCATTCTTAGTATAAGAACACTTTTACCAGAAGAAGACACAAACATGTGGTTTCAGAAATTTCTAGAGAACGCCTATCAGTTAGAAGTCTGGAAAAAAAGCGGCATGCATTTCACTGCACAAGCACCCTTCCCTTGAAATCAATCTATGGTTTAAACCTCAAACCTAGATATTCTTCTACTTCTGTCTAAAATTAGTCACAAATTATAAAATTATAGTATAATATGAAATTATTATTTTGATGACAATTTTCATAATACGTTTTCACCTAACAAATTTGTTACTCTCATTTCTCAAGAAAACAATCTGAACAGTCTTGTGTAGGGTATGAGCCAAATTTAGACTGCACACTTTCTAATGTGCCATTTATTTAGGAGCAGAGAACATGTACATAGTTAATAAACAGTCAATGTGCAGCCCCTGATAGCATTACTCTACTACATTGCATCTGGCACCAACATGGGCATGGAAAGGACAATCACACAAGAGATAGCGGTGCCAAGAAGACCATCTTTGAAGATACTCTTCGGCTGGAAGAGCAAAAGGATCCCGTTTCGTCATACATGAGGTTGCCTGCACAATGGAAGAACTGTAGTAGATTATCAATTTCTAAACCTAGATAAAAAATATTCACCAATCACTTGTTTAGATTTTGGATCCTTTCTAATGTAGGAATTAATAATATTTTTTGCGAGAGGATCGTTAACAAACAAATAATCAGGAGTATATTGTTTTGGGTGCATCTCTGTTAGCAAGTGCAGACTCAAGATTGAGTATTGCAGAAATGATTTCTTCAGAGGTAACATTTCCCGTGTTATATCAGTGCCTTCTCAAATTAAAGCAGCAAGTGCAGACTCAAGTTCGAGTGTTGCAGGAATGATTTCTTCTGAGGTAACTATTTCCCGTGTTATATCAGTGCCTTCTCAAATTAAAGCAATCAGACCTGCAACAACTTTAGCAGAAAGCATGTTGATTTCTAGCCATACCGAACATATAGAAACACAACACCCATACTGATTCCTTTGGAGCTGTTGCCTCTGCAGCTTTGTGCTCCCTTCCAATGGTTCAACCTGGATAGGATTTGAGGAAATGTCAGTGTTAAATCTAGCAAAAAAATGAAACAAATAAGATCATATATGAATGAACCAAGGCGTGGGATATATGAGCACGGAGAGACTGAAATAGATAGGGCTAGCTATATAGAGTAATCGGTTATGCAGCCCCTACCAGTGTGCCTCCCTGGGCGTTCACACGGCGTGCTGGCATGGTTCTGGAGGGCAGAGGCAGCGGCTTCCACGTCCTCGGCTGCACAAGGAACGGCAGTTGCGGCATCTGCGTCGCTGACCACGAGGAAGAACGGCCGCAGGGGCATATGGGCCCCTGGTGTGAGGTCGAGGAACAAATTCGAGGAGTGGATTGCCCCGCCGAAGAAATACATCTTCATGGCTGAGTCTGATGTGCCCCACTCCGCCGACGCGATCAGAGCCCGCTGCGTCCCCCACTGCCGCGGTTGCTTGATGGAGAGAGGCACCCCGCCGCCACCGACGCAGGTCGGGCCTGCTGCATCCCGCGCCGCCACCGCCGCTCGACAGAGGAGAGGGACACCGGCACCGCCGATGCAGGCCGAACCAGCCGCGTCCCGAGCCGTCGATGCTGCTCGAGCGAGGAGAGCGACTCCGGCGGCGGTTGGAGGATAGAGGAGGGAGAGGGGTGGGGAACGATGGAGGCTGGGGACGCGGAGCGCTAAGAGGATCGGCAGACGAAGGCGTCTGCTGAGGCAGAACATTTGATCTATGTCGTTGATCTCCGTGGCAGACGAATGCTGCAATGTGAGCAGTAGGATGCATTCACGTTATTTTATCGGAGGGTTCTGGTTATCTTGTGTACAATTTGTTGTGTGGCTTTAAAAGCGTTTATGTTTTCTCTTTTAATAGTAGTATAGATTATGCTTCACATGATAGTTATTTTGTTGAATTAGCTCCTCCCACTACTATGAATGAGAAGAATTTTGCTTATGATGGGAGTAGTAAAATTTCTATGCAAGTAGATCATGGAAAAAATGCTCTATGTGCTGGTTATATTGTTGAATTCATTCATGATGCTACTGAAAATTATTATGAGGGAGGAACATATGCTTGTAGGAATTGCAATAATATCAAGTTTCCTCTCTATGTGCTTAAAGTTTTGAAGTTATGCTTGTTTTGCCTTCCTATGCTAGTTGATTATCGTTCCCATAAGTTGTTTGCTCACAAAATCCCTATGCATAGGAAGTGGGTTAGACTTAAATGTGCTAGTAATATTCTTCATGATGCTCTCTTTATGTTTCAATTCTTATCTTACGCGAGCATAATTGAAATCATCATGTCTAGCTAAGGGCGTAAAACGATAGCGCTTGTTGGGAGGCAACCCAACTTTATATTTTTTGTTTTTGTTGCTTTTAGAGAATAAATATTGCATCTAGCCTCTAATTAGATGTGGTTTCATTTTTTGTTTAGTGTTTGTGCCAAGTAGAACCTTTGGGAAGACTTGTGTGACGTTTATGTGATCTTGCTGTGAAAAACAGAATTTACCAATTTAGTTTGAATTTTTTGGAGTTCCAGAAGTAGGCGAAACCTGCAGATTACTACAGACTGTTCTGTTTGTGATAGATTCTGTTTTTCGTGTGTTGTTTGCTTATTCCGATGCATCTATGAGTAGTATTGGAAGATATGAACCATAGAGAAGTTGGAATACAGTAGGTTTAACACCAATATAAACAAAGAATGAATTCATGCTGCACCTTTGAGTAGTGGTTTGCTTTCTTATACTAACGGAGCTCACGAGAATTTTTGTCTAAGTTTTGTGTTGTGATGTTTTCAAGTTTTGAGTATTGCTTTGATGGACTATGGAACAAGGAGTAGCAAAGGCCTAAGCTTGGGATGCCCATGGCACCCCAAGTAAATTCAAGATAATCAAAAGCCTAAGCTTGGGGATGCCCCGGTAAGGCATCCCCTCTTTCGTCTTCATCCATCGGTAACTATACTTGGAGCTATATTTTTATTCGCAACATGATATGTGTTTTGCTTGGAGCGTCAATTTAGTTTATTTTGTTTTGCTTGCTGAATAATATCCCAAGATCTGAAGTTCTTAAATGTTAGAGAGTCTTCACATAGTTACATAATTATTCAACTACTCATTGATCTTCACTTATATCTTTTGGAGTAGTTTGTTGTTTGCTCTAGTGCTTCACTTATATCTGTTAGAGCACGGCGGTGGTTTTATTTTGAAGAAATAGATGAACTCTCATGCTTCACTTATATCCTTTTGAGAGTCTATTAAAACAGCATGGTAATCTGCTTAGGCTATAAAACTAGTATTCACAAGATAGACATCCAATATCAATGTAGTAAAAACTTTCACACTAAGTGCATTGAATATGATGAGAAGTTGGATGCTTGATAATTGTTTTGAGATATAAGGATAGTGATATTAGAGTCATGCTAGTGGAGTTATTATGAAATTGAGAAATGCTTGTGTTAAGGTTAGTGATTCCCGTAGCATGCACGTATGGTGAACCGCTATGTGACGAAGTTAGAGCATGAGGTATTTGTAAAGTGTCAACCTTTGTGTGGAGGTCGGGGGCGCGGGGTGGTTAACTCCTACTAACCTCCCCCCTAGGAGCATGCGTTGATTGCTTTTTTTTGATGACTCGTAGATTTTTGCAATAAGTATATGAATTCTTATGACTAATGTTGAGTCCATGGATATTACGCACTCTCAGCCTTCCACCATAGCTAGCCTCTCTTGTACCGCGCAACTTTCGCCGGTACCATACACCCACTATATATCCTTCCTCGAAACAGCCACCATATATATTCCTCAAAACATCCATCATACCTACCTATCATGGCATTTCCATAGCCATTCCGAGATATATTGCCATGCAACTTTCCATCGTTCCGTTCATATGACACGCATCATATTGTCATATTGCCATGCATGATCATGTAGTTGACATCGTATTTGTGGCAAAGCCACCATGCATAATTTTTCATACATGTCACTCTTGATTCATTGCACATCTCGGTACACCGCCGGAGGCATTCATATAGAGTCATACTTGTTCTACTATCGAGTTGTAATATCGAGTTGTAATTCAATGAAAGTGTGATGGTCATCATTATTAGAGTATTGTCCCATGTGAGGAAAGGCTAAATCAATAAAGCCCCTCCACAAAAAAAGGCCAAAGAATTAAAAAAGGCCCAAAAAAAGAAAAAAAAAGAAAAAAGGGGACAATTGCTACTATCTTTTTCCACACTTGTGCTTAAAAGTAGCACCATGTTCTTCATGATAGAGAGTCTCATGTTTAGTCACTTTCATATACTAGTGGGAATTTTCATTATAGAACTTGGTTTGTATATTCCAACGATGGGCTTCCTCAAATGCCCTAGGTCTTCGTGAGCAAGCAAGTTGGATGCACACCCACTAGTTTTTTTGTTGAGCTTTCATACATTTTTAGCTCTAGTGCATCCGTTGCATGGCAATCCCTACCCACTCACAATTATATCTATTGATGGGCACCTCCATAGCCCATTGATACACCTAGTCGATGTGAGACTATCTCCCTCCTTTTTGTCTTCTCCACAACCACCTCTCTATTCCACATAGTGCTATGTCCATAGCTCACGCTCATGTATTGCGTGAAAGTTGAAAGGTTTGAAAGAATAGAGTATGAAAACAAGTGCTTGGCTGAAATCGGGGTTGTGCATGATATGAATATTTTGTGTGATAACGAGGGAGCATAGCCAGACTATATGATTTTGTAGGGATAACTTTCTTTAGCCATAGTATTTTGGGAAGACATGATTGCTTTGTTAGTATGCTTGAAGTATTATTATTTCTTATGTCAACATAGACTATTGTATTGAATCTTTTAGATCTGACCATTCATGCCACAATTAAGAGAATTACATTGAAAAACTATGTTGGTTAGCATTCCACATCAAAAATTCTTTCTTTATCATTTACCTACTCGAGGACGAGCAGGAATTAAGATTGGGGATGCTGATACGTCTCCAACGTATCTATAATTTTTGATTGTTCCATGCTATTATATTATCCTTCTAGGATGTCTTATGGGCTTTTATATACACTTTTATATGATTTTCGGGACTAACTTTGAGTTTCGCAGAAAAGTAATATCGAACGGAGTCCAATTGATGAGCCATTTTTTGATGATTTTTTCTGGACCAAAAGAAGCCCTCGAAGCAAAAGAGTTGGGCCAGGAGAGCCACGGGCTGCCCATGAGGGTGGGGGCGCGCCCTGGGCAGGGGGGCGCGCCCTCCTATCTCGTGGACAGCCCAGAAGCCCCCCTGACGTGTGCCCTACGCCAGAAATTCCTATAAATACCGAATCCTTCGGAAATTAACCTAGATCGGGAGTTCCACCGCCGAAAGCCTCTGTAGCCACCGAAAACCAATCTAGACCCCATTCCGGCACCCTGCCGGAGGGGGGAACCCTCATCGGCGGCCATCTTCATCATCTCGGCGCTCTCCATGACGAGGAGGGAGTAGTCCAGCCTCGGGGCTGAGGGTATGTACCAGTAGCTATGTGTTTGATCTCTCTCTCTCTCTATCTCTCTCTCTCTCTCTCTCGTGTTCTTGAGATGGCACGATCTTGATGTATCGCGAGCTTTGCTATTCTAGTTGGATTTTATGATGCTTCTCCCCCTCTACTCTCTTGTAATGGATTGAGTTTTCCCTTTGAGGTTATCTTATCAGATTGAGTCTTTAAGGATTTGAGAACACTTGATGTATGTCTTGCACGTGCTTATCTGTGGTGACAATGGGATATCATGTGATCCACTTGATGTATGTTTTGGTGATCAACTTGCGGGTTCCGTGACCTTGGGAATCTATGCATAGGGGTTGGCACACGTTTTCGTCTTGACTCTCCGGTAGAAACTTTGGGGCACTATTTGAAGTTCTATGTGTTGGTTGAATAGATGTTTCTGAGATTGTGTGATGCATATCGTATAATCTTGCCCACGGATACTTGAGGTGACAATGGAGTATCTAGGTGACATTAGGGTTTTAATTGATTTGTGTCTTAAGGTGTTATTCTAGCACGAACTCTATGATAGATTGAACGTTACTACGGACTCTTGAATAGATCGATCAGAAAGAATAACTTTGAGGTGGTTTCGTACCCTACCATAATCTCTTCATTTGTTCTCCGCTATTAGTGACTTTGGAGTGACTCTTTGTTGCATGTTGAGGGCTAGTAATATGATCCAATTATGTTATCCTTGTTGAGAGAACTTGCACTAGTGAAAGTATGAACCCTAGGCCTTGTTTCCTATCATTGCCACACCGTTTATGCTCATGTTTACCACTTGCTACCTTGTTGTTTTTATTTTTTCTTATTACAAAAACCTATATCTACCATCCATATTACACTTGTATCACCATCTCTTCGCCGAACTAGTGCACCTATACAATTTACCGCTGTATTGGGTGTGTTGGGGACACAAGAGACTCTTTGTTATTTGGTTGCAGGGTTGCTTGAGAGAGACCATCTTCATCCTACGCCTCCCACGGATTGATAAACCTTAGGTCATCCACTTGAGGGAAATTTGCTACTGTCTTACAAACCTCTGCACTTGGAGGCCCAACAACGTCTACAAGGAGAAGGTTGCCTAGTAGACATCAAGTAACTACTTGGGATTGGATCAGCGGGCCATAGCCGGACTATCAAGTCCTTCATGGTCATACCCGCCATGTTGTGCAGCTCGACCAGCTGCTTCATTTGGTCATTGAGGGGCACCGGATGGTTTGGTGCAAGAAACTACGACCAGAACAGTTTCTCCGTGTTGTTCCCCTCCTGGGCGTAGAAGTATTGGGTGGCGTCGGCAATGCTCCTCGGGAGATCCGCAAACACGCCTGGAGAACTCCACAATCGTGTCAGCCCAAGATACCTCCGACCTCCGAAGATGCTCTACAAGAGAAAAGTCTTACCAGCTGCTATTTGACGCGCTCATTTTATCTCTTCATCAGCACTGCGCGACTCACTCCGCGCCTCCTTGGCAGCATTAACTGCCGCAGTGAGTTCGGATGCTTGTTCCGAAGACGTCTGCTCCAATGCATCGCATTTGCAAATGACATCTTGCAGCTCGACCTCGACTTCGGTCACCCGAGCCTCGTGTTGTTGACGTAAGGCCTTCTCGGCCTCCAGGTCAGCAGCCGCTTTATCAGCGGATGCCTTGCTTGCTCTGGCCTCTTCCTTGGCCGTCGCAAGCTCGCCCTTCACGGCCTCGACCGTAGCTGCGTCAGCTGTTTCACAAAAACATATAACACAAATAAGCTCACACTCACACATATAGTATGTTCAAATTTCAATTTCTTCAATCCCGCATACCTTGCGTTTCATCAAGACGCTTGCTGACGTGGTCAAGATCTTCATCAGTGTAACATCCCAATTTTGAATTTGGATGTCAACATAGATCATTCATATGCATTCATCATTTGAGCATTTTGAATTATTATTTATTTAAAAATTGATCCAAAGACTTTAAGCAACTCAATGACCCAAGCGGGAGAGTTGAAAGTTTTCCAAAGAGGACCCACTATTTTTATTATTTTATAAGTGGGGTTTGGATAAAATATTTTTTTTCAATTTCATTTTCAATATTTTAAAATAAATGAGAGAAGATAATACGACTTCAAAAACAGAATAAAAATGTTGAATTTGAATTTTGAGTAAAAATAATTTTTATTGGATTTTTAATTGTAGTTTAATTATTTTAAATTGCATTAAAAAGTTTATTTTATTTTTAGGCATTGTTGTTCAGAAAAATGCTCACTTTGTCCCAAATATTAGGTGGGAACGGTGAAAATTGTTTCTGAAATTTTAGGATTTTTATTTATATTCATTTTCATTTTTTCTCGCGTTGCGTTTAAAAAATTGTTTCGGACCGGGCCAATTGGGCTGAAGACCAGCCCGCCGGCCCATCCGTCACGCGCCGCCTTCCTCCTCCGTAGCCGGCTCGGACTCGGCGGAGTCCCGGCCGCGCACGCCGCCGCCTTGCCCCTCGCGTGAGCCGAGGCCGACCCGCCCCTCCTTTAAATAGTCGGCCTCCCCCCTCGAGCACCACCACCGCATGTGCCGCCGCTCGCAGCCGCCCGCGCCACCTCGCCCCGCCTCCCGCCGTCGCCCCGAGCCGCGGCAGCCGCCCATCGCCTCGCGCCAGCACTGCCACCCCGCAAAGCCGCCGTCACCACCGCCATCGTCGCCGCCCGTCTACGTCGACGCCGCGCCCAACCTGCCCTGCCGCCGGACCCGACCCGACTCGTTAGGTAAAACCCGTGCCGTTATTTTTTTCTTTTCGTTTTTCTTAAATCCTAGATAGTTTTTTTTTAGAAAACTCTAGATTCATTTTTTTTCGGCTTTATTAAACAGCGAACACCCGCTGTTTAGATCAGAAAAACGAACGTTCACTATTTAGAGTTTTTCTTTTTCTGTTATTTTTTTTCTTCGTCAGGGACCTATCCATAGTTAAAGTTTTTACAGATCAGTCCCTGGTTTTCAATCAATCATTACTTTTTGCTCGTTAGTCGGAATTAGGTGAAACCAACGCCAAATTCTTCGTTTTGATCTTATCTTTCCAGTAGTGCAACTCAAATATATTTTTGAAAGTTTTAAAATTTAAATTCAAACAGATTTGTATTTGAATTTCTTATGATCGTAACTTGAGTTTCATAACTCCGTTTGAGTTGATTCTTTTTGCAAATCAAAGCTCTTGACCTAAACTTTCTGATAAGGCCAAATTCACTTAATTTTCGTACTGTTAGAAATTGTTTTCTGTTACAAGAGTCATTTGCTTGTTTTCGAGTTCTTTCGAGATCTGTTCTTTGATTCTGTTGCATGATTTCTTATGTATGTCATTGTTTGATTGCGATACAATTTCCGAAGTGTGAAGCGTGCTACTACGAGTCAATAGGTTTCACCGATCGTCAGTAAAGCAAGTTCACACTTTGCTCATACTTTTCAATACCCGGTTTTACTTGCATTAGTTATACCCTCAAAGATTTGCATGCGTAGGACTTGGATACATCTGGGATTGCTTTGTAGTTCATGATGTACGAACCTATGACTTGTGATCAACCCCAGGAATATACATTTTGTTACTTATTGCTTAGCCACGCGTAGACGTGGATTGGTATGTGAGATTTCATGAAAGTTGTGAGTGTAATAATAACTAAGGGAATGTTTAAGGTGGCAACTTTAATAAACAACTGGGTGGATTGGTTGCAGGGCACCTGGAGAATCTAGTGTTGTCCTAGGAGATCCCGGAGGACCCGTGTGATTATCCTATGGAATGCCACCCAGGCTCAAAGGGATCATATATCATTCAAGCCTAGAAACTTCCGTGTGCAGCCACATGCCATTATGGGCTCTGGCATAGTTGAGTATGTTGTGTGAGCTCTTTCAGTGGTGGACTAGCAGATGTAGGGGAAAGTAGGTGTACCGGTCCATCCGGGGTAAAGAGTAAATGCTTCTGAAAGACTGTGTCTCGGTCATCTGGTGATCAAACACCATGCAGTGCGAGAAATTAAACGGAGGTGATCGAGTCTTGTGGGGAAAAGTGCACAAACCTCTGCAGAGTGTACAAACTATTCATGAGTAGCCGTGCCCCCGATTATGGACATCTTGAGTATCCTGGTATTTGAATTATGGACTGATCTCAACACTCTATTTAATTAATTGTTGGCTTATTAATGACTTTGGTAATTTGGGATTGAGATGGAGGACCCATTCTCAATATTGCTTAATACAACTGAGTAGTAAATAAAATTTACTCCTTTGTTGTAGGGAAAAACTAGCTTTATGCAAAATAAACCTTACAGCCTCCACCAGCCAAATATGCATATAGTTGTAGACATTTGTTCTTCATTACTTGCTACAGTGTGTTCTTGCCGGCATATTCAATGTGCTGACCTACACGGATGCAACGTCTCATGTTGCAGAGTTTACCGACAAAGAATAAGGTGTGATTAGGTCGTTGTCATGCACTCAATGTTTGTCGTGGAGATGGATGGACTCAACTTATCTTCGATGCTTCCGCAATATTCATATTAGTTTATTGTTATTAGATGGCCTTCAGCCATATTATTGTAATAAGACTCCTTATGAGGATTTCGATGTAATAAAGTGTGATTGAAACTCTGCTATAAATCCTCGAAGTACTGTGTGTGTCAGCATACCGATCTAGGGATGACACTGAGCACAGAGACTCCGGTCCATTGGGATCGAGGTCGCTACAAAGATGGTATCAGAGCACACGTTGACTGTAGGACGCGACCACTAGGATAATGATGCGGAGCATCCTATGGACATCACCATGCCAAGAGTCCGTTTGGGAAGTGACACATGTGACCTCTACTTCTCATACTTAAAGGTGAATCATCTCCTTTACACGTGTTCACTTGACCCCTTCGAGGATGGTATATGTAATGCCCAGGATGGGACTATACCCCCTACGTGTCGAGGCACGACTTAAATGTATAAGCCCATCCTAGAATGATCTCAAGTTTGGTATCTTTGCACGACTCATGTAAAAGAGGGATTAAATTGCAAAAGAAGATAGTTGGCTTACACTCGCCACTTCACACAATACATTACATAAGCAAAACATCATACAAAACATCACAACCCGACTACGAGCAAGATCCAAAAGAAAGATACCAAAACAACATAAAGCCACAGGTCAGGATCGAATCCTAGTAGAAACCACTACTGATCATCGAAACGTCACAAGCAAACGGCCACTCTCTTCATCGAGCTCCCGGTGAAGAACTGATCCAGCTCCTGCATCATCTCGGCTGAACCTGCATCTGGTGCTGTAGTATCCGTGAGCCACGAGGACTCAGCAATCCCATAACCATGGGTAACAAGACTAGCATAGCTTTGTGGGTAGGAAGAGGTAAAGTGGTGAGGTTGCAGCAGTGGCTAAGCATAATATGGTGGCTAACTTACGAGTACCAGAATAAGAAGAGCATCTATGCAAACGGTCGCAAAAGTAGTGATCGCTAAAGATCCTGAACTACATACGATTCAAACATAACCCCACCGTGTTCTCTTCTCAAAGTGAAAAGAGACAGTCACGGTTACTCACACAGTTGTGTGTTTTACTTCGGATCCTCTGTCAAGTTTTCTACAACCGGACATTAACAAATTCCAATCTGCCACATAACCGCGGGCACGGCTTTCGAAAGATCATAACCCTGCGGGGGTGTTCCAACTTAGCCCATCACAAGCTCTCACGATTAGCTGAAGTGATAAATATAATTTCATCACTCCTTATCTTAGGGAAAATCCGATCAGGCTCGGCATCCCGGTAGCACAAGACATTTCGACAATGGTAAAACAAGTCCAGCAAGACCTCCCGGTGTGTCGACACCCTGATAGTAGCCGCGCGTATCTCGTCTCAGGACACTACCGGATGGGTGATCCTATGGGAGCCAAACCTCGAGTTTCCCCGTGGTGGCCCCGCATAACCCCCGTTTGGGACCAACACCATCAGCACTGGCCCCCCCTGCTATGTAGAATTAAGAAACCTCGGGTAGCGCTAACTCCCTATGCAATTTAATTAATTAATTATGTTGTTATTATGAGCAAATCAAAACCAATGTTGGGCCTTGCTGGAGGAGTTTTATTCAAAGTCGAACTGTCAAGAGGTCCCCATTTCACCCATCGTGTAAGGAACGCAAAATCAAGGAACATAATGCCGGTTTATCGGCGCCTAAGGTGGCATGAGTGGAACAAAACACCGAGCAAAAGGCCAAGCCTTCCACCCATGCCCAGTATATAGGTGTGTTAATAATAATTATAGATATTGTGATAATCCAACAACAAGTTCCCTCCTGGAACGATCTTCATCTTCACCTGCAACTAACAACGCTATAAGAGGGGCTGAGCAAGCGGTAACATAGCCAAACAGTGGTTTTGCTAGGAAGGTTTCAAATGTTAGAGGTTTCATGGCAACAAGGAGAGGCTAACATAAAAGATGGGTAGCGCGACATGTAACGATAGCATCGAGACAACTAAGCATGGCAATGGTAGTAAAGGTATCCAAGGGTATGATCATCTTGCCTGGGATTCCACAAGGGAGAAGAACGGATCCATGAAGAAGACGGAGCAACAGTTGAGCGAATCCTCACAACTCCGGAACGAAACCGAAGCTAACAAGAGAAGCAACCGGAAAGAAGCAAAACAACACGGTAAACACACAAGCATAAACATGGCATATGATGCACATCCAAGTATGATGCATGTCCGGTTTAATTATGCATGGCATGGCAAGTGCACAACAAAACTACAAGTTAAGTGGAGCTCAATATGCAACGAGTTGCATATTGACGAAACACCACATTTTATTTATTTAGTTGACTCTCGTTATTTAGAAGACAAGGTTAAATGTTTGTTAACATGGCAAGAGGTGAAGCATAATAAAACTACACTATTTAGACAATTTAAATGAGGCCGGAAAATAACAACATATCCAGAAAAACCCCATGAGCATGTTTAGTAATTATAAGCAAACAACAATTAAACATATAATGTTGTTAACATGATGCGGATGACAAGATCAAGTTATGCAAGTTTTATTAAAAGGGTTGACAAGAAGATGATATGAAGTATTGTCACCGTGGTGAAAGGAAAGGGTGCCACGCAACGATCCGAAAATGATGCAACGCAACATCTCAGTTCCGGTAACTCGTTGAGAGTCCGGTGCAAAAGGAAATATGGCGTGATCGAGTCACACGAGATGAAAGGTGGGGCGATCCAGTCACCGGGTTCCCACGAGTCGGCGACGAGGCAACCGAGGAACATGACAAAAGGTCGAAACGGGCACGGAGCACACAAGGGAGACATTTCATACAAGACAACATTCATCCACGGGTCATCCACGGGGTCGTCTCGTTATACCTTTGAAGCGTGCGTATCGGGGCGGTTCGAGACGTAGAGGAAGGAGTCGTTCACGTTCGGAGAGGAAGTAGCCGTTCCAATATCGTGTCGTGGTACTTGCGGCGTCGGACATCTTCGGGGCGACGGTAGTGGTACACGTTCCGTAGTGGGAAGTAGTTGTTCCGGCGACGGTAGTTGTTCACGTATGTAGTGGTACTTGGTGCGTCTCCGAGACGGTAGTTGTTCACGAGGTCGTTTTGTAGATGTTCGAGTCGTCGAGCGTAGTGGTACTTGACGGATCCATAGCGACCGTAGTTGTACACGGATTGTCGGACCGGTCTCGGGGTTGACGTACGCAGGTCCTCTGTCAAAACAGTAGCACAGAGCAACACAACAAAAAAACACAGTTGTCTCGGGACTCCATGGTCACGGTCACAAGGGGCGACGAGGCCATGGCAGGGATGCAGCAGGAAGACGAACCGGGCAGCGCAGAGAGCTGCTCTGCTGCGGCCTCGGCGAGGAGGCTTGACCTCGGGCCGGCGCTGGGAAGGTGCCGGCGCTGCGGAGGAGGAGAGCCACGGCGAGCTGGAGTCGCGCAGAGGCGGGGCGGCCTGTGCGCGCATCGGGCGCGGGAGCCTGGTGCGACGCGAAGGACGGCGGAAGCCACGGGGCGATGGCAAGGCACTCGCTGGCCTCGGGGCGGTTCAGTGGCGCTGCTGGTGAAGCCTGGCGCGCAGCTTGAGGGCAGGCCATGGCGCACGGGGCTGGAGGAAGCGGCCGCGGGCCGGAGGCGCCATGGACTTGGCGACGGAGGGAGCCACGGGCATCTTGCATAGGGAACGGAGCGCTCGGGGCCAGAGGCGAGGGAGAGCGAGTGGAGAGGGAGAGGTGAGGCTCGCACTGGAGAACGAGGGAGATGGCATCGAAGGGAAACGGGCTCGAGGGAAGATCGATGCAGGAGGGTTCGTGCGCTCGAAGGGGAGGAGGGCTCGAGCAGAGAGAGCGAGGCGAGCGGTCGGGAGCGAGAGGAGAGAACACGCCCGGCGGCGGGGGTCGGGAGAGGGAGGAAAAGGAGAGGAGCGAGGGCACCGCTAGGGTTCGGCCTTGAGGGAGCATGGGCCGTTGGGGCCTGGGCCAAATGATGGCTGGGGGGGCTAGGAGGCCAAAAAGGAGGGCCTAAGAGGCTGGAGAGAGTTTTGGGCTTAGGGCCTCTCTCTCTTTTATTAAAACGCTTTAACAAAAAAGAAGAAAGAGGGAAAAGAAAAGAGAGGCTTAGGGAAATAAAATAGCACATGGGACTATTTTTCTCGGGCATCATAAAAAGAGCACGCTCCGAGAAAAATATCAAAGGCATGATCGGAAAATAATTCGAACATATTTGAATTTAATCAAATGGGTTTGAACTAAGACTGATTATTGAAGTGTCCAAAAATGTTCAAATTTTTGGAGGAACCTCGAAACAACGGAAAAGAAATATTGGCAAGGTTTTTGAAGGGGAAACTCGAAGTGAAAAAGACATGGGGAAAAATTGCAAGTGTGTTACGGTGATCCCAAACAATTGGAATATTTTTAATATAGCTCCCTAACTATTGAGAGGCTTTTATATGTTTTAAAGAGAAGACATTCTTCCCTCGATTTAAATGGACCGAAGGTCCACACAATTTATTTAGGTTGAGATGCAAAAATAAAATATGACATGATGGCATGATGACATGATGCAATGCAAAAATAAAATAACACAAGCACAAATGAAACACAAGGGGAACCCTGAACATCTGGAATCTTCTGGAATCTTCTGGGACGTCGGTCTTCGGGCGTCACAACTCTCCCACACTAACAGAGGATCTCGAGCCGAGATCCTAGAGATAGCACCAGATAAAAATGGAAGAGGAAGAGGTAAAACAAAGTTGCTTCTTTGACAGACGAGTGAAACCAAGGAACCTTGAGAGGTTGAACAAAATGAAAGAAGAATACAACAGAGATGAACGAAGTTGAGAGCACTCCATTAGAAACGGGGAACAAGGAACATTATGAGAACCTTGTAGGTTGAAAGACATGAAAGACGAGCTTACTAATCAAAAGAATATGAAACCATAACGGTATAGCCAAGGAATAAGAATGTCAGAATTTGGACAGCACTCCGTCTAAAAATCGAAGGAATTGAACAAGAACTTGAGGAGATGGGAAGATACTTGATGAAAACAACAACACACAGCCTCTAAAACAATAGAATGAATGGCACAAGGGTAAGAAGGATTCAGACAGCACTCCGGTTAAAAGAGAGGCAAACTTGGTAAGATGAGAGAACTTGAATGAAGAATACAACGCTCCGGTTAAATGATAAGCAAGGGAAGAACATGATCTCGATAAAACGAGATGATGGTTTGAAGATAGCAACATCACAATGCCTCCGGAATGAAAGAATAACATACAAATCAACGAAAGAAATGAATGGAGAAGAAAATGACAACTTCTCTCAAAATCGAATTTGAAACAGCATCCTTACGAAGAATGGTTGAATACAGTTGTTGGAAATAATCAACAACAAAAGAATAAGCTTGATGTGGGCTTATGGAAAACATCTCAAAATTAAGAGGTGACAACCAGCCATTACGAAAACATTTGATTGGATTGAGATCAACAAGGAGACGAAAAACTTATTTCACCGGAATGATAAATGAAGAACTTGGGTCATTATAAGGACCATAATATCAACAATCCTTAGGGAAAGCTTTTGGGTGAAATACAACCCAAGATTACTCCAAGAGATAAAATGAGGGGTTGAAAGGATCTCCTGAACAAGGAAAATGATGATTTTAAATATCTCGTTCTTGACAACTTGTGAATCATAAAACATGAAGGAATTGTCAAGAATGACATAACACCATCTGAAACGATAAGGTAGAAAGAATTGCACTTGGAAAGCATGATGAAGAATGCTTGAGCTCCGACAAGAATGTTGATGAAGACTTCGAGGATGAATTAAATCTGGATGAACCACCAAGAAAACTCCGTTAATGAAAGCATGAGAAGTGAAAGATGAAAAGAATAAGATTCAAGGCCTGCGATGAATTAGATGGAGCTTTGGAATGATAATTGAAATAACTTGAAGCTCCGGAAAACAAGATGAAGAATTAGAACCGAGAATATGATATGATGAACAAGCTCCAGACAAAAGAATTAAATCACCTTGAAGGAATAAGAATAAGAATTATGTTATGCATCTCCTTCACCAATTTAAATTGATGACAACCAAAGGATTTTGCATACTACTTATTCTCGTTGCAAGGAATTAAAGAGAGATCTAGCACAAGCTTGGGTAAATCTCCAACGAACCACCGGTAGGATTATGAAAAGAACAAATGAATTAATACGATAACAACGGAAGAGTAATCTTGAAAGAAGAAGAGGCATCAATGAAGAATATTTGGAGGACGAAGTTGAAAACTAAGAACGAAGAATCTTCTGAAATGATGGCCTTCGGAGGATCACAAAGAAAAGAATTCATGAAATGCTTCAGATGGCATAAACGAATTCCTCACAATCGGAACAATAATGAGGATGGCATGAAGCTAGAACCACGAATCTTCAAGAGAACGGGCCAAGATTTAAGAGAAACACTTCTCCGGTCTCCAAATGTTGAGAATGAAGACGAGAAATGCCATAAGAATTGTTGAGCACTCCGGAATGAAGAATTAAAAAGGTTGAACCAATGATGAAAAAGAATTTGAAAGCGATCTTGGAGAAGGCATGTGACTGATGGAAATCATTCTTACGTCACACTTAAAGAGAATTCTTCGGAAAAAGAATAGTCAGGTAAGATCCTGGGAAAAGACCTGTGGGTTAGGGCCCACTCAAAGAAATCACCGTTGAAAAGATTGTTCAAGAGATATTGCACCGGTTGAATTAAATGGCTTGAATAAGATAACAATCCTCAAAATAGCTTGAATGGATTAAAAATGGAATTATGAATCTTCAGCACTCCGGATATGAATAGCAAGAGGAGAATGATTAATTGGTGCACCGGAATAAGAAAGCATTGTGAAAAGAGGAAAAGGATAAGATCAACACCGAAATCTTGAATTACATCCACCGGTAGAATTTGAGAACAAAAGAATGATGAACTTGAAGCTCTTGAGCATCTTCACGATAAATCACCGGATAAGAACATTGAAGGAAAGAATGAAGAAACATCACATGAATAAAATGGATATTTCATCTGAGAATTTCTTGCTCCGAGAAGAAGAAGGGTGGGAGGGTGGGGAAAACAAAGACAACTTGGAATGAATGAAACAGACAATTCGTCGGATTTCTCAACGACGTCCGTATGGAATAATCTTGAAGAGAAAGCACACCGGTTGAAAATGATAAACAAGACGATCTTGATGATTAAGAAGGACTAGTACTCCCATAGAAATATGAGAACACCAATTAAGAAAGGAATGGAATCAACATTTGACATCGAAGCAACTCGAATACCAGAATCAAAACAAAAACAAAGGATAGATATGCAACATGATCTTCACAATATCATCCGAACAGAGAATTGAACGAATGAATTCCGCAGGTACATCAACTTGACGAGAAGCCACTTGGGAGAACAAAAGTAAATAAAAAAAGGAACAAGGAACAGATAGAACAAATACAAGATAGAAGCTTCGTCCGACATATTCGTGCTGAAAGCTCATGGAACGTGTTACAAAAGGGTTTTGCAATCCCCGGATCAGCATAGCCAAGGACCCTTTAAGATGCAACTCCCGATCAGAACAAGTCCATAAAACCACTTCACTCAATGTAGAACCCCGAACTTCATATCGTGCATCCGTTGGAAGAATGCCTAGAAATACTAAATGAACCCACCTATTAATTTCCGAAAGTTTCCAGTTATGCAATCAGGTGTTGGGGATACAGGGGAAGCACCGCGCAATCAACTCTAAACCTACATCCAGCTGTATCCATCCTTCAACACATAACCAGTCTTTCTCGGAAACCGTTTACCTCGGACCTTCGAAACGCATCTGCTATACAAGCTATGGCAATACTCCCGAACTACCTCCCCAGTACTGGGTGATGTCGGGGTTATCTTGCCACTAACCGCATAGGAGAGTTTTCGATGTCGGTCGTCTTAAGTATTCTAGTACTGCCGCGATGGATTTGTGACGACAACACCTCGAAGCTCAACTCCCCGGGACACTGCCACAACCCCTAATGACAGGAGGCATCGAGAACAATGTTCTCGTCACAAAGACATCGAAACAATCCAAACAATACTCGCGAGATCCTAAAAAAAATTGTGCAATTTTGAAAGTAGAAGAGGCAAGAGTAGTCGTCAAGAGTCCTCACCAGAGAGGAAGGGGATGAGAAGCAAAGAAATCCTACTCTCCGATATAAATATAGGACTCAAAATATTTTTCAGTGTGTGCCTAGACTCAACCGTCAACGATTCGATCAATCAGTGGGGGCTTCTAGGTCGGAGAAGGCTCTGAATACCAACTTGTAATGCCCAGGATGGGACTATACCCCCTACGTGTCGAGGCACGACTTAAAGGTATAAGCCCATCCTAGAATGATCTCAAGTTTGGTATCTTTGCACGACTCATGTAAAAGAGGGATTAAATTGCAAAAGAAGATAGTTGGCTTACACTCGCCACTTCACACAATACATTACATAAGCAAAACATCATACAAAACATCACAACCCGACTACGGGCAAGATCCAAAAGAAAGATACCAAAACAACATAAAGCCACAGGCCAGGATCGAATCCTAGTAGAAACCACTACTGATCGTCGAAACGTCACAAGCAAACGGCCACTCTCTTCATCGAGCTCCCGGTGAAGAACTGATCCAGCTCCTGCATCATCTCGGCTGAACCTGCATCTGGTGTTGTAGTATCCGTGAGCCACGAGGACTCATCAATCCCATAACCATGGGTAACAAGACTAGCAAAGCTTTGTGGGTAGGAAGAGGTAAAGTGGTGAGGTTGCAGCAGCGGCTAAGCATAATATGGTGGCTAACTTACGAGTACCAGAATAAGAAGAGCATCTACGCAAACGGTCACAAAAGTAGTGATCGCTAAAGATCCTGAACTACATACGATTCAAACATAACCCCACCGTGTTCTCTTCTCAAAGTGAAAAGAGACAGTCACGGTTACTCACACAGTTGTGTGTTTTACTTCGGATCCTCTGTCAAGTTTTCTACAACCGGACATTAACAAATTCCAATCTGCCACATAACCGCGGGCACGGCTTTCGAAAGATCATAACCCTGCAGGGGTGTTCCAACTTAGCCCATCACAAGCTCTCACGATTAGCTGAAGTGATAAATATAATTTCATCACTCCTTATCTTAGGGAAAATCCGATCAGGCTCGGCATCCCGGTAGCACAAGACATTTCGACAATGGAAAAACAAGTCCAGCAAGACCTCCCGGTGTGTCGACACCCTGATAGTAGCCGCGCGTATCTCATCTCAGGACACTACCGGATGGGTGATCCTACGGGAGCCAAACCTCGAGTTTCCCCGTGGTGGCCCCGCATAACCCCCGTTTGGGACCAACACCATCAGCACTGGCCCCCCCTGCTATGTAGAATTAAGAAACCTCGGGTAGCGCTAACTCCCTATGCAATTTAATTAATTAATTATGTTGTTATTATGAGCAAATTAAAACCAATGTTGGGCCTTGCTGGAGGAGTTTTATTCAAAGTCGAACTGTCAAGGGGTCCCCATTTCACCCATCGTGTAAGGAACGCAAAATCAAGGAACATAATGCCGGTTTATCGGCGCCTAAGGTGGCATGAGTGGAACAAAACACCGAGCAAAAGGCCAAGCCTTCCACCCATGCCCAGTATATAGGTGTGTTAATAATAATTATAGATATTGTGATAATCCAACAACAAGTTCCCTCCTGGAACGATCTTCATCTTCACCTGCAACTAACAACGCTATAAGAGGGGCTGAGCAAGCGGTAACATAGCCAAACAGTGGTTTTGCTAGGAAGGTTTCAAATGTTAGAGGTTTCATGGCAACAAGGAGAGGCTGACATAAAAGATGGGTAGCGCGACATGTAACGATAGCATCGAGACAACTAAGCATGGCAATGGTAGTAAAGGTATCCAAGGGTATGATCATCTTGCCTGGGATTCCACAAGGGAGAAGAACGGATCCATGAAGAAGACGGAGCAACAGTCGAGCGAATCCTCACAACTCCGGAACGAAACCGAAGCTAACAAGAGAAGCAACCAGAAAGAAGCAAAACAACACGGTAAACACACAAGCATAAACATGGCATACGATGCACATCCAAGTATGATGCATGTCCGGTTTAATTATGCATGGCATGGCAAGTGCACAACAAAACTACAAGTTAAGTGGAGCTCAATATGCAACGAGTTGCATATTGACGAAACACCACATTTTATTTATTTAGTTGACTCTCGTTATTTACAAGACAAGGTTAAATGTTTGTTAACATGGCAAGAGGTGAAGCATAATAAAACTACACTATTTAGACAATTTAAATGAGGCCGGAAAATAACAACATATACGGAACAACCCCATGAGCATGTTTAGTAATTATAAGCAAACAACAATTAAACATATAATGTTGTTAACATGATGAAGATGACAAGATCAAGTTATGCAAGTTTTATTAAAAGGGTTGACAAGAAGATGATATGAAGTATTGTCACCGTGGTGAAAGGAAAGGGTGCCACGCAACGATCCGAAAATGATGCAACGCAACATCTCAGTTCCAGTAACTCGTTGAGAGTCCGGTGCAAAAGGAAAGATGGCGTGATCGAGTCACACGAGATGAAAGGTGGGGCGATCCCGTCACCGGGTTCCCATGAGTCGGCGACGAGGCAACCGAGGAACATGACAAAAGGTCGAAACGGGCACGGAGCACACAAGGGAGACATTTCATACAACACAACATTCATCCACGGGTCATCCACGGGGTCGTCTCGTTATACCTTTGAAGTGTGCGTATCGGGGCGGTTCGAGACATAGAGGAAGGAGTCGTTCACGTTCGAAGAGGAAGTAGCCGTTCCGATATCGTGTCGTGGTACTTGCGGCGTCGGACATCTTCGGGGCGACGGTAGTGGTACACGTTCCGTAGTGGGAAGTAGTTGTTCCGACGACGGTAGTTGTTCACGTATGTAGTGGTACTTGGTGCGTCTCCGAGACGGTAGTTGTTCACGAGGTCGTTTTGTAGATGTTCGAGTCGTCGAGCGTAGTGGTACTTGACGGATCCATAGCGACCGTAGTTGTACACGGATTGTCGGACCGGTCTCGGGGTTGACGTACGCAGGTCCTCTGTCAAAACAGTAGCACAGAGCAACACAACAAAAAAAAACACAGTTGTCTCGGGACTCCATGGTCACGGTCACAAGGGGCGACGAGGCCATGGCAGGGATGCAGCAGGAAGACGAACGGGGCAGCGCAGAGAGCTGCTCTGCTGCGGCCTCGGCGAGGAGGCTTGACCTCGGGCCAGCGCTGGGAAGGTGCCGGCGCTGCGGAGGAGGAGAGCCACGGCGAGCTGGAGTCGCGCAGAGGCGGGGCGGCCTGTGCGCGCGTCGAGCGCGGGAGCCTGGTGCGACGCGAAGGACGGCGGAAGCCACGGGGCGATGGCGAGGCACTCGCTGGCCTCGGGGCGGTTCAGTGGCGCTGCTGGTGAAGCCTGGCGTGCAGCTTGAGGGCGGGCCATGGCGCACGGGGCTGGAGGAAGCGGCCGCGGGCCGGAGGCGCCATGGACTTGGCGACGGAGGGAGCCACGGGCATCTTGCGCAGGGAACGGAGCGCTCGAGGCCAGAGGAGAGGGAGAGCGAGTGGAGAGGGAGAGGTGAGGCTCACACTGGAGAACGAGGGAGATGGCATCGAAGGGAAACGGGCTCGAGGGAAGATCGATGTAGGAGGGTTCGTGCGCTCGAAGGGGAGGAGGGCTCGAGCAGAGAGAGCGAGGCGAGCGGTCGGGAGCGAGAGGAGAGAACACGCCCGGCGGCGGGGGTCGGGAGAGGGAGGAAAAGGAGAGGAGCGAAGGCACCGCTAGGGTTCGGCCTTGAGGGAGCATGGGCCGTTGGGGCCTGGGCCAAAAGATGGCTGGGGGGGCTAGGAGGCCAAAAAGGAGGGCCTAAGAGCCTGGAGAGAGTTTTGGGCTTAGGGCCTCTCTCTCTTTTATTAAAACGCTTTAACTGAAAAGAAGAAAGAGGGAAAAGAAAAGAGAGGCTTAGGGAAATCAAATAGCACATGGGACTATTTTTCTCGGGCATCATAAAAAGAGCACGCTCCGAGAAAAATATCAAAGGCATGATCGGAAAATAATTCAAACATATTTGAATTTAATCAAATGGGTTTGAACTAAGACTGATTATTGAAGTGTCCAAAAATGTTCGAATTTTTGGAGGAACCTCGAAACAACGGAAAAGAAATATTGGCAAGGTTTTTGAAGGGGAAACTCGAAGTGAAAAAGACATGGGGAAAATTGCAAGTGTGTTACGGTGATCCCAAACAATTGGAATATTTTTAATATAGCTCCCTAACTATTGAGAGGCTTTTATATGTTTTAAAGAGAAGACATTCTTCCCTCGATTTAAATGGACCGAAGGTCCACACAATTTATTTAGGTTGAGATGCAAAAATAAAATATGACATGATGGTATGATGACATGATGCAATGCAAAAATAAAATAACACAAGCACAAATGAAACACAAGGGGAACCCTGAACATCTGGAATCTTCTGGGACGTCGGTCTTCGGGCGTCACAGTATACTGCTTGACACTCCACTCGTGTGCATGCATAGGTATTGTCGGAGCTTCATGGATGATGAGGAGGAGTGCAAGCGGCAAGGATCACCTACACCATCAGCGAGGGAAGCGTGGAAGAGAAGACGGAAGAAACGGAGCTGCTGCAAGCTATAGGCTCCGGACGTCCGCTACACACCGGACGTCCGACGCGTCCCAGGCGACTGGACGACCGGCAGCCATCGGACATCCGTGACATCGTCAACAGAACGTAATCGGTGGAAAATAGCGGAAGTCCGAGAGCTACCGGACGTCCAGTCCCTCCCGAGCCACCGGACGCTCGATGCCCAGCGGACGTCCGCTCCCTGCCTGTGCGCAGCCGCGGGCCTTTTGGCCATGTACCCCTTTCGCCCCTCACTTACCCCTTCGTGGCCTTAGACTATATATACTCCTAAACCTCCACCATTTTAGGGTTAGCATTGATTTAGCTCATATGTGAGATAGAGCGTTGCTCATCCATTACGGATCTACTCCACGAGAGAGACCGCGACCCCTCTACGGAGAAGATCCACCTTGGATTCAAGACCCCTAAACGAGAAGATCTTGTGCGGATTCAAGACCTCCTCACGGAGATGAACTTTACCTTGTATCTTTCCCTTTGTTGTTCATGTACCTTGTGATCTTGTGTGTTTGATTGTCTAGTGGATGTGTGATTGGACTTGTTCTTGAGTGTTTTCCCTTGTGTTTTCTCCCCGTGTTCATCGTGTTCTTTGTGGGATCCTCTCCATTTCGTGAAAGATCGGCCATCTAGGGTTCCACCCTACATCATATGGTATCAAGAGCAAGGTTTCTCACGAATTTGGAGTTCCCTCCACTGTTTTCTAGCCTTCTTTTGTGTGATTTGGTTCTAAATTTCGAAAATCCCCACCAAAAATAGCCCCAATTTTTGTTGTGATCTGTTGGTTTGATGATATTTTGTTGATTTTGATCCATGAATTTGCTTGGTTTCAAGTGGATCTAGCACTTCCCCAAGTTTCCCCATCTTTCATCCACGAAATCTCATCAATTTTGACCCCAAAATCATCCATTTCCGCCCAAAATCGCGTTCCCGAGCTCAAATCTCGCGTTGACCCCGACCCACCGGACAATCGGTGTTTTACCGGACGTCCGGACCCTCACGAAGCACCGGACGTCCGTCATCTACCGGATGACCCGAACCACCTATACAGAGGAAAATACCGGATTTCCGAGCCCGACCGGACGTCCGGTCACCGGTCGTCCGTCACTTTCCGGACGTCCGGTACCTCTAGATTTTGAATTCGGCTGATTTTTGTTTTGGTCATAACTAATTCATACGAACTTCGATTTGGACGTTCTTTAGCTCTTTTGAAGCTGTTGACATTCCCCATACTAGAAAAATACAACCATCATCTTTTGACTCCATCAAATGTTGTCAAATTTGGCAAGTTTGTATAAGCCCTCCACCATATCACACGCATAGCCACCATAGCTTTCCGCAACCTAACCCATTTTGTCCACCATAGCATTTGTGATTGCTTGAGTAGTGATTTGAGTCTCCTAAGGTGTTTAGGCTACTTAGGGACAATTGCTTCTTCATCAATCACCACCACCACTTCCGCATAGCTTAGTCCACTATACTTTTTCGCCAACCCAACCTAACCCAATTTTGTTCAGCTTGTTTGAGTTGTGGCTTGTGTTTCCTAAGGTGTTTCGGCTACTTAGGGACCGTGACGGGTTATTGTCTATTATATCTCTTATGCCCACCTTGCCATGTTCACTTTGCATGATATGCTCATTTATATGACTTTGCCATGCATTTGTGAGCCATGCTGTAATGCCCAGGATGGGACTATACCTCCTACGTGTCGAGGCACGACTTAAGGGTATAAGCCCATTCTGGAATGATCTCAAGTTCGGTATCTTTGCACATCTCATGTAAAAATAGGGATGAAAAGAAAAAGAGATAGTTGGCTTACACTCGCCATGTCACACAATTCATTACATAGCCAAACATCATTCAAATAACATCACAACCCGACTACGGGTGAAGATCCAAATGAAAGATACCAAAATACATAAAGCCACAGGTTCGAATCGCCCCTAGTAGAAACCACTACTGATCATCGGGATAGTGCACGTAGTAACGGCTACGTTCTTCATCGTACTCCCAGAACAGCTCTGTGCCGTCACCTGAGTAGTTCACCATGGTACCTGCATCTGGTGTGGTGTAGAATTTGTGAGCCATGGAGGACTCAGCAATCCCGTTCCCGCGTAACACAACTATCTAAGCCTTGGGTGTGGAACAAGGCTGAAGAAAGAATAAAAGGCTGCAGCTGCACTAGCACTAGCTTACGTGATAAAAGCGAGAAGAGAAGTGCCACGAGCGACAAAGTGATCACGAAGTGATCCTATCTAAGCACGTCAAACATAACCCCACCGTGTTCACTTCCCGAACCCCTTTCGGAAAATGACCGTCATGGTACTCACGCCGGTAGTGTGTTCTGAACATGGTGTCAAGTTTTCTTCAACCGGATATTAACAAATTCCCATCTGCCACATAACCGCGGGCACGGCTTTCGAAAGTTCAAAACCCTGCAGGGGTGTTCCAACTTGGCCCATTACAAGCCCGCGATCCGCGGAGTCGCAACTCCAAGGTGGGAAGGCCCGAGTATTCTCGGAATCCCGTGCTCAAGATACTCCGACTAAGGTAAGACTAATCCAGCAAATCCTCCTGGCGTGCCGACACCCTGACAATAGCCGTGCGTATCTAGTCTTAGGCCACGACCGGATGGGACAGCCTACAGGAAAATACCAATCCTCTAGTTTCCTCGTGGTGGCCCCGCAGTCGGCCCGGTTGGACCAACACTCATGTGGAGCACTGGCCCGGGGGTTGTTAATTAAGAACTCGGGTTTACAAAGCCCTATGCAAGTTTTAGTTATTAGGCAAATGGAGTACCAATGTTGGGACTTGCTGGAAAAGACTTAGCGCTAAGCGGTTTGTCGAGGGGGTCCCATAACCCCAACCGTGTGAGGAACGCATAATCAAGGAACATAACACCGGTTTATACGGTTCCTAGGGCGGCATGAGTGGAACAAATCACCGAGCAAGAGGCTCAGCCTTCCACCCATTACCAATATATAGATGATTTAGTTAAGAGTTTATATAGTGTGATAACCCAACAAGCTTCAACATGAAGCAAGAATCTTCAAATCTTCTCCTGCAACTAGCAATGCTATAAGAGGGGCTGAGCGGAGCCTACATAGCCAATCAAGGGTTTTCATAGGTAGGGTGGTTAGACAGATTCATGGTTACAATAGGAGGCTGACAGACAAACATGGGCATCGAGACAATAAGCTAAAGAGCGAGACTTCTAACAAAAGGCAAAGATAGTAATGATATCTGGGTCAGGTCATCTTGCCTCTCGAGTCATCGGTGGGATCATAAGACGGATCCTCGTTCTCAACCTCGGTAGTAACCTCATTCTCGTACTCGGTCTCGGCTTCCGGCTCTACTCAACACAAGAACACACGAGGCACGAAATCAAACAAGGTGCAATGCGCAAACTACATGATGCATGTATGATGCACTTAGGATGCACTGCAGATGCACTTAGGATGCACAACATGACAACATAGGAAGCATAGAGAAACGGCAAAAGAACAAGCCAATTTACTCAAGCAAGTAGGATGCAAGACAAGTCTATTTAGGATGCAAAACATGGCAAGGTAGGAAGCACAGAGAAACAACACAAGAAACAGCAGGTTTAAATGAGGCCGGAAACTACTTAAGTCAAATCAGGTAAGTCCTCATATGCATAGTTTGAAATTAGTCCAGATCTGAGCAAACCTTAAGTTAAAGTTGTTAAACAGCAATTTAACATTCACCATGATAATCTATGCGAAATTCTAGTCAAGTTTCATATAAAGTTTGTTTAAAACGGAGATACGGTCTAGAAGATAAGATCAAAACAAGATAAGCATGGCAACTGTGCAAGATGCACCTAAACATCAAGCAAACATACTCCAAACATGTTAACAAGATGATATTATGAATCTACATGCAAAACCACACAAGTTTCATGTAGGGCACGCTCAAAACGGAGCAACGGGCTAAAAGATACACCCGAAACAAGAAACAATGCAAAGCTGAAATTAACAGCCACATCGCAACTTCGGAGCAAGAAATATATACTCTACAGCACTCAAACATGGTGACAAGAAGCATGGACATGAAGTAGACATAACCTACAGCAAACAACTCCATTGGAGCATCTCCATAGGAGGCATGGATCAATAGCAACAAGCTACAACATTTTGATCATGACAGTAAAAACCTGACAGTAATATTTTATAGCAACTTGGGAGCAAGAATTAAATATGCTAGAGCAACCCAAATGATCAAGTAAGTGCATGGATGGATAGACAACAACATATGCAACAAGGAATGATCAATGGCCACCACAAAACTAACATGGATTTGCCTAGGACAACAAGCATACATAGCATCAGGATATTACAGATTCCAGACTTAGTGAAATTTCACTAAGTGTTAAAACAGTAACATTATCATGGCATGTTTGTGAGCATGTTTAAGTCATATCAAAGCATATCATGGCAAATGGTTTGCACCACAACAAAGAACACATGATGGGGAATCCAAAACATATCAGCATGTGACATGGGGACAAACACAACAATAGCAACGAGCTCCTCAACTAGGCATCTCGTAACAAGTTATAAAACCTAACAGCCACATGCACTTTTGCAACAGAGATAAACATGGCAATATGAACTCTAACATGCATGCTATAGCAACCAACATGTAGAGCATCTCATGATTAACATTTTGACATATCATTTGCTTCATTTGGATAAACATGCACCAAGTTATCACATCTCAAACATGGCATGAAAATAACAAGTAGCATCAGTTTATATCATGTAGCACTCTTGTCATGAAGATTATGTCGGGGCCGGATTTCGGGAACATAATATTCCAGAAATTTACCCCTAGTGTCATCACCAGCCCAGGATTACTGTTACTGGTGGACACATCCTCGTTACAGATTACCAAGCATTTACAAGAATCTGATACAAGACCATAAAGGTCTACTGATATAACAATGACTCCGGTGGTGGATGAAGGAATTGGCTTATGGAACTCCATATCGATGGGGCTCCATTCCAACAGGAACAGCTGACCCGGATAACTCCTATCCTGCGTGGCTGCACTCCTAGGCTTCGCACGGACGTCGCTGGGTTCTTCTCGTAGAACTTCTAACCTGGCCAAGTAAATAGCCAGGGACAAGCCTGTGAGTACGTTTGAATGTACTCGCAAACATCAAGGACAAATGATATCACAAATGCAGCAAACAATTATACGGTCATGATGAATTAAAATATATGCACATGCTCATGGTGGACTTATATTAAATGCATGCTGACAGGAATTAAACATGGCATGGTGAATAATAATTAGTGTAGAAAATGAATATTAGTATCAATAAAATATAAAAGAAATGCCGGTCGGATGTCAAGTGACACCACGGTCGGTCTTGAAAAGAAATGCCAGTCGGGTGTCTAAAAGAGTATCGGACGATACCATCCGAGAACTCAGGCGACGCCTCGAAAGGACTTGAAAAGAAATGCCAGTCGGGTGTCCACAAGAGTAGTGGCGTGATAAACCGCCTGACACTCGAGGGACGCCACAAAAGGACTTGAAAATAAAGGTGAGTGTCCGGGGTAGTCTAGCCAGCCCCTGAGACACTCTGGAAAGTATAATAAGAGCAGGGGGTTAGTTCACAAATATAATCATATCATCAAATATACTCATGGTAACACCAGTAGCAATGATAATTATCTTGCAAAATAACCATGCTTCACTTTTAAATATTTCCTCCGGAGACCGACTCTAAGATCGACACTTGACCAACCCAGACTGTAGTCCTTAACCGCGGATACGGCTATTCGAATAGATACGACTCTGCAGAGGGTGTACTCTTTACCCACAAGTATAGGATTTCTTTAGTCAGTATCGGGACACTGACTAATTCCCATTATAGTCTTTGGGTTGAAAACACACCTAACCAGCACACACCAGCTTAACTTTTCTGCTGCCAGGAGTCACCCAAAACAACAGTTAAGTAAAACTCTAAGTCGGAGAGGCTACAACCTCCATGAGCATGGGATCACTATTCATACGCGCGGATTACAAGGGTACACTCCCTCTCGGCATCACAACAGCCGGAAACACCCATGCCCCCTAACCTGATGACAGGATTTAGTCCAGGGCCCTGGAAACCCTCATCATGGCCCTCTGTACGGTGTGTGCATGGAAAGGGGTTAACAACTTACTAAACCATACCTTACCCGAGGCAGGGACAAGTGGTAGCATGAGACAAGTATGGGGGTTACTGGAACAAGACTCGATCTACGGTCGACTCAGGAGGCTTATGTTCCCTGCAGTGGGTAGCACAACAAAATATTCCTTCACAGTATCATCAGGACAGGGCCACAACCCTTGCCTGCTCTCACATATATCTCATGACACCATCGTGTCAAAAATGGCCCGTGCCCACCGGCACGTCCAAAACAGGAGCACACTCCTGGGTCATCACCACTCATGCATATTGCAACATGCATGCAAGAGAAAAATATCTACATGGCCATGCATGCATGAAATATTTCTACTCATATGCAATTCTTATTTAAAATTAATGAACCAAGCAACAATTATATTAGCAAGCAAACTTTCACCATATCAAGGGTCCAAGATGCTTGCCTTGAGCATGCAGAAATATTGAGAGCACTCCACAAGTTTGAAAAATTCATCCCCCCTTCAATTCCTATTTTCAAAAATATCTAAATTACCACATAATTCAAAAACAGCACTAAAAAGTATTTCAAAAGTTTTTGAAACAAATACTAAAATAAACCAGAGGATAATTAAGGAATATCAGAAAAAGAATTAATTTATTTAGAGTTCATATGAATTACTTATGGAATATCTAAGTCTGGAGCAACTGATTAAAAGCAATGTTTAATTGATTCAACAGAGGTTAATTATAACAAAAATGTTCACCTAATTTAAATAAACAGATCATGATTTTAGAAACCTACAGAAATTAGAATAACTGGAGTTGGGTTTGAAATGTGTTCTGCGGAATTATTTGAATGCTACTGAAAAGAAATAAAAAGAAGAGAGTAGAGAAGCGCCCTGTGCGCGGATTAGCTGAAAAGGTAATTGGGCTGAGCCCAGTTGCCCAGCCGCACGGGAGCGAACCAGTGACCCACCGACAGGTGGGTCCCACCTGTCGGGTTCGTCCTCTCCCTTGCGCGCGCCTGGACAGAGGCAGAGGCGGGGCTTCGGCGACGTTCGCCGGAGATAGGCGGCACCTCCCGTGGATCTGAGCCCACCGTTGTGCTCAGGGGAGAGAGGGGGTTCGGCCGGTGTGTGGCACGGTCGCCGGGGAGCCCTATCTTACCGGCGACGAGCTCACCCGAGAAACTCCGGCGGCGCCGAAATGGGGCTTTCGCCCATGGTGCTTCTCCGGGAAAAATGGTGAGAGTAACAGCTCGGCGGGTGCTCCATGAGTATATTGGTGAAGAAATCAGGGTGGGGAAGGCCGTGGTTGGCTTGGAATCATTGGCGAGGTGCT
>LR738715.1:621379323-621498549 GCA_902687465.1 Secale cereale | reverse complement strand
GGAGTTAGTTTGGGAAAAGGAAATACTTGCTAGTGCAAGTTGTACTGGAATTCAGTTCTGGACAGAATATTCAGAGGGGTGTTTGGTGGGTCTAAAAGATGCTAATGGATCTGATCTTCTGGAGTTAAGGGTTTGGTAGGAGGAACTAGAAGATGGCCAAGGCTCAGAATTTTTGGAGCAAGAAATAATAGGGTTGTAGTAGAAACCTAGAAGATGGACAGAACTGAAAAAGAGGATGGTTCACTCAAATTTTGCAAAACACCAAGTTGGGTTTTTGCACCAAAGTGACATATAGGCATCATAAGACCTCTCAGAATTATGGTGGAATTTTTAGAGAATTATTTGAAATGGTTGTAGTGCAACAGAAGCATGTAAAACACTGCAAAAGCTATTAAAAGAATTATTTAGAGCAAAATTTTATTATGAAAATAATTTCTACTGTTATCAAACAAATAATGAAATGACTCAAGATACAACCAGAGCCCACAAAATTATTTCCAAAAATTTTACTATAAGAAGAGAAGATTTTTCTAAGACATGAATAGAAAAGGCTCTGAAAATTATTAAAGAATCTAATATAATTTAAAAATTTTATTTCTAGCCAAATTTTACTTAAAGAAAAAGTAATTAAATTTTTGGGGTGTTACAAAATCTAACCCCCTTAAGAAAAATCTCGTCCTCGAGATTTGTTAAGGGCGGAAGAATTAAAAAGCATACCACCCAAACAAAACACTCATATGCAAAATGCAAACAGGGCAATACATTCATGACATCCAAACAAAACAAGATCACATCATGCAAACAAACACTACACGCTACACAAACGCACTCACGACCGTCTACGGTCCGAAAGCGGGATCTACGGAGTCAAGCGGAAGGCTTCCCGGTATTGGAACACATCCTTCTTCTTCCGGAGAGAGGGGAGGAAGTGGAGGGAGCAAACGAAGGACGTGTCCCTCCTGGGTTGGCAGAGGGGGTCCTCCAATGGCGATCCGGGAATTCAGAACAGCAAGGTAGTGGAGATACTCCAGTATTTGCTGGGTGAAACGCTCCTGGGCCATCACATATTGAATGAGATAGACCAGGGCTGGATCGCTCTCCGCACGTCCACAGCGGAACGTAGCTTCTGCTCCAAAAGCAGCGCGACTTGGAAAATAGCAGTATTCCCTTGCGTTGGCACAGGGCACCGCAAATCGAAGACGGGTGACTGCTTCATACGCAGCAGATTCGATGGCCATGCCTGGGGTTGGCATAGATCTCCCGATGAAAATCACATAGGGAGGGCCTTGGTTTAAATCTGTTGGGGGAATATGTACAGCTGCCCAGTATTTCGAGAGATCAGGAGTGATTCTTGATTTGAATAGCTCATACAGGGGTGGATGGGTGGAGCCAAGAGTATTGCGGGTAAAATCCCATAATAACATAACAAAACTACCAGGTCTTGCTTCGGGGTTCCTCAGATAAGCTCCGGGGTGAGACATGTGTGGATGAATGGAGAAAGGGCAGTGCTTGATGCTGATGGTTGTTGGTGTGGAAAAATGAGTGTGGCCTCTTATAGAGAGCCTGGGTCATGAAATATGAAGTGGTGCCGGTACGACTGAGATACCGTCTCCGGCGCGGGGCTGTCTGAGTCAAAGTCTCAGGCCTCAATCCCCAAAAGAAATGTGACATATTACTGTGCGTGTCGGTTAGGGGTCACGTCTAGAATTTACTCTGCAACCACGCATCAAGCAATTCATGCCAGATCACTCATACTATTAGATGGTGACACACAGGTGGTCTACAAACTCACTACGCCACACACCAACTACTGCGGAACTAAAGGAGAAACCGAGCCACTAGGGCTTGATAACAATTCTAGTGGACTCATTCCACCTGGTTGATATCTATCCTGACGCGTCGTGCGGATGCTGAGTCCTCTCCGGGTGCTTCCGCGTCGGAGCTGGCCGGGGTAGGATGGGGAGCTACAGGGCTGGAGTAGCGGTGGTGACCTTCGCGGGGTGTCGAGGTCACCGTCCCATTGGAGTAGGCCTCCAAGAGACGACGGAGATTTCCGGGTGAGGCGAAAGCATTGCCCGGGTAGGTGACATGGTCAGAGCTTGGGGGCTCAACCGGCCTTCCAAGCAGCACTATCGGGGCGTCGGTGGAGGGTGCAGCTTCACTCCTTGCTGGGGTCAGGAGAGCGAGCGTCCTGCGGGTCTCAATCAGATCAAGAGTGACCTGATCGAACAGTGCCTCTTGCGCTCTCAGGTAGCGCACCAGATGCACCAGGGCAGGATCCGACTCATGGTCTCCGTTGGCGACCTGGGTCGGGCTACCATAGCCTTCACGACTAGGGTAGTAGTAGAAAGGGCGGCAGTTAACCCTCGGCGACAGGTGCCGGAGTTAAACTATAGCCTCTCGGGCTGCAAGTTGGATGGATTGGGGCTCGTCGGAGGTTGTCCTCCCGGTGAATCGGTAGGGACGCTCCGATGTGGTGCCCCTCCCGTAGATGTGCACCGTGGCCCAGAAGTGATGGATGGAATTACTCGTGTGCTCTTGGTACACGACATATTCCGGTGGCTCGTCGATGCTAAAAGCACGACGGGTGAGATTGGCGAGGATGGTTACGAAGCCTTCAAGCTCGACTGCGGTGGTCTCGTTGTGCACGAGGGGGCCTGTCATCTCGGTGGTTTGATATCGAACTGGGAATGAGGCTGTGATGTGCTGAGTTTGGGGTAAGGCTTCCTTTATAAGTCAGCCGAGTCTTCCATCGCACGCTTGTGGATGGGAAAGCTCAGGTGTTGGCACAGGCACACGGCCTATGGATAGACTGATAGGTTGGGCACCGGCTATCAAAAGATGTCGGTTGCCACTGTGGATGGGATAGACTTGACCGTGGACAGGAAAAGTTGTGGATGGTGTGGAAACCTAGGGATGGTGACCAGGCTAAGATAGGATTAGCCAATGGTCAGCCTGGCTCTGATACCAAGGCTGTCGGGGCCGGATTTCGGGAACATAATATTCCAGAAATTTACCCCTAGTGTCATCACCAGCCCAGGATTACTGTTACTGGTGGACACATCCTCGTTACAGATTACCAAGCATTTACAAGAATCTGATACAAGACCATAAAGGTCTACTGATATAACAATGACTCCGGTGGTGGATGAAGGAATTGGCTTATGGAACTCCATATCGATGGGGCTCCATTCCAACAGGAACAGCTGACCCGGATAACTCCTATCCTGCATGGCTGCACTCCTAGGCTTCGCACGGACGTCGCTGGGTTCTTCTCGTAGAACTTCTAACCTGGCCAAGTAAATAGCCAGGGACAAGCCTGTGAGTACGTTTGAATGTACTCGCAAACATCAAGGACAAATGATATCACAAATGCAGCAAACAATTATACGGTCATGATGAATTAAAATATATGCACATGCTCATGGTGGACTTATATTAAATGCATGCTGACAGGAATTAAACATGGCATGGTGAATAATAATTAGTGTAGAAAATGAATATTAGTATCAATAAAATATAAAAGAAATGCCGGTCGGATGTCAAGTGACACCACGGTCGGTCTTGAAAAGAAATGCCAGTCGGGTGTCTAAAAGAGTAATCGGACGATACCATCCGAGAACTCAGGCGACGCCTCGAAAGGACTTGAAAAGAAATGCCAGTCGGGTGTCCACAAGAGTAGTGGCGTGATAAACCGCCTGACACTCGAGGGACGCCACAAAAGGACTTGAAAATAAAGGTGAGTGTCCGGGGTAGTCTAGCCAGCCCCTGAGACACTCTAGAAAGTATAATAAGAGCAGGGGGTTAGTTCACAAAAATAATCATATCATCAAATATACTCATGGTAACACCAGTAGCAATGATAATTATCTTGCAAAATAACCATGCTTCACTTTTAAATATTTCCTCCGGAGACCGACTCTAAGATCGACACTTGACCAACCCAGACTGTAGTCCTTAACCGCGGATACGGCTATTCGAATAGATACGACTCTGCAGAGGGTGTACTCTTTACCCACAAGTATAGGATTTCTTTAGTCAGTATCGGGACACTGACTAATTCCCATTATAGTCTTTGGGTTGAAAACACACCTAACCAGCACACACCAGCTTAACTTTTCTGCTGCCAGGAGTCACCCAAAACAACAGTTAAGTAAAACTCTAAGTCGGAGAGGCTACAACCTCCATGAGCATGGGATCACTATTCATACGCGTGGATTACAAGGGTACACTCCCTCTCGGCATCACAACAGCCGGAAACACCCATGCCCCCTAACCTGATGACAGGATTTAGTCCAGGGCCCTGGAAACCCTCATCATGGCCCTCTGTACGGTGTGTGCATGGAAATGGGTTAACAACTTACTAAACCATACCTTACCCGAGGCAGGGACAAGTGGTAGCACGAGACAAGTATGGGGGTTACTGGAACAAGACTCGATCTACGGTCGACTCAGGAGGCTTATGTTCCCTGCAGTGGGTAGCACAACAAAATATTCCTTCACAGTATCATCAGGACAGGGCCACAACCCTTGCCTGCTCTCACATATATCTCATGACACCATCGTGTCAAAAATGGCCCGTGCCCACCGGCACGTCCAAAACAGGAGCACACTCCTGGGTCATCACCACTCATGCATATTGCAACATGCATGCAAGAGAAAAATATCTACATGGCCATGCATGCATGAAATATTTCTACTCATATGCAATTCTTATTTAAAATTAATGAACCAAGCAACAATTATATTAGCAAGCAAACTTTCACCATATCAAGGGTCCAAGATGCTTGCCTTGAGCATGCAGAAATATTGAGAGCACTCCACAAGTTTGAAAAATTCACCCCCCCCTTCAATTCCTATTTTCAAAAATATCTAAATTACCACATAATTCAAAAACAGCACTAAAAAGTATTTCAAAAGTTTTTGAAACAAATACTAAAATAAACCAGAGGATAATTAAGGAATATCAGAAAAAGAATTAATTTATTTAGAGTTCATATGAATTACTTATGGAATATCTAAGTCTGGAGCAACTGATTAAAAGCAATGTTTAATTGATTCAACAGAGGTTAATTATAACAAAAATGTTCACCTAATTTAAATAAACAGATCATGATTTTAGAAACCTACAGAAATTAGAATAACTGGAGTTGGGTTTGAAATGTGTTCTGCCGAATTATTTGAATGCTACTGAAAAGAAATAAAAAGAAGAGAGTAGAGAAGCGCCCTGTGCGCGGATTAGCTGAAAAGGTAATTGGGCTGAGCCCAGTTGCCCAGCCGCACGGGAGCGAACCAGTGACCCACCGACAGGTGGGTCCCACCTGTCGGGTTCGTCCTCTCCCTTGCGCGCGCCTGGACAGAGGCAGAGGCGGGGCTTCGGCGACGTTCGCCGGAGATAGGCGGCACCTCCCGTGGATCTGAGCCCACCGTTGTGCTCAGGGGAGAGAGGGGGTTCGGCCGGTGTGTGGCACGGTCGCCGGGGAGCCCTATCTTACCGGCGACGAGCTCACCCGAGAAACTCCGGCGGCGCCGAAATGGGGCTTTCGCCCATGGTGCTTCTCCGGGAAAAATGGTGAGAGTAACAGCTCGGCGGGTGCTCCATGAGTATATTGGTGAAGAAATCAGGGTGGGGAAGGCCGTGGTTGGCTTGGAATCATTGGCGAGGTGCTGGTGGCAGAGGCGGGCGGAGTTGAGGAAGTTGTCCCTTCCCGGCCGTGGGGTTGCTCTTGGCGGCTTGATGAGGAGGGAGGGAAGTTGCTGACGATGGGAGCGAGTTCGAGGAGGGGTTTTATAGGCGGGGAAGGCGGTTCCCGTGGCTTCCAGAGAACGGACACGGCGGCGGCGTGCATTCATGGCGATCCGCGGTCGGTGGCGAGGCCGTTGGTGGCCGGTGAGGGTCGGTAGCGGACGGTGGCCGGCCGCAGTTACTCCCCTGGCGAGCTGGCAGCCCCGGGAGGCGCCAGGTAGCCTGGACGGCGCCGTCCACGGCATACAGTGGCGACGGCCATTAATGGCAGACGCGACCGGTGGCGAGGCCGGCGGGGTTTGGTGAGGACGGTGGTGGCTTGCAGTGATGGCGGGCGTCGTGTTTGGCTCGGGGGCGAGCCACGCGTCCAGAGCGTTGACGGTCGGTGCGACGTGGCGATGCGGGACTCGTCGGGCGGCGGCTCCGGTCGGCGTGGACGGTGGTGGCCGGCGCGAGCGGCCAAGGGAAGGTGTCGGGGAAGTAAATGGAGGTCGAGTTGATCCAGAGGAAGACTCGGGCGAGCAGGGGAGGCAGTAGAGTGGCGACAGGAGCTTGATGCCAGCGGCTGCAATACGCGTGCTCTGGCCACGCTCTACGCACGCACGCCACTTGCTTGCTGAAATGTCAATGGCATCTACAGGCGTTCGAACATGTTGCAACTTAGCAGGATGGTGCTTTAGGGCATGAGAGAGATCGTGGACATGCTGGTTTGGCCAAAAGTGCAAGTCTCTAATGCAGTTAAGAGAGAGGCCAATTTCCTTCCATGCCCACAGGGTGTTTGATGAAATGATAGGGCTATGTAGGAAGTTGTGTTGGGTGTGAAAGTTGGCAGGATGGGGTCTCTTTAGATGATAGAGATGATGGGGGAGTTAGTTTGGGAAAAGGAAATACTTGCTAGTGCAAGTTGTACTGGAATTCAGTTCTGGACAGAATATTCAGAGGGGTGTTTGGTGGGTCTAAAAGATGCTAATGGATCTGATCTTCTGGAGTTAAGGGTTTGGTAGGAGGAACTAGAAGATGGCCAAGGCTCAGAATTTTTGGAGCAAGAAATAATAGGGTTGTAGTAGAAACCTAGAAGATGGACAGAACTGAAAAAGAGGATGGTTCACTCAAATTTTGCAAAACACCAAGTTGGGTTTTTGCACCAAAGTGACATATAGGCATCATAAGACCTCTCAGAATTATGGTGGAATTTTTAGAGAATTATTTGAAATGGTTGTAGTGCAACAGAAGCATGTAAAACACTGCAAAAGCTATTAAAAGAATTATTTAGAGCAAAATTTTATTATGAAAATAATTTCTACTGTTATCAAACAAATAATGAAATGACTCAAGATACAACCAGAGCCCACAAAATTATTTCCAAAAATTTTACTATAAGAAGAGAAGATTTTTCTAAGACAGGAATAGAAAAGGCTCTGAAAATTATTAAAGAATCTAATATAATTTAAAAATTTTATTTCTAGCCAAATTTTACCTAAAGAAAAAGTAATTAAATTTTTGGGGTGTTACAGATTAAGACATCTAGATGGACTCAAACAAGCATGACACAATGGAACAAAACGTAGTACACATCACCACGATCATTTTGACATATTATATGCACAAAACGGACAAGCACAGTAAAAGTTATAGCCATCACAATAATGCATCAGACAACAAAATTAACAACAAAAGACTTAGCAAGAAAACGAGGTCAACCTCCTCGCGGGTCCAAGCGGGTCCGTGGGCGAACGGGCTAACGGTCGCCGGGTGGCGGGCGAAATGGGTGCCAGATCTGGATCGGGCGAGCGGCTGGATCGGGATCGATCGATCCGAAGCTGGGGGCGGTGGCGGCTCGATCCTGGCCGGCGGGACGACGCCGGCGGCCGGCGGCGAGGATGGAGAGGCGGCGGGGCCAGCGAGGGAGCTTGACGGGCGGCGGCTCGAAGGGAGCCCGGCGGCGGAGCTCGTGGCCCGCGGCGGCGCGCGGCTGCTTGCCGGGGCGGCGGCGGCGACGTTCCCGGCCGGCGGCGGCGCGGTCAACGGTGGCAAGGTGCGGCGCGGGGGCGGACGGGCCCGAAGGCAGCGGCGGCGGGCCCGCGGCGGGCCGCACGGGCCGGCGCGGTGGGGAGCGGCGGCGGTGACGTGTCGCGCTGCGACTGGTCGAAGGCGGCGGCGGACACGTCCGGCCAGGGACGGACATGTCCGGCGCTGCGGGAGGAGGCAGAAATTAGGGTTTGGACGAGAAAAATGGAGGGGTGGACGTTTTTATAGGCACAAGGAGCTAGGAGACTCCAAATGGGGAGCGGTTTTTGGCCACGCGATCACAATTCGACGACCGAGATGATGGGAAGGGTTGTGCTGGGTTGGTGGGCTGTTGTGGAGGGGTTCTTGGGCCTCAAAGAGGAGGTACTTTTTGCCCACTAGGTTAACCGTCGGAGTACCAAACGAACTCCAAACGCAATGAAACTTGACAGGCGGTCTATACGTATCAAAACAACATCGCACGACAAGTCTCACGCCATTCCGGAAACGTTGTATGGCCAAACACGAAAGAAGGACTCGGGGATGCCACGGGCACATGTGAGAGCGTCTGAACTCGAAACGGACAACGGGAAGAGACGAGTGGGACCGGATGCAAGTGACAAAACAAATGCAATGCAATGCACATGACAACATGACATGGATGAAATGCACACACGCACACGACAAAACGGGAAACCCGAAAAGAAAGAAGAACCCGAAATGGAATTGATGAAGCCAAAGTTTATATATTGCCATATAGGGAAAGTGTTACATCTGGGGCATTACGAACTCTCCTCTTCTACGAAAAGATCTCGTCCCGAGATCTAGGACTGGAAGAAGGAAGGGTACTCGGAACGAAGGTGATCTTCTCGTTCCCACGTAGCTTCTCGGTTGTTATGGTGTGACCACTGAACTTTCAAGAACTTGATTGACTTGTTGCGGGTCTTGCGCTCGGTTTCTTCGAGAATAGCAACGGGGTGCTCTCGGTAAGACAAGTCTTGTTGAAGAACAATCTCCTCAAACGGAATGGTGCGTTCAGGTGTATTGAAGCACTTGCGGAGTTGAGACACGTGAAACACATCATGAACATCAAGGAAGTTGGGAGGGAGCTCAAGTTGATAGGCTAGATCGCCTCTTTTGCCAAGGATCTTGAAAGGGCCCACGTATCTAGGAGCAAGCTTTCCTTTGATACCAAATCTTTGGGTGCCTTTCATAGGAGAAACATGGAGATAGACATGATCACCAATGTTGAAGGCCAAATCACGATGCTTGCCGTCATAGTAGCTCTTTTGACGCGACTGAGTGGCCTTGAGATTCTCACGTATGACTTTGCACATTTATTCGGCTTCTGAGATCAAGTCATTGCCAAGAAGTTGGCATTCACCAGTCTCGGACCAGTTGAGAGGAGTACGGCACTTCCTGCCATAGAGGATTTCAAACGGAGCTTTACCGACACTTGCTTGGAAACTGTTGTTGTAAGAGAACTCGACAAATGGAAGAAAATCTTCCCACTTCATGCCAAAAGAGATGACACAAGCTCTGAGCATGTCTTCTAGAATCTGATTCACTCTCTCTACTTGACCACTAGTCTGAGGGTGAAATGCAGTGCTGAAACGGATCTTAGTGCCCATGGCAGACTGAAAGGAGTCCCAGAACTTGGATGTGAACAAACTTCCACGGTCTGAGGAGATAACTTGAGGAATGCCATGTAAGGACACAATTCTGGAAGTGTACAACTCTGCCAGCTGAGCTGCATTGATGAATTCTTTGACTGGAAGGAAGTGAGCTACTTTGGTAAGCTTGTCAATCACCACAAGGATAGAATCATTCCCCTTCTTGGACTTGGGAAACCCGGTGACGAAATCCATTTCAATGTGGTCAAATTTCCACTCGGGAATAGGAAGAGGTTGGAGAAGACCAGCTGGACGTTGATGCTCTGCCTTCACTCTTCTGCAGACATCACATTCATTCACAAATTGGGCAATCTCCCTTTTCATGCGTGTCCACCAGTAAGATTGCTTGAGGTCTTGGTACATCTTAGAACTTGCAGGATGAACCGACAGGAGGGAGTCATGTGCTTCGTTCATTATGAGCTTCCTGAGATCACCCTTGGGAACCACAAGTCTGTCCTCAAAGAACAAGGTATCTCTCTCATCAATGCGATAGCACTTGTATTTGGGAGTACCCTTTGCAATACCATGTTTCACTTTCTGCACCATAGCATCACTGAGTTGGGCCTCACGGATCTGATCTTCCAAGGTAGGAGCAACTTGAAGATTTGCAAGAAAGCCTTGCGGAACAACTTGAAGGTTGAGCTTCCTGAATGCTTCGCAAAGCTCAGGCTGAAACGGCTTGATAAGGAGACTGTTGCAATATGCCTTTCTGCTCAAGGCATCTGCAATGACATTAGCCTTGCCAGGTGTGTATTCGATGCTTGGATCATACTCTTGGATCATCTCAACCCAACGAGTCTGGCGAAGGTTCAGGTCCGGCTGTGTGAAGATGTACTTCAAGCTCTTGTGATCGGTGAAGATGTCGACTTTTCTGCCCAACAAAAGGTGTCTCCACGTGATCAAGGCGTGTACCACAGCTGCTAGCTCGAGATCATGTGTGGGGTAGTTCTTCTCACTTGGCTTCAATTGACGAGAAGTGTATGCCACAATTTTTCTTGTCCTGCATGAGCACACCACCAAGTCCTTGAAGAGAAGCATCACAGAAAACTTTGTAGGGCTTGGACTCATCTGGAGGAGTAAGAACTGGAGCAGAGATGAGCTTTTCTTTGAAAGTTTTGAATGCCACATCACAATCCAGAGACCAGTTGTACTTGACATTCTTCTGCAGCAAGTTGGAGAGAGGCTTGGCAGTCTTGGAGAAGTTCTCAACGAACCTTCTACAATAGCTAGCAAGACCAAGGAAGCTTCGGAGTTGCTTGACGTTCTAAGGAGGTTCCCATTTGACAATCGCTTCAACTTTCTCGGGGTTTACAGCAATACCGTCAGCGGAGATGATATGGCCCAGATACAAGACCTTATCGAGCCAGAATTCGCACTTGGAGAACTTTGCATAGAACTTATGTTCACGAAGTCTGTCGAGAACCAGACGGAGGTGCTTTTCGTGATCCTCTTCATTCTTGGAGAATACCAAGATGTCATCCAGATACACAAGCACAAATTCGTTGGTGTAGGGGTTGAAAATGTAGTGCATCATTCTCGAGAAGGTAGGTGGAGCATTAGCGAGGCCAAAAGACATGACTGTATATTCATAGGAGCCGTAGCTCGTTCTGAAGGCAGTCTTGTGGATATCTTCTTCACGAATGCGGATCTGGTGATAACCCATCTAGAGATCGAGCTTAGAGAACACTTTTGCTCTTTTGAGCTGCTCGAACAATTCATTGATGTTGGGGAGCGGATACTTGTTCTTTATTGTCTTCTTGTTCAATGGCCGGTAATCAACGCAAAGGCGCTCCGTGCCTTCCTTCTTCTTGACAAATAAGACACCACAGCCCCAAGGAGAAGTGCTAGGCCTGATCAGACCCATACGCTCTTGTTCATGGAGCTGTTTCTTCAACTCCTTCAACTCTTCAGGGGAGAGCTTGTACGGACGCCGACATGCTGGCTCAGTACCAGGCTCGAGTTCAATGACGAATTCAACTTGACGATGCTGAGGCATGCCTGGAAGCTCTTCAGGGAAAACATCTTCATATTCATTGACCACCGGAATTTGAGAGATGGCATTAATCTCACCCTTGTCATTGAGAGAGAATAGCCTGATTGTGTTATCCCGAGAGGCGAAGATAATCACGTCTTCATTAGGATGAGTAATCTTGACTTCCTTATTTGCACAATCAATGTGAGCATCATGCTGAGAAAGCCAATCCATCCCGAGAATAAGATCGATGTCGGAGTTGCCGAGAACAACCGGAGAAGCCAGGAAGCGGTAATCACCCATGCGAATAGATACATCTGGAGCCTTTAAAGTGGAAGTCATATGTTTACCCAGAGAAATAACAGATAACCTCTTTGGCAAGTCCACTGTGCCCACGTTATGCTTAGATGCAAATGGACATGACATGAAGGAAAGTGATGCACCAGAATCAAACAAGACTTTTGCAGGAATAGAGTTAACTGGAAGATTACCAATTATCACATCAGTAGAATTTTCTGCTTCAGCTGCACTCATCAGGTTCACTCTTGCATGCCTGGGATTGTGCTTGACAATAGCAGTACTGACGGGTGGAGGAGGTGGAAGGCGCCTCTGGTTGGTGCACTCATTGGAATAATGACCCTTCAGACCACATTTGTAGCAAGTGACCTCAGAAAGTGGACGAGGAGGAGGAACACTTGGTCTTGGAGCTTGGAATTGCGACTTGGACTGATTGCCTTGGTTGTGTGGGTGGGAGAAACCACGACCACCAGAATTCTTGTTGTTGTTGTTGGGAGCTCGGATCACTGGAGGAGGTGGAAGCCAAAACTTCTGTTGCTTTGCGACCACTTGAGAAGAAGAGGAGGAGTGAACAGCATCTCTGATCCTCTTTTTGGAAGCTTCCATCTTGAGCTGGGCTGCCTCTTGCTTAAGTGCCATGTTATAGAATTGATCAAACTCATGAGGCTCGAACAAAGTGAGAGCAAGTTGGAGTTCATCCTTCAGACCACCGCGAAACTGATAGATCTTGCTCTTGGCATCTAGGATGTCTTGCTTGGCATAGCGGGCAAGGTTCTGGAACTTGACATTATATTGGTAGACGGACATAGAGCCTTGCTTCAGGTTGCAGAATTGCTCACGCATACCCACGATGACACTTGTTGGAATGTGGTGAGAGTGAAAGTCCTTGCAGAAGTCATCCCAGGAGATTACACGCCCTGCTTTGGAGTCTTTGTACTGCTGCCACCAATCAGCGGCTTGGTCCTTGAGTTGGAAGGCTGCAAACTTCACATAGTCCTCGGGCCTGACGTTACTGCACTCGAAATGCTTCTTGATATCTGTTATCCAGTCTTCAGCATCTAGAGGGTCCACGCAGAAACTGAATGCCTTTGGTTGATTTGCCAGGAACTGGTTGAGCATAGCAAAATGAGGTTGGTTGAACAAATTGCCTTGGCCTTGGTTCCCATGAGCACCCTGATTTGCTTGATTTGCTTGAATGTTCTGCATCATTTGCATAAGCATCTGGGTGTTTTGGTTCGTCGCTTGCATAATTGCTCTCCAGGCCTCAGACGGAGGAGGAGGTGAAGGAGGACGATCAGGAACCTCTTCACCCTCTGGGTTAGCGTTGGGAACCCTTTTAGGAGCCATCCTGAATGAGATGACAACTATTAGCCATTGATTGAAAGAATATATAAGCTGAATCAACGGCTTGAAATTGCAACATAGTCTTCACAAGAACATTCGAACAAGAATGAACGAATGTAAATCTCAGTTTAATAGTAACAACAATCTTCACGAGAAGCCACTTGGGAGACAAAATGAAAATAAAACAACAAGGAGCAGATAGGACAAATACAAGATAGAAGTTTCGTTCGACATATTCGTGCTGAAAGCTTATGGAACGTGTTACAAAAGGGTTTTGCAATCCCCGGATCAGCATAGCCAAGGACCCTTTAAGATGCAACTCCCGATCGGAACAACGGCCATAAAACTACTTCACTCAATGTAGAACCCCGAACTCCATATCCTGCATTCGTTGGAAGAATGCCTACGAGCTACTAGATGAACCCACCTATTAATTTCCGAAAGTTTCCAGTTATGCAATCAGGTGTTGGGGATACAGCGGAAGCATCGCACACACAACTCTAATCCTACATCCAGCTGTATCCATCCTTCAACACATAACCAGTTATTTCCGGAAACCGTCTACCTCGGACCTTCGAAACACATCTACTATACAAGCTATGGCAATACTCCCGAACTACCTCCCCAGTACTGGGTGATGTCGGGGTTATCTTGCCACTAACCGCATAGGAGAGTTTTCGATGTCGGCCGTCTTAAGTATTCCAGAACTGCTGCGATATATTTGTGACGACAACACCTCGGAGCTCAACTCCCCGGGACACTGCCACAACCCCTAAATGACAGGAGGCATCGAGAACAATGTTCTCGTCACAAAACATGGGAACAATCCAAACAATACTCGCGAGATTCCTAAAAAAAATTGGTGAAATTTTGAGAGTAGAAGAGACAAGAGTAATCGTCAGGAGTTCTCACAAGAGTGAAAAGAGATGAGGAGCAACAGAAATCCTACTCTCCAATATATATAGGACTCAAAACATTTTAAGTGTGTGCCTAGACTCAACCATCAACGATTCGATCAATCAGTGGGGCTTCTAGGTCGGAGAAGGCTCTGAATACCAACTTGTAATGCCCAGGATGGAACTATACCTCCTACGTGTCGAGGCACGACTTAAAGGTATAAGCCCATTCTGGAATGATCTCAAGTTCGGTATCTTTGCACATCTCATGTAAAAATAGGGATGAAAAGCAAAAGAGATAGTTGGCTTACACTCGCCACGTCACACAATTCATTACATAGCCAAACATCATTCAAATAACATCACAACCCGACTACGGGTGAAGATCCAAATGAAAGATACCAAAATACATAAAGCCACAGGTTCGAATCGTCCCTAGTAGAAACCACTACTGATCATCGGGATAGTGCACGTAGTAACGGCTACGTTTGTAACGCCCCGGACACACCCGCCGGTGGTCGTTACTCCTGGCGGGATCTAGACTGGCCTCACATATCAATACTAGTCTTTTCTGCGCACTTTGTCCTCACTTGTGCGCACCCGGGAGCAACTTCCCGGTCGGTCACCCATCCTGAAACTACTCCAAGCTGAGCACGCTTAACTTTGGAGCTTAACTTTGGAGTTCTATCCGAATGGGCTCCCGGAAAAGAAAGAATTCCTTATTGATATGAGTAGTCTATCATCCCTAATAAGCTAGGCCATCACATACACCCTCACTCAGAGGAACCGACGTCCTCGTCGGGCCACAGGAACGTTCCCTCTTGGCACAACCGTCTGTGCTTCCAGGACAGCACATGTGCCATGCCGTGTGCCACGACGGGTCACAAACCTCATGCACAACATGACTGCAAACTGTCCGCAAACATCCGTGTAACCGCGAGGGTCGGCTCTGATACCAACTTGTAACGCCCCGGACACACCCGCCGGTGGTCGTTACTCCTGGCGGGATCTAGACTGGCCTCACATATCAATACTAGTCTTTTCTGCGCACTTTGTCCTCACTCGTGCGCACCCGGGAGCAACTTCCCGGTCGGTCACCCATCCTGAAACTACTCCAAGCTGAGCACGCTTAACTTTGGAGTTCCATCCGAATGGGCTCCCGGAAAAGAAGGAATTCCTTATTGATATGAGTAGTCTATCATCCCTAATAAGCCAGGCCATCACAACGTTCTTCATCGTACTCCCAGAACAGCTCTGTGCCGTCACCTGAGTAGTTCACCATGGTACCTGCATCTGGTGTGGTGTAGAATCTGTGAGCCACGGAGGACTCAGCAATCCCGTTCCCGGGTAACACAACTATCTAAGCCTTGGGTGTGGCACAAGGCTGAAGAAAGAATAAAAGGCTGCAGCTGCACTAGCACTAGCTTACGTGATAAGAGCAAGAAGAGAAGTGCCACGAGCGACAAAGTGATCACGAAGTGATCCTATCTAAGCACGTCAAACATAACCCCACCGTGTTCACTTCCCGAGCCCCTTTCGGAAGATGACCATCATGGTACTCACGCTGGTAGTGTGTTCTGAACATGGTGTCAAGTTTTCTACAACCGGATATTAACAAATTCCCATCTGCCACATAACCGCGGGCACGGCTTTTGAAAGTTCAAAACCCTGCAGGGGTGTTCCAACTTGGCCCATTACAAGCCCACGATCCGCGGAGTCGCAACTCAAGGTGGGAAGGCCCGAGTATTCTCAGAATCCCGTGCTCAAGATACTCCGACTAAGGTAAGACTAATCCAGCAAATCCTGCCGGCGTGCCGACACCCTGACAATAGCCGCGCGTATCTAGTCTCAGGCCATGACCGGATGGGACAGCCTATAGGAAAATACCAATCCTCGAGTTTCCTCGTGGTGGCCCCGCAGTCGGCCCGGTTGGACCAACACTCATGTGGAGCACTGGCCCGGGGGTTGTTAATTAAGAACTCGGGTTTGCAAAGCCCTATGCAAGTTTTAGTTATTAGGCAAATGGAGTACCAATGTTGGGACTTGCTGGAAAAGACTTAGCGCTAAGCGGTTTATCGAGGGGGTCCCATAACCCCAACCATGTGAGGAACGCATAATCAAGGAACATAACACCGGTTTATACGGTTCCTAGGGCGGCATGAGTGGAACAAATCACCGAGCAAGAGGTTCAGCCTTCCACCCATTACCAATATATAGATGATTTAGTTAAGAGTTTATATAGTGTGATAACCCAACAAGCTTCAACATGAAGCAAGAATCTTCAAATCTTCTCCTGCAACTAGCAATGCTATAAGAGGGGCTGAGCGGAGCCTACGTAGCCAATCAAAGGTTTGCATAGGTAGGGTGGTTAGACAGATTCATGGTTACAATAGGAGGCTAACAGACAAACATGGGCATCGAGGCAATAAGCTAAAGAGCGAGACTTCTAGCAAAAGGCAAAGATAGTAATGATATCTGGGTCAGGTCATCTTGCCTGTCGAGTCGTCGATGGGATCGTAAGACGGCTCCTCGTTCTCAACCTCGGTAGCAACCTCATCCTCGTACTCGGTCTCGGCTTCCGGCTCTACTCAACACAAGAACACACGAGGCACGAAATCAAACAAGGTTCAATGCGCAAACTACAGGATGCATGTATGATGCACTTAGGATGCACTGCAGATGCACTTAGGATGCACAACATGACAACATAGGAAGCACAGAGAAACAGCACAAGAGCAAGACAATTTACTCAAGCAAGTAGGATGCAAGACAAGTCTATTTAGGATACAAAACATGGCAAGGTAGGAAGAACAGAGAAACAACACAAGAAACAGCAGGTTTAAATGAGGCCGGAAACTACTTAAGTCAAATCCGGTAAGTCCTCATATGCATAGTTTGAAATTAGTCCAGATCTGAACAAACATTAAGTTAAAGTTGTTAAACAGCAAGTTAACATGTACCATGATGATATACGCGAAATTCTAGTCAAGTTTCATATAAAGTTTGTTTAAAACGGAGATGCGGTCTAGAAGATAAGATCAAAACAAGATAAGCATGGCAACGGTGCAAGATGCACCCAAACATCAAGCAAACATACTCCAAACATGTTAACACGATGATATTATGAATCTACATGCAAAACCACACAAGTTTCATGTAGGGCACGCTCAAAACGGAGCAACGGGCTAAAAGATACACCTGAAACAAGAAACAATGCAAAGCTGAAATTAACAGCCACATCGCAACTTCGGAGCAAGAAATATATACTCTACAGCACTCAAACATGGTGACAAGAAGCATGGACATGAAGTAGACATAACCTACAGCAAACAACTCCATTGGAGCATCTCCATAGGAGGCATGGATCAATAGCAACAAGCTACAACATTTTGATCATGACAGTAAAAACCTGACAGTAATATTTTATAGCAACTTGGGAGCAAGAATTAAATATGCTAGAGCAACCCAAATGATCAAGTAAGGGCATGGATGGATAGACAACAACATATACAACAAGGAATGATCAATGGCCACCCCAAAACTAACATGGATTTGCCTAGGACAACAAGCATACATAGCATCAGGATATTACAGATTCCAGACTTAGTGAAATTTCACTAAGTGTTAAAACAGTAACATTATCATGGCATGTTTGTGAGCATGTTTAAGTCATCTCAAAGCATATCATGGCAAATGGTTTGCACCACAACAAAGAACACATGATGGGGAATCCAAAACATATCAGCATGTGACATGGGGACAAACACAACAATAGCAACGAGCTCCTCAACTAGGCATCTCGTAACAAGTTATAAAACCTAACAGCCACATGCACTTTTGCAACATAGATAAACATGGCAATATGAACTCTAACATGCATGCTATAGCAACCAACATGTAGAGCATCTCATGATTAACATTTTGACATATCATTTGCTTCATTTGGATAAACATGCACCAAGTTATCACATCTCAAACATGGCATGAAAATAACAAGTAGCAGCAGTTTATATCATGTAGCACTCTTGTCATGAAGATTAAGACATCTAGATGGACTCAAACAAGCATGACACAATGGAACAAATAGTACACATCACCATGATCATTTTGACATATTATATGCACAAAACGGACAAGCACAGTAAAAGTTATAGCCATCACAATAATGCATCAGACAACAAAATTAACAACAAAAGACTTAGCAAGAAAACGAGGTCAACCTCCTCGCGGGTCCAAGCGGGTCCGCGGGCGAACGGGCTAACGGGCGCCGGGTGGCGGGCAAAACGGGAGCGCCCGTTAGGGTTCCCGATCTGGATCGGGCGAGCAGCTGGATCGGGATCGATCGATCAGAAGCTGGGGGCGGTGGCGGCTCGATCCCGGCCGGCGGGATGACGCCGGCGGCCGGCGGCGAGGACGGAGAGGCAGCGGGGCCGGCGAGGGAGCTTGACGGGCGGCGGCTCGAAGGGAGCCTGGCGGCGGAGCTCGTGGCCCGCGGCGGCGCGGCTGCTTGCCGGGGCGGCGGTGGCGGCGCGGTCAATGGTGGCGAGGTGCGGCGCGGGGGTGGACGGGCCCGAAGGCGGCGGCAGCGGGCCCGCGGCGGGCCGCACGGGCCGGCGCGGTGGGGAGCGGTGGGGAGCGGCGGCGGTGACGTGTCGCGCTGCGACTGGTCGAAGGCGGCGGCGGACACGTCCGGCGCTGCGGGAGGAGGCAGAAATTAGGGTTTGGACGAGAAAAATGGAGGGGTGGACGTTTTTATAGGCTCAAGGAGCTAGGAGACTCCAAATGGGGAGCGGTTTTCGGCCACACGATCACAATTCGACGACCGAGATGATGGGAAGGGTTGTGCTGGGTTTTTGGGCTGTTGTGGAGGGGTTCTTGGGCCTCAAAGAGGAGGTACTTTTAGCCCACTAGGTTAACCGTTGGAGTACCAAACGAACTCCAAACACGACGAAACTTGACAGGCGGCCTATATGTATCAAAACAACATCGCATGACAAGTCTCACGCCATTCCGGAAATGTTACACGGCCAAACACGAAAGGACTCAGGGATGCCACGGGCACGTGTGAGAGCGTCTGAACTCGAAACGGACAATGGGAAGAGACGAGTGGGACCGGATGCAAGTGACAACACAAATGCAATGCAATGCACATGACAACATGACATGGATGAAATGCACACACGCACACAAAAAAACGAGAAACCCGAAAAGAAAGAAGAACCCGGAATGGAATTGATGAAGCCAAAGTTTATATATTACCATATAGGGAAAGTGTTACATCTGGGGCATTACACATGCTTTGCATTACACATGATGATTGATTATCATACTTGCATGTGTATTTGCAAGCTTGGTGGAGATATTTCTTGTTATTGCCATGATGCCTTTGTACCCCATGCCTATTATGATGCTTTGATCTTTATTTGTGATCGTTCTTGCGATATGTCATGTGCATTGCCTATATCCGCTATTTGCTCACATGACATGATTGCCATGCCTTCTCCTAGTGTGTTGCATCTTCGCTCCACTAGTTTGCACAACTTGATCACCATGCTTGCTTCATGTAGTGCATCACCCATGAGACATACATGCTCATTTCATGCGGTTGATAGCCACCATTGCCATGCTTTGCACATGATTGATATTGCTTGTTGTCATATGTCTCCACATGTTGCCTCTCTCATGCTATATGATGGTCCATGCATTGAGCGCAACCATGATTTTAGTCTTGCCAATGAGATTGCCCCCATAGCATTCTCGCATTTATTTCGAGATTATGACATCATTCTTGTGAAGCATGCTTGTATTACCTCTTTGCACCATATGCCTAGTGCCATGAATATAACCATTGTTGCATTGTATTATTCATGCACTTTTGCTCCTAATGGTTATGTGCAAGTGAAGAGAACCATCATGATGGATGATGTGTTTATCTACCATGCACATACATTCTTTGTTTTGTTGTGTACATGTGTAGGATACTTGGACTTTGTGTCGACTTCCACTTCACGTGAGTTGACCATTCGAGCTCTTGAGAGCGAACCACTTTCTACCACGACGCTTCTACATCGCACTTGCTTGTGCTTCGGCATTGTGAAGGATGCACAAGGACACACTTTCGAGGTGATATCTTTCTCTTTCGAGAAACCACAATCCATGCGCATGAACATTGTGGATCATGCTAGTTGTGTTGCTTGCACCATGACTCTTTGCACACATGCTAGAGATCTTTCTTCGACTTTCCATTGCCACATAGCCATGCTTCATGATATATATGCCTTGTGTGTTGCATCCAATTTTTGGATTACTTTTCCCTATCATATGTGTCACATCCCTAGTTTTGTCTTGTACTTGGGTTAGTCTATCATGAGCATCATGTTTAAATTTTGTTAAACTTGAATTGGGGATGTTCAAACCCTAGCACCTTGAAATCCAAATAGGTCCAGCTTAAAAAAATGCATTCAATGAACCCAAAATGCCTTCATCAATGTTTGATAATTTTGGCAAGGCTTTGAGACCAAACCAAAATTTAGGAACATTTTTAAGGATTTATTTTTGGGACTTTGAATTTAAATCATTAGCTATTTGAATTTGAATTATATTCATATAATTAGAATATAATTTCAAATAGCCCTGAAATGTTTTATGAGCTTCTGGAAAAGTCCATCTAGCAAAATAAAAATATTCAGAGGAGTTTCTGACATTGTTTAAAATTGTTTAATTTCAAAACAGTGGCAAAAGATATTAATAAAAGAAAACAGAAGAAAAATAGAAAACAGAAACCAAAATGAGAAAACGAAGAGAGAGAACTAACCTGGGCTTACCTCACCTGGCCTTCTCCTGTAGCAGCCCAGCCCAGCCCACCAGAGCCGGCCCAGTCCAGCACCGCACCATCTCCTACCTCCTGCCAGTAGGAGCAGGTGTGTGTCGCGCGTGCGCTCGCCCTCGGCCACCTCCTGCTTCGCGCTGGAGGCTCATCCCCCTCCCTGTCCACGCGCCTAGAGACGCCCTCGACCCCCCTCGCTCCTCTCCCTCACTCTCTGCTCTCTCCTTCGCCCTCTCGTTCCTCCCTCGAGCGCAACCGAACGCAGCCGTCGCCGCCGACGAGCTCTCCCACAGCCACAACTTCCACCCCGCCTCCCCGAGCTGTCCCCGAGGTCCGCTGTGACGCTCTCCATCTCCAAGCCGAAGGAAACGAGCCCGGACGTCCTCCATCGTCGCCACCATCGCCTTCTTCACCGCCGGCCACCGAGGACTTCCACCGTTGATTCGCCGTCGCAGAAGCTTCCCCGAGCCACTGAGCTTCTCCCCCGATCCCTTGTCAGCTTATGCACCTTCCCCTATGCTCGCCCCCTCCGTTTGTCTCTGCTAGCCTCGATCCCCGCCGTGCCCGAGCTCGGCTTCGCCCTGCCATGTTGCTGCCATGGCCACAACTGCCGCTGTACCTTGTTGAGCCTGCCTTTGTACTCACCGTGCTCCCAGGAGTCGAACGCACGCACCAGCTCCTCCCCTAGCACACCACAACCCCAAACCCGCAACCCACCATGCTGCCGCCACCAAACCTCGTCGCCGGTCACTTTCCGGCCACCCCGCGGCCTCCCGTCTGGTCCTTTGGATGCGGACAAGCAAGAGCTACTCCCCGGAGCCCTCAGCTCGCCAAACCACCAACCGTAGGTCAAATCCGAGCCGAGCCGCCGTCGTTTGGGTCGCCGCCGGCAAGACTCCGGCGTGCTGACGTGGCACCATCGTTAGGGACTAATTACCCAGCTAATTAACCCCTTCTCACACTGACATGTGGGCCCATGCCCCACTGACACTTTTAGTTAGTATTAAATTAGCACTAACAGTCTTTTTTAATTAGCCTAGTCACTGACCAGTGGGTCCCAGCGTCAGGTTTGACCTGGGCTGACGCTGTTGACCCGATGACGTCATTCTGACGTCAGGCTGATGCAGTAATGCTTTTCTGGATTTTAAATAAATCGATTTGATTTGTTTATTTTCAGAAAATAGCCAAAACTTCTAAAAATCACAGAAAATAATCTATAACTCCAATGAAAATAATTTTTATATGAAAAATGATCAGAAAAATTCAAGGAATCTGTTTATGGCATTTTCATGCATGTTTGAACAAGTTAAACTTGCTGTTCAGGTCAAATCAATTAAATGGCATTTAAATAACCACATGTGGAGTTTGAATTTGAACCTTGGGTTCAAACCAACTTCATTTAATTGTGTTGCTAGTTGCATTAGCTCAATCAACAACATATTGCCATGTCATGATCATGCATCATATTGTCGCATTACATTGATTGTGTTCTTTCTCTGTTGCCGATGTTTGTTCCCCCTCGGTAGATGTATGTTCCGACAATGAGTTCGATGACACCGATGAAGAACTATTACTATCTTCAGAAGTGCCAGGCAAGCAGAACCCCCTTACTCATTCTGATACAATCCCACTCTCTCGCTCCTGCTCTCTTTTACTGCATTAGGACAACAACGTTTCAACTGTTACCTGCTGCGGTAGTTGAACCCCTTTCCTCTGCATGACCTGTCATTGCCACAACAAATAGTTGAAACCCACTAGCATGAGTAGGAATTGTTTAAGCCCTGTTGTGCCTACTCATTCATGCTTTCTGGTTATGCCTGCTATTGCTTAGAGTTGTGTCAGGTATGATTCATCGGGGATGAATTGGAATGTGGTGAACATGTCCTACTGTGTGTGAGCTAAGTGTGTGAACACGATTTGGTAAAGGTAGCGGTGAGAGGCCATGTAGGAGTACATGGTGGGTTGTCTCACTGGAACCGTCCTTAAGAACTGAGTTCTGTGTAAGTTGTCCAATGACTAGCTACTACCACGCATTGGAATGCTTAAGTGCCCCTCTCGACTTATTAATCAACTCAATCTCTGTCCAGGAGTTGCAACTAGTTTCTGGTGTTTGTAGGTAGTGCTAGTAGTCTACCAAGTGGCACACGGTACATGTGGGCTTGGGACAGACTAGGCACCGTGGCACGGTGTACCAAGCGTAGATCCATCCGTCGAGGTGGGCTTGGGAACCCTGCGCACATCGTTTGGGGCCGTGAGCGACACCCCGGCCGGATCTCCTTACGGATGCAACCCGAATAGGCGATAAACCTGGACTAGAGTCTTGTGTGGTTAGTCAGGTCGTGGCCGACACCCTCGCCAGGCTTCCGCTTGAAGGTTGCCGAGATACACGACGTGTACATGGCGGTAAGTGGCGAGAGCGTGTGTGAAGAACTACACCCCTGCAGGGTTAACATGAACTATTCGAATAGCCGGGTCCACGGTTATGGACTTCTTGGATGCTTACGTGGTACATAGACAAGTGAAAGTGGATACTCTAAAATGCTCAAGACAAGTGTGAGTGCTATGGATGGCCTTCTCGTAATTAGAAGGGAATGGATCCATAGTGGTGTATTGATTGGTGAATATGTGGACTCGTGTGCGCCTCCTCAAAAGAGTTATTTGCAGTCGTAGTTTAGGATAGCCACCGATTCAAAGCTGGCTTGCTGCAGTCAAACTCCACCACCCCCTTTGTTGATACTATTGCATATGTAGCTAGTTCTGATGTAAGTCTTGCTGAGTACCTTTGTACTCACGTTTGCTTAATTTATGTTTTGCACAGAGACTTCAGTCTCGCTAGTGGTTCCGCGTGGACTTCGACGTTTAGCTTGTTACCTCAGCTACGGTCTTGTACCCTTGGGAGGGTCTTGTAGATAGTCAGGCTTCTCAGCCTTTTTCATTTGTAGTTGTTTGTACTCAAACATGTTATGCTTCTGTTGCCTGTATGCTCTGTATGTTGGGTCATGTGACCCCTGTTTGTAATAAATACTATGATGGCTCTTCTAGGCCTTATCTATATGAGTTGTTGAGTTATGTTGTGATGCCTTGTTGTATAGCACATACTTGCATGTTATGCGTACGTGTAATGTGTATTGCTATGTGTGGGATCCGACACCTAGTTGTTTACCCTTGGTAGCCTATCTTACAGGGAAATGTCTCCTAGTGCTTCCGCTGAGCCTTGGTAGCTTGCTACTGCTCCGGAACACTTAGGCTGGCCGGCATGTGTCCTTCTTCGTTCCTGTGTCTGTCCCTTAGGGGAAATGTGGCACGTTGTTCCTTTAAGTCCTTGTAGCTTGCTACGACTTGGGTTCATACGTTGATGACCGACACGTTCGTTCCTGGGTCATGTATGCATGTCTCTGTAATTTAGCGCCACTCTTGGTTTATAACTAGTCATGTCGGCACGGGTTCTCTATCATATGGATGCTAGCGACACTATCATATACGTGAGCCAAAATACGCAAACGGTCCCGGGCCAGGTAAGGTGGCACCCGTGGGGATACCGTGCGTGAGGCCGCAAAGTGATATGATGTGTTACATGCTAGATCGGAGTGACTTAGGATCGGGGTCCCGACAGCTTTGGTATCAGAGCTTGACTGCCTGTAGGATTAGCAAGCCAAACTGGTCGAAGTCGTGTCTAGAAACTCTTTAGTTATATTAAGGGAATTGATTGTGGAAGGGAACGTAAGGCTCTTTTTACTTCTTTACCCTATGACCTTCTGATCTGAGTCACCTTCTCCTTTCTACGGGGGTTAAGAAAACTAGGCTTCTCATTCTAATTATCAGGATCATGTTAATTGTGGATTCAACCCTCAGTTCAGTTTCTTCTACCTCCGGGTGTTCAACTGTTGATCTCAGAACCTTGACATTATGATGTTGGGTGGTTATGCTATCTTTGTGCATGAGTCTCAGAAGTATTTTCAAGCATTTACAGCCGTTATGCTGTCCGAGTCATCCCAGGTTTCTAAATGGTCTGATGCATTTGCAAATCCATTCTTCCTGTTTCCGATGCTCCTTTGGGTCAGGTTAACCATACTAATCACCGAGTTGAGGTACTCTGTTGCCTCGACATATATGTTGGAGTTAATATTATGACCCTAGGTGTATTAGAGAATCACCCAGTAATCTAGCAGTGCTTATATTCCCGGTGTGATGATTCTGGCCATCATTCTCGAAAGCATCCTGTGATGCCATTTAGTTAGTAGGCATTCTATTCCTGGGTTCTTGAACCCAAGACTCACTCCACTTACCTCCTGTTGGTAGTATTTGCTCGTTCCTTTAGGATATTAGTAACCTTGCAATAGTCCTCGAGGTCCGTGGTATGTCATTCTTCCAATACCATGAACCGTTATGGCAGAAGTTCTTTTGAACCAAAAGACCACAACCAGAGTGCTCCTTATGAGTTCTCCGTTCCACATTGTGACTCGGCCAGTCCTACCTTTCTGCATGGGCTATCCGGAAGAAATATGTTGAACTAGTTCGACATGCTAATCTATGCATCCACAACTCGGAAAGTTATTTGTTCCTTCGAATTGCCCCTCTTTAGTGGTATTATGACCCTCGTCTATCAGTTGATAATCAGGAGTAGTTGTGCACTCGTGTTCATCGATGCCTTTTACTCTTGTGGTCCGTCAAGCCATTCTATTCTGGAATGACTAGGAGAAACAAACTCCAGTACCTTATCCATACCTAGGATTGGGTCAAAGAAGTTGTACTTCGCAGATGAAGAATACTAATACAGCTTCTAATATGTTCTATCCTAGAGCATTACCATCTTTATGTCAAGAATGTCGTGGGAATTGCACCACCTCCTATGAACTCTTGATATAGTGATGCTTCTCACCATCATCGTTCATTCCTCGGTCTCCGTGTTGTTGTAACTGGAATACTGACAAGTGAATCATGATGTGGGAAACCAATACTCCTAGCAACTCCGTGCCTGGTAGTTAATGGACGATAATATCATTCTTAGTATGTTGGATACGGAATCATCATTGTAAGAATGATTGTGCTACCTAGTCCTTATTTCTGGTGCACTCTCCGATCAATGAGTTAGGATTGTGTCAATCTCTCGCTCTTTTGGTCATATCGTCTTGCCCTGAAAAGCAAGATTGTTCCGGGCTTAGCAACATATCCGTGGTTCGTGATTTCCGAATATCTTCTCGGAAATATTACCAGGTTGTTCCCTGACCGTTATGTTAAGCTTGTGATCATGTTGGTTTTCTTATAAACCACCCATTCTCCAAGAATTTGTGTTGGATACCCTGAACTAGCTGGCTACGCTAAAAAAAACAATAACTTGGAGAGTTGGAAGATAAAAGCTTTGCTTGGCTTAGCTCGCTCCAAAGGGATATCTTGTGTGTGTATTGAAGATAGATGATATCTTCTTCAATTGATCTTCGTGATCATTTGTGGATCTATTGTCTTGTCCAAACTTTGATTTGAGTATGGGTTATCGTCAAGTCAAATCAGAACCAACGATATTCGTAATGGTGTCTTACTCGTGGTTGATCCCTCGAGCATACACCATTACATCTTTTGGTCTGACCAATGCTATCACCGTGCTCACTTAATTGTGGAATTCCACCTATATGGAAACCTGGATGAGTTATTGTTGAGCCCATCGACAACATCTTTATCCTCTCCATGATTTTGTTGGACATTAAGCTAGTGTTGGAAACTTTGTAAGCAATGCCTTTGTGTTCCGTCATGAAGCTTATGCTTGGATGGAAGAAGTGACTTCCTCCAATTCATGTTCATTTGGTGCAAGTTGCCGCCGTGAGTTCGAGAAAGTTTGTTTTGTTTCCTCTGGAATCATCCCAAGTCAGTCATGCATATGTGTGAAGTATTATGTGGTTTGGAGACTTGCAACCTTCGTTCTATATGTATCCCTAGCACACCAAGCCACCGACTGATTTGTTCAAGGAAGAGAAGTCTATGCTTGGGATCTAATCCATGGACTTGCATAGAGACTTCGTTATCCTCAATGATGGTTCCCCGCCTGAACTTGGTAGTATTTTATTGTAAGACTGCCATGTGATCATGTTGTCTGGAACAGCGTGTTCACATGTGTGTAGCAGAACCAGCTCGTGTTTTGGAGCTTACTATCGCAGTTCATTTCCCGAGAATCTCACGACGTCGTCTCGTCGATTTGGGTTGCAAACTTTCATATTTTTTTCTAGACTCGATGAGTCTGGAATATCCTGACACCAACCAGAACTGAATCTCAGGCAGATATGATGGTTGGAGAATTTTTCAAGAACTATAATATTGGTCTCTCGATAACCTATAAAGTGGATGTCGTGGCCAACACACCCAGCCGGAAGACCTATTGTTGTAGTATCTTGATTGAAGAAGTTGGCCACCTCCCCATAAGGATTTCGTAGGATTTACTCCCTAGTTGTTCCTTATGGATTCTTGTGCTCCCGAAGTCCGACCTTTATTTGATGTTCGAGATACCAAACATATCTATGAATGGCTTACGCTAACACATCAAGGAGAACATTAGAAGCGGAGTGCTAAATGTCTCTCGGTCGATCATCCAGATTTTGCCCCTTGACTCCGCTAAGGTGAAATCTGAGAAAGTGATTTCTTCCTTTGCATCTGCATCGTCCATCATTATTCATCATGGTAGTATGTGGTGTTGCCAGGATCCTTGACACGGATATTGGTAAAACCTTGATGAATATGGGAATGCTCAAGTTCTTGAGAGCACGCACAAGCACTAGGTGTTATCACCGGCACTAACCGGGATTGCTCCCAGTGTTCTTGGTTATGCTATAACCTCTCAAAGAGTAGATTCACTCTCTACTGTTGGGTTTCTTCCTAGTTACCAGAATCATTCCCAGCATTTGCATTTTGTTCCCAGCTTGCACCGCCAATGTGCCATTTTTACCATGGGTTCCATCCATTTCCGATGATAAGCAAAATCATCCCTTGTGTAGTCCTCAACAAGGTAGTCCACATCATCCATTCTAGATGGAGTATGTCATTCTTCCGAACTCCTTCAAACTATCGATTGAGTTTTGCTTTAGGTTGGTATAGATAATTTCAATGAACTCTATATCGAAAGTAATTCTTTTTGCCACTTAAGGGAATAATTTTATGAGTCACCTCCTCTAAGGTGCCCCGTCTGGTGACATCGATCACCATCTTCTTAGGTGTGGAATTATTGCCACTAAGTGAACCTTCATCGTTTGTTTCACTCCATCCCTCTAGATGTGTGTTCCGTGTCTCGGCTCAAGAGATGTTTCAACGTCCCACTCCATAAGTTGATCTTGAGTTGCTCGATCTTTTAGAAGATCAATTTTGGAAAGTTTCTTTCGTCGTCACTGTGTTGGACAAAGATCCCAAAAGCAAAGATGCCAAGATCAACATGATGCAATGAATCAGCAACTTCAAGGAGGACGGTTGAATCGAGAAGATTGTGATGGCTTTGTGTCCCCTCTGTCTTCTTACCTCACGTCTTGAATCTCGGGACGAGATTCTTGTTTAGTGGGGGTGAGTTGTCACATCCCTAGTTTTGTCTTGCACTTGGGTTGGTCTAGCATGAGCATCATGTTTAAATTTTGTTAAACTTGAATTGGGGATGTTCAAACCCTAGCACCTTGAAATCCAAATAGGTCCAGCTTAAAAAAATGCATTCAATGAACCCAAAATGCCTTCATCAATGTTTGATAATTTTGGCAAGGCTTTGAGACCAAACCAAAATTTAGGAACATTTTTAAGGATTTATTTTTGGGACTTTGAATTTAAATCATTAGCTATTTGAATTTGAATTATATTCATATAATTAGAATATAATTTCAAATACTCCTGAAATGTTTTATGAGCTTCTGGAAAAGTCCATCTAGCAAAATAAAAATATTCAGAGGAGTTTTTGACATTGTTTGAAATTGTTTAATTTCAAAACGGTGGCAAAAGATTAATAAAAGAAAACAGAAGAAAAATAGAAAACAAAAACCAAAATGAGAAAACAGAGAGAGAGAGAGAACTAACCTGGGCTTACCTCACCTGGCCTTCTCCTGTAGCAGCCCAGCCCCGCCCACCAGAGCCGGCCCAGTCCAGCACCGCACCGTCTCCTACCTCCTGCCAGTAGGAGCAGGTGCGTGTCGCGCGTGCGCTCGCCCTCGGCCACCTCCTGCTTCGCGCTGGAGGCTCATCCCCCTCCCTGTCCACGCGCCTGGAGACGCCCTCGACCCCCGTCGTTCCTCCCTCGAGTGCAACCGAACGCAGCCGTCGCCGCCGACGAGCTCTCCCACGGCCACAGCTTCCACCCCGCCTCCCCGAGCTGTCCCCAAGGTCCGCCGCGATGCTCTCCATCTCCAAGCCGAAGGAAACGAGCCCAGACGTCCTCCATCGTCGCCACCATCGCCTTCTTCACCGCCGGCCACCGAGGACCTCCACCGTCGATTCGCCGTCGCAGAAGCTTCCCCGAGCCGCTGAGCTTCTCCCCCGATCCCTTGTGAGCTTCTGCACCTTCCCCTATGCTCGCCCCCTCCGTTTGTCTCTGCCAGCCTCGATCCCTGCCATGCCCGAGCTCGTCGTCACCCTGCCGTGTTGCTGCCATGGCCACAACTGCCGCCGTACCTTGTTGAGCCTGCCTTTGTACTCACCGTGCTCCCAGGAGTCGAACGCACGCACCAGCTCCTTTCCTAGCACACCACAACCCCAAACCCGCAACCCACCGTGCCGCCGCCACCAAACCTCATCGCCGGTCACTTTCCGGCCACCCCGCGGCCTCCCGTCTAGTCCTTTGGATGCGGACAAGCAAGAGCTACTCCCCGGAGCCCTCAGCTCGCCAAACCACCAACCGTAGCTCAAATCCGAGCCGAGCCGCCGCCGTTTGGGTCGCCGCCGGCAAGACTCCGGCATGCTGACGTGGCACCATCGTTAGGGACTAATTACCCGGCTTATTAACCCCTTCTCTCACTGACATGTGGGCCCATGCCCCACTGACACTTTTAGTTAGTATTAAATTAGCACTAACAGTCTTTGTTAATTAGCCTAGTCATTGACCAGTGGGTCCCAGCGTCAGGTTTGACCTGGGCTGACGTTGTTGACCCGATGACGTCATTCTGATGTCAGGCTGATGCAGTAATGCTTTTCTGGATTTTAAATAAATCTATTTGATTTGTTTATTTTCAGAAAATAGCCAAAACTTCTAAAAATCACAGAAAATAATCTATAACTCCAATGAAAATAATTTATATATGAAAAATGATCAGAAAAATTCCAGGAATCTGTTTATGGCATTTTCATGCATGTTTGAACAAGTTAAACATGTTGTTCAGGTCAAATCAGTTAAATGGCATTTAAATAACCACATGTGGAGTTTGAATTTGAACCTTGGGTTCAAACCAACTTCATTTAATTGTGTTGCTAGTTGCATTAGCTCAATCAACAACATATTGCCATGTCATGATCATGCCTCATATTTTCGCATTACATTGATTGTGTTCTTTGCCGGTGTTTGTTCCCCCTCGGTAGATGTATGTTCCGACGATGAGTTCGATGACACCGATGAAGAACTGTTACTATCTTCAGAAGTGCCAGGCAAGCAGAACCCCCTTATTCATTTCGATACAATCCCACTCTCTCGCTCCTGCTCTCTTTTACAGCATTAGGACAACAACGTTTCAACTGTTATCTGCTGCGGTAGTTGAACTCCTTTCCTCTGCATGACCTGTCATTGCCACAGTAAATAGTTGAAACCCACTAGCATGAGTAGGAGTTGTTTGAGCCCTGTTGTGCCTACTCATTCATGCTTTCTGGTTATGCCTGCTATTGCTTAGAGTTGTGTTAGGTCTGATTCATCGGGGATGAATTGGAATGTGGTGAACATGTCCTACTGTGTGTGAGCTAAGTGTGTGAACACGATTTGGTAAAGGTAGTGGTGAGAGGCCATGTAGGAGTACATGGTGGGTTGTCTCACTGGAACCGTCCTTAAGAACTGAGTTTTGTGTAAGTTGTCCAATGACTAGCTACTACCACGCATTGGAATGCTTAAGTGCCCCTCTCGACTTATTAATCAACTCGATCTCTGTCCAGGAGTTGCAACTAGTTTCTGGTGTTTGTAGGTAGTGCTAGTAGTCTACCAAGTGGCACACGGTACATGTGGGCTTGGGACAGACTAGGCACCGTGGCACGGTGTACCAAGCGTAGATCCATCCGTCGAGGTGGGCTTGGGAACCCTGCGCACATCGTTTGGGGCCGTGAGCGACACCCCGGCCGGATCTCCTTACGGATGGAACCCGAATAGGCGATAAACCTGGACTAGAGTCTTGTGTGGTTAGTCAAGTCGTGGCCGACACCCTCGCCAGGCTTCCGCTTGAAGGTTGCCAAGATACACGACGTGCACATGGCGGTACGTGGCGAGAGCGTGTGTGAAGAAGTACACCCCTGCAGGGTTAACATGATCTATTCGAATAGCCGGGTCCGCGGTTATGGACTTCTTGGATGCTTACGTGGTACATAGACAAGTGAAAGTGGATACTCTAAAATGATCAAGACAAGTGTGAGTGCTATGGATGGCCTTCTCGTAGGTAGACGGGAATGGATCCATAGTGGTGTATTGATTGGTGAATATGTGGACTCGTGTGCGCCACCTCAAAAGAGTTACTTGCAGCCGTAGTTTAGGATAGCCACCGAGTCAAAGCTGGCTTGCTGCAGTCAAACTCCACCACCCCCTTTGTTGATACTATTGCATATGTAGCTAGTTCTGATGAAAGTCTTGCTGAGTACCTTTGTACTCACGTTTGCTTAATTTATGTTTTGCAGAGAGACTTCAGTCTCGCTAGTGGTTCCGCGTGGACTTCGATGTTTAGCTTGTTACCTCAGCTACGGTCTTGTACCCTTGGGAGGGTCTTGTAGATAGTCAGGCTTCTCAGCCTTTTTTAATTGTAGTTGTCTGTACTCAGACATGTTATGCTTTTGTTGCCTGTATGCTCTGTATGTTGGGTCATGTGACCCCTATTTTTAATAAATACTATGATGGCTCTTCTGGGCCTTATCTATATGAGTTGTTGAGTTATGTTGTGATGCCTTGTTGTATAGCACATACTTGCATGTTATGCGTACGTGTAATGTGTATTGCTATGTGTGGGATCCGACACCTAGTTGTTTACCCTTGGTAGCCTATCTTACAGGGAAATGTCTCATAGTGCTTCCACTGAGCCTTGGTAGCTTGCTACTGCTCCGGAACACTTAGGCAGGCCGGCATGTGTCCTTCTTCGTTCCTGTGTCTGTCACTTAAGGGAAATGTCACACATTGTTCCTTTAAGTCCTTGTAGCTTGCTACGACTTGGGTTCATACGTTGATGACCGACACATTCGTTGCTGGGTCATGTATGCTTTTCTCTGTAATTTAGCGCCACTTTTGGTTTATAACTAGTCATGTCGACTCGGGTTCTCTGTCATATGGATGCTAGCGACACTATCATATACGTGAGCCAAAATACGCAAACGGTCTCGGGCCAGGTAAGGTGGCACCCGTGGGGATATCGTGCGTGAGGCCGCAAAGTGATATGATGTGTTACATGCTAGATCGGTGTGACTTAGGATCGGGGTCTCGACAATATGCTTGGTTGCAACAATATCATATCTTCACATATGCCATGTCCCATTGCTTTTCACATGATTGACTTGATTGCCTCACACATGTTGAACAATTTCTATTTCTATTGTGTTGAGTGCCAGTCGATTTTCACTACACCCTATGCACATTATGCTCGGATTGTCTTGCACTTGACCCTTGTGTTTAGACACTTCATTTTCTTTGGTGTTGTGAATGATTCGTATGCCTACCATAGACCTTTCATTTAGCGCTTTATGCATGCTTGCTATGACTTTGAGGTAGATGCTTATTCTCTTGACAAACATATATGCATCTCTACCTCACGTGTACATGCTTGTTTTCATGATGACCTTGATTGTGCTCAATTGATGTGCTTAAATGCCATGCCACAACCCTTTGTCACACCCTATGCTATGCTTGATGACAACACTTGTTGGGTGAATCACCTCTTGAATGCTTGGTTTTGCACTAACGCTAACCACATTTGCTTTTCCAAGTGTTTGTTTTCCTTGCTCCTTTTGAAGGAATAACTAGACGGTGTGACATTGGAGAGTGCACATGTAAAGCTTCAAGATGATGAGTACTTCGTGATCGTCCACATCTACCCAACGCTGCCATCTCTTTCCCATGGTGATTTGGTTTTCGATCCGAGGTCGGATCTTTCCCAAGGGGAAGGGGATGATGTGGAGCATCCTATGGACATCACCATGCCAAGAGTCTGTTTGGCAAGTGACACGTGTGACCTCTACTTCTCATACTTAAAGGTGAATCATCTCCTTTACACGTGTTCACTTGACCCCTTCGAGGATGGTATAGTACTTGACACTCCACTCTTGTGCATGCATAGGTATTGTCGGAGCTTCACGGATGATGAGGAGGAGTGCAAGCGGCAAGGATCACCTACACCATCAGCGAGGGAAGCGTGGAAGAGAAGACGGAAGAAACGGAGCTGCTGCAAGCTATAGGCTCCGGACGTCCGCTACACACCGGATGTCCGACGCGTCCCAGGCGACCGGACGACCGGCAACCATCGGACGTCCGTGACATCGTCAACAGAACGTAATTGGTGGAAAATAGCGGAAGTCCGAGAGCTACCGGACGTCCGGTCCCTCCCGAGCCACCGGACGTCCGGTGCCCAGCGGACGTCCGCTCCCTGCCTGTGCGTAGCCGCGGGCCTTTTGGCCATGTACCCCTTTTGCCCCTCACTTACCCCTTCGTGGCCTTAGACTATATATACTCCTAAACCTCCACCATTTTAGGGTTAGCATTGATTTAGCTCATATGTGAGATAGAGCTTTGCTCATCCATTACGGATCTACTCCACGAGAGAGACTGCGACCCCTCTACGGAGAAGATCCACCTTGGATTCAAGACCCCTAAACGGGAAGATCCTGTGCGGATTCAAGACCTCCTCACAGAGATGAACTTTACCTTGTATATTTCCCTGTATTGTTCATGTACCTTGTGATCTTGTGTGTTTGATTGTCTAGTGGATGTGTGATTGGACTTGTTCTTGAGTGTTTTCCCTTGTGTTTTCTCCCCGTGTTCATCATGTTCTTTGTGGGATCCTCTCCATTTCGTGAAAGATCGGCCATCTAGGGTTCCACCCTACATCTGATAAACCATATGATGCTCTTCTCTACTCATTCTAATTCTTCTCTATTTCTATTCTATAGATGTCACACCCCAGGAGCAAGTTCACTCAGCCAGGCGATGACATCCCTTTCAGAAGACAATTGAAGGAAGTCATTAGATACCTACACATTGGAATACCAAATATCACTGGAGATTTCTATGCAACGTTGCCGAAAGAGGAATGTTGGAAGATCAAAGTTAGCGTTCCTGGGAGGACTATTGCACCAGTCACGGAACTTCTTGAGCTTGCCTTTGACGCACCTACTTGGAGTTTGGGAAAGAGTATGGCAGCACACATCACATTTGGATGCATATGTGAAGTCTACAACAAGGATCTTGAAGACACCATCTACCAGATTTGTGGACGCTGAGATGAGCAATGGGAGATGATTCGCACCAGGAAGGATGGATCCATTGCAGCATTCATCCAGGAGATGGACCAACACATTCGACACTACGAAAACCAGATGTGCATGCTCATGCTGAAGACCAAGATGGTAATGACACGGAACGTGGAGTTAGAAGAGGAACTCAAGACAGTACGTGATGGATATGAAGAGGAAATCACCATATCGTTGGAGCAGAATGAAGCACTAAAGAAGAAGGTTGGAGCAAACATGATGAAGCCAGAACCAGAGATGGCCATTCATTCGAAGAATTGCATTTAGATATATGATACGGACAGTGATGAAAGTGATTATGAAGACGAAGTTGGAGCAGATATCATGGAGTCTTCCGATGATAGTTATTAGATGACCACCTTGTAATCATTAGTATTCTTCCAAGTAGTTAGAATCGTTCGCTAGATTTGTATTAGGATCTTTTGTGTGACCTTGTTTGAATTGAGTGATATGATATGAAATTGTTTGTCTCATGTGCATATGGGTAGTGATTTCCCCTAGAACTCATTCTATTCTATTCTCACCCCTCTAAGGCCCTTAGATGCCTCCAAGACATGAGCCCGGATTCAAGTTACCACCTGAGCTCACTCAGTTGATTCAGCAGCATAACACTTTGATGCAACTACTTGTTCAGAACCAAGGCAACAACAACAACAACAACCCACCTCCTCCTCCCCATGACAACCTGACCCGGTTTCTAAGATTGAATCCACCGGTGTTCTCTAGTAGCACCGAGCCGATTGTTGCAGATGACTGGCTTCGCAAGATAGGAAGAGAGCTAGCAACTGCAGGATGCACAGATGCAGAGAGAGTGCGCTTTGCCACACATCAGCTTGAGGGACCAGCAGCTACTTGGTGGGAGAACTACACCGCCACCTATCCACTTGCTACAGTTACTTGGGATCAGTTTCAGCAAGCCTTTCGTGTTGCACATGTCTTAGTTGGAGCCATGAACCTGAAGAAGCGTGAGTTTTGCAACTTGCACCAAGGAAATCATATTGTGGGGCAGTACATGGATGACTTCAGGTAGTTAGCTCGCTACATGATAGATGACATAGCCACTAACGCCGCGAAGCAGGAGAAGTTTCTGGAGGGACTCAACAATGAGTTAAGCATGCAGATGATTGTAGACACCTACAACAATTACCAGGAGTTGGTAGACAAGGCCATCATGATTGAAGGAAAGCAGCAGCAGATTGAGACCCGCAAGAGGAAGTATGGATCGGGGAAGTTTAACTCTGGAGCCCAGCAGAAGCCCCGTTATTCCCCATACTCAGGAGGACATAACCATCCCACCACTGGAGGCCATTCTCACAATGGAGGAAGTTCACACAACCATAGTGGCCCCAAGAATGGCAATGGGAATGGAGGAAACAACAATCAAAACCGTTACACTCCATCCACGCCCGCCAAGAGAGATTTGAGTCACATTACTTGTTTGAAGTGCGGGAAGACTGGACATTATGCCACAGAGTGTCTTGAGTGAAAGAATGGGAATGGCAATGGAAGTTCAGGAAAGAAGCCCTACCCTTTCACCAGAGGACAGGTGAATCACGTCAATATGGAGATAGACGAGCCGCCCGACGCAGTGGTTGGTAAGTTTTTAGTTAGTTCATTTACCGCCCTTGTTCTTTTTGACACTGGTGCATCTCATTCATACATATCAAGGGGTTTTGTGGAAAAGTATCATTTGCCCACTGTAGCCCTTAAGTTTCCTATGTTAGTAAGTTCCCCTAGAGCAGAGTACATGGCTAGCCGAGGATGTTATCAAGTGCCATTGACCATTGGGAGACATGTATTTCCCATAGATCTTATCATTTTGGAATCCCAGGGTTTGGATGTAATCATAGGTATGGATTGGCTATCCAAGTTTGGAGGAAACATCGACTGCGCCAGTAGATCAATTCTTCTCACCACCCCAGAAGGAAAGAGGATCAAGTATGTGTCGAGGCACACACCCCGGAAGACGCATCTGAATGCACTCTCGGGAGTTATTCAGGAAGAAGTACCAGTTGTGAAGGGTTACCCTGATGTATTTGCGAAGGAGTTACCAGGCATGCCATCGGACAGAGACATCTAGTTCTTGATTGAGTTGTTACCAGGCACCAGACCAATATCAAAGAGACCATACCGGATGCTCGCAAATAATATCGATGAAATCAAGAAACAGATCAAGGAGTTAATGGAGAAAGGTTATATCCAGCAGAGTTATTCACCTTGGGGAGGCCCAGTACTTTTAGTTGAGAAGAAGGATGGTTCCCTAAGAATGGTTGTGGATTATTGATACGTCCATTTTGCATCATGCTTATAAGTTGATATTTATTGCATTATGGGCTGCTCATACATATTTTGTCACAATACTTATGCCTTTTCTCTCCTATTTTACAAGGTTTACATGAAGAGGGAGAATGTCGGCAGCTGGAATTCTGGGCTGGAAAAGGAGCAAACTCTGGAAACCTATTCTGCACAACTCCAAAAGCCATGAAACTCAACAGAACATCATTTCGGAAAATATAAAAAATATCTGGCGAAAGAAACCCACGAGGGGGGCCACCGGCTGTCCACGAGGGTGGGGGCGTGCCCCCCTTCCCAAGGCGCGCCCCCTGCCTCGTGGGCCAGCCGGCAGGCCCCCGATGTCCATCTTCTCCTATATGAGGTGTTTTGACCTAGAAAAAATCATAAGGAGGCTTTCGGGACCAGACGCCGCCATCTCGAGGCGGAACCAAGGCAGAAACCAATCTAGGGCTCTGGCAGAGCTGTTCTGTCGGGGATACTAAATCGTCACCGCCGTCATCACCAACAACTCTCCCATCTTGGGGAGGGCTATCTTCATCAACATCTTCACCAGCACGATCTCCTCTCAAAACCTAGTTCATCTCTTGTATCCAATCTTTGTACCCAAACCTCAGATTGGTACCTGTGGGTTGCTAGAAGTGTTGATTACTCCTTGTAGTTGATGCTAGTTGGTTTATTTGGTGGAAGATCATATGTTCAGATCAATTATGCATATTTATACCCCTCTGATCATGAACAATATTATGTCTTGTGAGTAGTTGCTTTTGTTCCTGAGGACATGGGAGAAGTCTTGCTCTTAGTAGTCATGTGAGATGTATGTTGTCTCTCCTCTATTGGTGTCGTGTGAACGTCAACTACATGACACTTCACCATTTTTTGGGCCTAGAGGAAGGCATTGGAAAGTAATAAGTAGATGATGGGTTGCTAGAGTGACAGAAGCTTAAACCCTAGTTTATGCGTTGCTTCGTAAGGGGCTGATTTGGATCCATATGTTTCAGGCTATGGTTAGGTTTACCTTAATACTTCTTTTGTAGTTGTGGATGCTTGCATTAGAGGTTAATCATAAGTGGGAGGCTTGTCCAAGTAAGGGCAACACCCAAGGATTGGTCCACCCACATACCAAATTATCAAAGTACCGAACGCGAATCAGATGATCGTGATGAAAACTAGCTTGACGATAATTCCCATGTGTCCTCGGGAGCGCTTTACCTTATATAAGAGTTTGTCTAGGCTTGTCCTTTGCTATAAAAAGGATTGGGCTACCTTGCTGCAACTTATTTACTTTTACCATTTGTCACTTGCTACCAATTACCTTATCACAAAACTATCTGTTACTTATAATTTCAGTGCTTGCAGAATATACCTTACTGAAAACTGCCTATCATTTCCTTCTGCTCCTCGTTGGGTTCGACACTCTTACTTATCGAAAGGACTATGATAGATCCCCTGCACTTGTGGGTCGTCAAGACTCTTTTCTGGCCCCGTTTCCGGGGAGTGAAGCGCCTTTGGTAAGTGGAATTTGGTAAGGAAAAATTTATATAGTGTGCTGAAATTTATTGTCACTTGTTACTATGGCTCAAAATCCTTGGAGGGGCTTGTTCGGGGTATCTTCACCCTGACCATAAGAGAAAAGAGTTGCTCCTTAACCTACTGCACCTATTCAAAATGTTTGCTTTGAGATTCCTTTGGTATGATAGAGAAACTGCTTGAAAATCCCTTTACAGGAGACGGAACACTGCATCCCGATTTACATCTAATCTATGTGGATGAAGTTTGTGGATTGTTTAAGCTTTCAGGTATGCCTGAGGATGTTATCAAGAAGAAGGTCTTCCCTTTATCTTTGAAGGGAGATGCATTTACATGGTTTAGGCTATGCGATGATATGGGATCATGGAACTATAATCGTCTGAAGTTGGAATTTCATCAGAAGTTCTACCCTATGCACCAGGTTCATCATGATCGTAATTATATTTATAATTTCTGGCCTCGCGAAGGAGAAAGCATCACTCAATCTTGGGGGAGGCTTAAGTCAATGTTATATTCATGCCCCAATCATGAGCTTTCAAGAAAAATGATCATCCAAAATTTTTATGCTCGGCTTTCTCTCAATAATCGCACCATGCTCGGTAATTCTTGTTCTGGCTCTTTTATGATGAAGACTATTGAATTCGAATGGGATTTATTGGAAAGAATTAAACGCAACTCTGAAGATTGGGATCTCGACGATGGTAAGGAGTCAGGTATGACCCCTAAGTTTGATTGTGTTAAAGCTTTTATGGATACCGATGTTTTCCGTGAGTTTAGCACTAAATATGGACTTGACACTGAGATAGTAGCTTCTTTCTGTGAATCATTTTCTACTCATGTTGATCTCCCCAAGGAGAACTGGTTTAAATACCATCCCCCTATTGAAATAAAAGTAATTGAACCTATTAAAGTTGAAGAAAAGACCATCACTTATAATGTTGATCATGTTATTCTTACCGCTTATATTGAGAAACCACATTTCCCTGTTAGGATAAAGGATCATGCTCAAGCTTCAATTGTAGTTCGTAAGAGTAATGCTAGAACACCTACACCCTCTGAGCAAATTAAAGTTGAACCTAGTGTTGCTATGGTTAAAGATCTCTTGGTAGAAGATTTAGTTGGACATGTTATTTACCTCAAAGAAGAGTCTGCTAGAATAGCCAAACCCAATGCTAGGAATAAACATAAACCTGTTGTGGGCTTGCCTGTCATCTCTGTTAAGATAGGAGATCATTGCTATCATGGTTTATGCGACGTAGGTGCTAGTGCGAGTATTATCCCTCTTGATTTGTATAACAAAATTATGCATGATATTGCACCTGCTGAGTTAGAAGGGATTGACATTACTATTAAGCTTGCCACTAGAGACACTATTTCACCAGTTGGGATTGTTAGAGATATTGAAGTCTTGTGTGGAAAGGTCAAATACCTTGCTGATTTTCTTGTTCTTAGTTCCCCACAAGATGCATTCTATCCCATTATATTTGGTAGACCCATCTTGAATAATGTTAATGCCAAGATAGATTGCGTGAAAGATATTGTTATTGTTGGGTTAGGGGATATGTCTCATGATTTTAACTTTGCTAAATTCCGTAGACAACCCCTTGAAAAGGCACCACCCAGTAAAGATGAAATTATTGGTCTTGCTTCTATTGCCGTACCACCTAATGATCCTTTAGAACAATACTTTCTAGACCATGAAAATAATATACATATGAATGAGAGAAGGGAAATAGATGAAATATTCCTTACACAGGGACCCGTATTGAAAAACAACTTGCCTGTTGAAATCCTAGGGGATCCTCCTCCACCCAAGGGTGATCCCGTGTTTGAACTTAAACCTTTACCTGATAATCTTAAGTATGTTTATCTTGATGAAAAGAAGATATATCTTGTTATTATTAGTACTAACCTTTCAGAACAGGAAGAAGAAAAATTATTGAAAACTCTGAAGAAGCATCGTGCTGCTATTGGATATACTCTGGATGATCTTAAGGGCATTAATCCCACTATATGCCAACACAAGATAAAATTGGAAGAAAATGTTAAACCAGTTATTGATCATCAGCGACGGTTAAATCCTAAGATGAAAGAAGTGGTAAGGAAGGAAATACTAAAGCTTCTAGAGGCAGGTATTATCTATCCAGTTGCTAATAGTCAGTGGGTAAGTCCTGTCCATTGTGTCCCTAAGAAAGGAGGTATGACTGTCGTCCCTAATGATAAAGATGAATTGATCCCACAAAGAATAGTTACATGTTATAGGATGGTAATTGATTTCTGTAAGTTAAATAAAGCTACTAAGAAAGATCATTACCCCTTGCCATTTATTGATCAAATGCTAGAAAGGTTATCCAAACATACTCATTTCTGCTTTCTAGATGGTTATTCTGGTTTCTCTCAAATACCTTAGTCAAAAGGGGATCAAGAAAATACCACTTTTACTTGTCCTTTCGGTACCTTTGCTTATAGACATATGCCTTTTGGTTTATGTAATGCACCTGCTACCTTTCAAAGATGCATGATGGATATATTCTCTGATTTTTGTGAAAAGATTGTTGAGGTTTTCATGGATGATTTCTTCGTTTACGGAACTTATTTTGATGATTGCTTAAGCAACCTTGATTGAGTTTTGCAGAGATGTGAAGACACTAACCTTGTTTTGAATTGGGAGAAGTGCCACTTTATGGTTAATGAAGGCATTGTCTTGGGACATAAAATTTCTGAAAGAGGTATTGAAGTTGACAAAGCTAAAGTTGATGCTATTGAAAAGATGACATGCCCCAAGGACATCAAAGGTATACGAAGTTTCCTTGGTCATGCCGGGTTTTATAGGAGGTTCATAAAGGACTTCTCCAAAATCTCCAGGCCTCTGACTAATCTCTTACAAAAAGATATTCCTTTTGTCTTTGATGATGATTGTCTAGAAGCATTTGAAATACTTAAGAAAGCATTGATCTCTGCACCTATTGTCCAGCCTCCTGACTGGAATTTACCCTTTGAGATTATGTGCGATGCTAGTGATTATGCTGTAGGAGCTGTTTTAGGGCAAAGAGTTGATCAGAAATTGAATGTTATCCAGTATGCTAGTAAAACTCCAGATAGTGCCCAAAGAAATTATGCCACTACTAGAAAGATTTTTTAGCGGTTGTATTTGCTTGTGATAAGCTTAGACCCTATATCGTTGATTCTAAAGTAACTATTCACACTAATCATGCTGCTATCAAATATCTTATGGAAAAGAAAGATGCTAAGCCTAGACTTATTAGATGGGTTCTCTTGCTGCAAGAATTTGACTTGCATATTATTGATAGAAAGGGAGCTGAGAACCATGTAGCAGATAACTTGTCTAGGTTAGAAAATGTGCTTGATGACCCACAACCTATTGATGATAGCTTTCCTGATGAACAATGAATTGTCATAAGTACTTCTCGTACTGCTCCATGGTATGCTGATTATACTAACTATATTGTTGCTAAGTTTATACCTCCTAGCTTCACATACTAGCAAAAGAAAAAAATCTTCTATGATTTGAGACATTACTTCTGGGATGACCCACATCTTTATAATGAAGGAGTAGATGGTATTATTAGACGTTGTGTACCTGAGCATGAACAGAAATAGATCCTACGCAAGTGCCACTCCGAAGCTTATGGAGGACACCATGCGGGAGATAGAACTGCACACAAGGTATTGCAATCCGGTTTTTATTGGCCTACTCTCTTCAAGGATGCCCGTAAGTTTGTCTTATCTTGTGATGAATGTCAAAGAATTGGTAATATTAGTAGACGTCAAGAAATGCCTATGAACTATTCACTTGTTATTGAACCATTTGATGTTTGGGGCTTTGATTATATGGGATCGTTTCCTGCCTCTAATGGTACACACATATTTTAGTTGCTGTTGATTATGTTACTAAGTGGGTAGAAGCTATTCCAACTAATAGTGCTGATCATAACACTTCTATTAATATGCTTAAAGAAGTTATATTTCCAAGGTTTGGAGTCCCTAGATATCTAATGACTGATGGTGGTTCACACTTTATTCATGGTGCTTTCCGTAAGATGCTTGCAAAGTATGATGTCAACCATAGAACTGCATCCCCGTACCACCCATAGACTAGTGGTCAAGTAGAACTAAGTAATAGGGAGTTGAAATTAATCTTGCAAAAGACAGTTAATAGGTCTAGGAAGAATTGGTCCAAGAAACTTGATGATGCATTATGGGCCTATAGAAATGCATACGAAAATCCTATGGGTATGTCCCCATATAAGATGGTATATGGAAAAGCTTGTCACTTACCTCTTGAGCTAGAACATAAGGCATATTGGGCTATTAAAGAGCTCAACTATGGTTTCAAACTTGCCGGTGAGAAGAGGCTATTTGACATTAGCTGTCTCGATGAATGGAGAACCCAGGCATATGAGAATGCCAAACTATTTAAAGAAAAAGTTAAAAGATGGCATGACAAAAGGATACAAAAGCGTGAGTTTAACGTAGGTGATTATGTCTTGCTATACAACTCTCGTTTAAGATTTTTTGCGGGAAAACTTCTCTCCAAGTGGGAAGGACCTTACGTTATCGAGGAGGCCTATCGCTCCGGTGCCATAAAAATCAACAACTTCGAAGGCACAAATCCGAAGGTGGTGAATGGTCAAAGAATCAAACATTATATCTCAGGTAATCCTATAAATGTTGAAACTAATATTATTGAAACCGTAACCCCGGAGGAATACAGAAGGGACACTTTCCAGAACGATTCAGCCTCCGAAAAGGAAGAGGTACGTGATACGTAAGTAAACCGACTCCAAAACGGTTCTAAAGGCAATTTTTTCTCCGTTTTGGAATATTTAGAAAAATAGCAAAATAAACCATAGTCCGGAGGAGACACGAGGCCTCCAAGAGGGTTGAAAGAAATATGTCCTAGAGGCAATATTAAAGATGTTATTTTTATTTCCTTATATAATGATAAATGTCTTTTATTCATGCTAGAATTGTATTAACCGGAAACTTACTACATGTGTGAATACATAGACAAAACAGTATGTCCCTAGTATGCCTCTACTAGACTAGCTCATTGATCAAAGATGGTTATGTTTCCTAGCCATAGACATGTGTTGTCATTTGATCAACGGGATCACATCATTAGGAGAATGATGTGATGGACAAGACCCATCCGTTAGCTTAGCACTTTGACCGTTTAGTTTTACTGCTATTGCTTTCTTCATGACTTATACATGTTCCTATAACTATGAGATTATGCAACTCCCGTATACCGGAGGAACACCTTGTGTGCTATGAAACATCACAACGTAACTGGGTGATTATAAAGATGCTCTACAGGTGTCTCCATAGGTGTTCGTGGTGTTGGCATAGATCAAGAATAGGATTTGTCACTCCGAGTGTCGGAGAGGTATCTCTGGGCCCTCTCGGTAATACACATCATAATAAGCCTTGCAAGCAAATGACTAATGAGTTAGTCACGGGATGATGTATTATGGAGCAAGTAAATATACTTGCCGGTAACGAGATTGAACTAGGTATTGAGATACCGACGATCGAATCTCGGGCAAGTAACATACCGATGACAAAGGGAACAACGTATGTTGTTATGTGGTTTGACTGATAAAGATCTTCGTATAATATGTAGGAGCCAATATGAGCATCTAGGTTCCGCTATTGGTTATTGACCGGAGATGAGTATCGGTCATGTTTACATAGTTCTCGAACCCGTAGGGTCCACACGCTTAAAGTTTGATGACGATCGGTATTATGAGTTTATGAGTTTTGATGTACCGAAGGTAGTTCGGAGTCCTGGATAAGATCACGGACATGACGAGGAGTCTCGGTATGTCCGAGACGTAAAGATTGATATATTGGACGACTATATTCGGACACTGGAAGTGTTCTGGAAAGTTTCGGAATTAACAGGAGTGCCGGGGGGTTACCGGAACCCCCCGGGGGAAAGTTGAGCCCTGGTGGGCCTTAGGGGAGAAAGAGGGTAGCAGCCAGGAGGTGGCGCACCCCCTCCCAAGGGGTAGTCCGAATTGGACTAGGGGAGGGGGGCGCGGCCCCTCTTTCCCTCTCCCTCTCTCCCTCTCTTTCCTTCCCCCTCTTTCCCTCTTGGTAATTCCTACTAGGAATAGGATTGCAATCCTATTCCTAGTAGGATTGCTCCTCTAGGCGTGCCATAGGAGGGCCGGCCGGCCTCCCCCTTGCTCCTTTATATACGGGGGCAGGGGGCACCTCTAGACACACAAGTTGATCTCTCCAGCCGTGTGCGGTGCCCCCCTCCACAGAAACACACCTCGGTCATACCGTTGCAGTGCTTAGGCAAAGCCCTGTGCCGGTAACTTCATCATATCCATCACCACGTCATCGTGCTGACGAAACTTTTCCGTGAAGCTCAACTGGACCAAGAGCTCGTGGGATGTCATCAAGCTGAACGTGTGCTGAACGCGGAGGTGCCGTACGTTCGGTGCTTGATCGGTTGAATCGCGAAGAAGTTCGACTACATCAACCGCGTCACTTGACGCTTCCGCTTTCGGTCTACGAGGGTACACAGACACACTCTCCCCTCTCGTTGCTATGCTTCTGGTAGATAGATCTTGCGTGATCGTAGGAAAATTTTAAAATACTACATTCCCCAACAGTGGCATCATGAGCCAGGTCTATGCGTAGATGATATGCCCGAGTAGAACACAATGAGTTGTGGACGATACTAGTCATACTACTTACCAGCATGTCATAGTTTGTTTCGGCGGTATTGTGAGATGAAGCGGCCCGGACCGACATTACGCGTACGCTTACGCGAGACTGGTTTCACTATTATGAGCACTCGTTGCTTAAAGGTGACTGGCGGGTGTCTGTCTCTCTCACTTTAGCTGAATCAAGTGTGGCTACGCCCGGCCCTTGTGAAGGTTAAAATAGCACATACTTGACGAAAAATCGTTGTGGTCTTTGTATGCGTAGGTAAGAACGGTTCTTGCTAAGCCCATAGCAACCACGTAAAACTTGCAACAACAAAGTAGAGGACGTCTAACTTGTTTTTGCAGGGCATGTTGTGATGTGATATGGTCAAGACTTGATGAGTTATACATTATTGTATGAGATGATCATGTTTTGTAAAGTTATCGGCAACTGGCAGGAGCCATATGGTTGTCGCTTTATTGTATGAAATACATTCGCCATGTAATTGATTTACTTTATCACTAAGCGGTAGCGATAGTCATAGAAGCAATAGTTGGCGAGACGACAACGATGCTACGATGGAGATCAAGGTGTTGCGCTGGTGACAAAGGTGATCATGACGGTGCTTTGGAGATGGAGATCAAAAGCACAAGATGATGATGGCCATATCATGTCACATATTTTGATTGCATGTGATGTTTATCTTATTATGCTTCTTATTTTGCTTAGTACGGCGGTAGCATTATAAGATGATCCCTTACAAAATTTCAAGGTATAAGTGTTCTCCCTGAGTATGCACCGTTGCGAAAGTTCGTCGTGCCGAGACACCACGTGATGATCGGGTGTGATAAGCTCTACGTTCAAATAAAACGTGTGTAAGCCAGTTTTGCACACGCAGAATACTCGGATTAAACTTGACGAGCCTAGCATATGCAGATATGGCCTCGGAACGCTGGAGACCGAAAGGTCGAGCGTGAATCATATAGTAGATATGATCAACATAAGATGTTCACCATTGAAACTACTCCATCTCACATGATGATCGGACATGGTTTAGTTGATTTGGATCACGTGATCATTTAGATGACTAGAGGGATGTCTATCTAAGTGGGAGTTCTTTAAGTAATATGATTAATTGAACTTTAATTTAGCATGAACTTAGTCCTGATAGTTTCTTTTTGCATATCTATGTTGTTGTAGATCAATGGTCCGTGCTACCGTTCCTTTGAATTTTAATGCATTCCTAGAGAAAGCGAAGTTGAAAGATGATGGTAGCAATTACATGGACTGGGTCCGTAGCTTGAGGATTATCCTCATTGCTGCACAGAAGAATTATGTCCTTGAAGCACCGCTAGGTGACAAGCCCCCTCCCGCTAATGTAGACGCTTTGAACGTCTGGGAGACGCGGTCTCATGACTACACGATAGTTCAGTGTGCCATGATTTACGGCTTAGAACCGGGACTTCAACGATGTTTTGAACGTCATGGACCATATGAGATGTTCCAGGAGTTGAAGTTAATATTTCAAGAAATTCCCGGATTGAGAAATATGAGATTTCCAATAAGTTATATAGCTGCAAGATGGAGGAGAATAGTTCTACCAGTGAACACTTACTCAGAATGTCTGGGTACTACAATCATATGACTCAACTTGGTTGCAAAGTTAACGAGGATAGTGTTATTGATAGAGTTCTTCAATCACTGTCACCAAGCTATAAAAGCTTCGTGATGATCTATAATATGCAAGGGATGCAGAAGACAATTCCCGAGCTCTTCGCTAAGCTCAAGGCTGCGGAGGTAGAAATCAAAAAGGAGCATCAAGTGTTGATGGTTAACAAGACCACTAGTTTCAAGAAAAAGGGCAAGGGAAAGAAGGGGAACTTCAAGAAGAATAGCAAGACAGTTGCTACTCCCGCGAAGAAACCCAAGTATGGAGCCAAGCCTGAAACTGAGTGCTTCTACTACAAAGGGACTGGACACTGGAAGCGGAACTGCCCCAAGTATTTGGCGGATAAGAAGGATGGCAAGGTGAACAAAGGTATATGTGATATACATGTTATTGATGTGTACCTTACTAATGCTCATAGTAGTACCTGGGTATTTGATACCGGTTCGGTTGCTAATATTTGTAACTTGAAACAGGGACTACAGATTAAACGAAGATTGGCTAAGGACGAGGTGACGGTGCGCGTGGGAAATGGTTCCAAAGTCGATGTGATCGCCGTCGGCACGCTACCTCTACATCTACCTTCGGGATTAGTTTTAGACCTAAATAATTGTTATTTGGTGCCAGCGTTAAGCATGAACATTATATCTGGATCTTGTTTGTTGCGAGACGGTTATTCATTTAAATCAGAGAATAATGGTTGTTCTATTTTTATGAATAATATGTTTTATTTTCATGCACCCTTGAAGAGTGGTCTATTCTTGTTGGATCTCGATTGTAGTGATACACATATTCATAATATTGAAGCCAAAAGATGCAAGGTTAATAATGATAGTGCAACTTATTTGTGGCACTGCCGTTTAGGTCATATTGGTGTAAAGTGCATGAAGAAACTCCATAGTGATGGACTTTTGGAATCACTTTATTATGAATCACTTGGTGCTTGCGAACCATGCCTTATGGGCAAGATGACTAAAACTCCATTCTCCGGAAGTATGGAGCGAGCAACAGATTTGTTGGAAATCATACATACTAATGTATGTGGACCGATGAGTTTTGAAGCTCGCGGCGGGTATCGTTATTTTCTGACCTTCATTCATGATTTGAGTAGATACGAGTATATCTACTTGATGAAGCACAAGTCTGAAACATTTGAAAAGTTCAAAGAATTTCAGAGTGAAGTAGAAAATCATCATAACAAGAAAATAAAGTTTCTATGATCTGATCGTGGAGGTGAATATTTGAGTTACGAGTTTGGTCTTCATTTGAAACAATGTGGAATAGTTTCACAACTCACGCCACCGGGAACACCACAACGTAATGGTGTGTCTGAACGTCGTAACCATACTTTATTGGATATGGTGCGGTCTATGATGTCTCTTACTGATTTACCACTATCGTTTTGGAGTTATGCTTTAGAGACAGCTGCATTCACGTTAAATAGGGCAACATCTAAATCCGTTGAGACGACGCCTTATGAACTGTGGTTTGGCAAGAAACCAAAGTTGTCGTTTCTTAAAGTTTGGGGCTGCGATGCTTATGTAAAAAAGCTTCAACCTGATAAGCTCGAACTCAAGTCAGAGAAATGTGTCTTCATAGGATACCCAAAGGAGACTGTTTGTAATGCCCAGTATGAGATTATACCTCCTACGTGTCCAGGCACGACTTAAAGGCATGAGCTCATACTAGAATGATCTCAAGTATGGTATCTTTGCACGACTCATGTAAAAGAGGGACGAAATTGCAAAAGAGATAGTTGGCTTACACTCGCCACGTCACACAATGAATACAATAGCATACATCATCGAATAACACAGAGTCCGACTACAGGCGAAAATCCAAATGAAAGATACCATAAACACAAGGTCTGGTCGCCCCTAGTAGGAACCACTACTGATCGTCAAAAATACGACACACACATACGGCCACGCTCTTCATTGAACTCCCTGCGAAGTTCTGATCCACCTCCTGCATTGTTCTCGGCCGTACCTGCATCTGGTGTGTGTTGAATCTGTGAGCCACAGAAGACTCAGCAATCCCATAACCATGGGTATCAGGACTAGCAAAGCTTTATGGGTATGGAAAAGGGTAGTAGTGAGGTTGCAGCAGCGGCTAAGCAATATATGGTGGCTACCTGACGAGTACAAGAGTAAGATGAGCATCTACGCAAGCGGCCGCAAACTAGTAATGATCGCTAAAGATCCTGAACTACCTATGAGTCAAGCATAACCCCACCATGTTCTCTTCTCAAAGTGAAAAGAGACAGTCACGGTTACTCACACGGTTGTGTGTTTTATTTCGGATCCTTTGTCAAGTTTTCTACAACCGGACATTAACAAATTCCAATCTGCCACATAACCGCGGGCACAGCTTTCGAAAGATCATAACCCTGCAGGGGTGTCCCAACTTAGCCCATCACAAGCTCTCACGATCAGCAGAAGTAATAATAATATTACCCCTTATCTTAGGGACAGCCCGATCAGACTCGGACTCCCGGTGCACAAGACATTTCGACAATGGTAAAACAAGTCCAGCAAGACCTCCCGGCGTGCCGACACCCTGATAGTAGCCGCGCGTATCTCGTCTCAGGCCACGACCGGATGGGCGATCCTACAGGTAAAACCAATCCTCGAGTTTCCCCGTGGTGGCCCTACATAACCCCTGTTTGGGACCAACACCATCAGTACTGGCCCCCTGTTATGTAGAATTAAGAACCCAGGGACATGACCCCCTATGCAATTAATTAATTATTTTTTTATTATGTTGCAAATTAAAACCAATGTTGGGCCTTGCTGGAGAAGTTTTATTCAAAGATGAACTGTCAAGGGGTCCCCATATACCCAACCGTGTAAGGAACGCAAAATCAAGGAACATAATGCCGGTTTATCGGCTCCTGAGGTGGCATGAGTGGAACAAAACACCGAGCAAAAGGCCAAGCCTTCCACCCATGCCCAGTATATAGGTGTGTTAATAATAATAATAGATATTGTGATATACCAACAACAAGATCCGACATGGATCAATCTTCATCTTCACCTACAACTAGCAACGCTATAAGAGGGGCTGAGCAAGCGGGTAACATAGCCAAACAACGGTTTGCTGGGAAGGTGTCAAAGGTTAGAGATTACATGGCAATAAGGAGAGGGCTGACAATAAATTATGGGTAGAGCAACATATAACGATAGCATCGAGACAGCTAGCATGGCAATGATAGTAAAGGTATCCAAGGTGATGGTCATCTTGCCTGGGATTCCACAAGGAAGAAGAACGGGTCCAAGAAGTAGTCGAACATATCCTCACAACTCCGGAACGAACCGGAAGCTAACGAGAGAAGCATACCGGAAAGAAGCAAACAACATGATAAACACACATATCATAACCATGGCATATGATGCACAACCAAGTATGATGCATGTCCGGTTTAAATATGCATGGCATGGCAAAGTGCACAAACAAAACTACAAGTTAAGTGGAGCTCAATATGCAACGAGTTGCATATTGACGAAACACCACATTTTATTTATTTAGTTGACTCTATTTTATTTACAAGACAAGATTAGATGTTTATTAACATATCAAGGGGTGAAGCAAAAGTAAACTAACTATTTAGACAAGTTTAAATGAGGCCGGAACAACAAACAACAATTCCGGAAAACCCCCATGTTCATATTTTGTATTTGGTACTGTCCTGCCTATTACCACATAGTAATGTTGTTAAACAGCAAAACAAAGTGCCCCATGTTATTCTACACATTTTTCCACCCCATTTACATATAAAGTTTATTAAATTTGGAGCTACGGTTATTTAGTTATGAATTAAACCATTTTAACATGACATTTATGCAAAACAATGCAAACAGCAATTTTAATAATTTTTATCATGGATGAAAGTAGCATATTATGAAACTAGACAAAATTCTGAGCATTTTACATATCTAAAGTTTTTTACATATGATGCACTATTTGTGAGTTATTAAATGAATGAAGTTTGAGGGCTTTTATGTAAACTGCAGTATCTGGAATAATTAGCAAATTCGCAGGACTGGAAAAAAACATAAGAGGCCGAAACTGGCTGCCGGCCCAACAGAGAAAAGAAAAAAAGGTGGGCGCTGGAGGTGGCCTCACCATGGGCCTAGCCCAGCGTCAGTGAGGAGGGATCTGGGCCGCGGAACTTGCGGCTGGCGACGCCGGCCCGTGCGGGCGAAGCAGGGGACGTCGATGCGGTAAACGGGTGCGGGCGACGGGCAGAATCCAGGATCGGGGCTCCGTCAACGCGAAGAGGGACTTGGCGCCGGGGTCGTCCTCCTCGCAGAGGAGACTACATAAGCAGGGGAGATCCATGGCGCGGGGATCCGGCGCGCTCACGAACGGGACCAGGGGAGCCGCCGCGGCGCAGCAACGCAGGCAGAGGCGCGGAGGAGGCGGGCTTCGAGGCAGACGAGCTCCTGCACAACAGAGAAGAGAGGGAGAGCTGAGAGACGGAGGGAGGAAGATGAAATAGGAAGAGGAGGAGAGGAAAGAGGAGGGCGACGGTGACCTGGGGGTTTCTGTCGTCGCGGCAATGTCGCGAGGAGGTAGGGTCCAGCAAATCCGGCGAGCTGAGGTGGTCGTGGACGAGGAGGAGGCTGTGGCCTCATACGCTCACGGACGCAGGGACGCGCGAAGCAGGCGACCTTGACGTAGGGGAGAGGTGGAGGCGTGGATTCAGCGAGGTGGCGGAGAAGCTCCAGGGCGACGGATGGGGAAACGGGCGGAGTTCCTGGGGTCGTGTCGCTGTGCACGGCCGTGAGGCAGAGCCTAGGAACGGCTGGACTTGGAAGGAAGCGGTGGCGACATGAACTTGGCGCCACTCTGGCGAAAGGACGAAGTGGGGAGGTCGGGAGCGGTCGGAGATGAGCGGAAGGAGGGCCTCGGGCCAGGGGACTGGGCTCCTCAGGCGTCCTCGGCTGCGGCCACTCATGGCGCGATGTTCCTGGAGACTGGGGGTCGAGAGGTGGCTGGCTCAGGGGAAATCTAGCAGAGGAGGCATAGGGTGCTTGGGTGTGGCTGGATGGATTGGGGAATTCGGTGGGGATTGGCCGGCGATGAAACCCAGGGAGACCAGGTGCGGCATTTGCGGTTGGCTCGGTGTGGATCCCGAAGAAAAATGTAGTGGCGGCGGGGCAGGAGGAATGGATGGGACATCTCCCCTAGAAACTAGGGTTGCTCACTATATATAGCAATTCGGATAAGTTTAGGGTGATTCGGTCCCTCCGATCGTAATCGGACGGTTCGATAAAGTAGACTAGGAGTGTCCAAACAAAGAATCGATGATATGTTAGGGATGTTTGGGGATGATCCGGATCCATCGGTAATGACTGCCCGGGTCGGGTTTCGGGCAGTCTCGGACGTGCAGTCGAGGGGGTCTAGGTAGGCCTAGTGGGCTATGTAGGAGGGGTCACAGCAACAGGGAGAAAAGAGAGTGAGAGGCTCGACGACAGGTTTCCGGAGACCGAAAACGTCTGACGTTTGACCGGCGATAATGCCGCTATAGGTTTAACGGTTGGGCTATCAAACAAACTCCGAATGCGATGAAATTTGGCAGGCGGTCTATCTACACTATAATAAGACCGCACGCCAAGTTTCAACCCATTCCGACAACATTTTCCGGCCACTTATAAAATAAATATTTGGAGGTGCCGCGGGCGCGTGCGAGTGTGTCTGGACTCAGAACGGACAACGGAGAGAACTGGGGAACCCGAACGAATGCAAGTTTTGAAAACATGCTGATGAAATGCACATGATGATAAGGCAAAGTGCAACACGCAAGCAAATGACATGGAAACGATGACGCATAACTGGCGGACACCTGGCGCATCGGTCTCGGGGCGTCACAACTCTCCCACACTAACAGAGGATCTCGACCCGAGATCCTGGAGATGGCGCCGGATAAAAGCGAAAGAGGAAGAGGTAAAACGAAGTTGCTTCTTTGACCAACGAGTGAAACCACGAACCTTGAGAGGTTGAACAATCTTGAAAGAAAGAATACAACGGAGATGAACGAAGTCAAGAGCACTCCGGTAAAATGAGGAACAAGGAACATTACGAGAACCTTGTAGGTTGAAAGACATTAAACAAGAGCTCACGGATGACGAAAGAATTACAAAATCACTCCGGTTAACCAAGATTGAGAAGGAATAAGAACGAAATAATTTGGACAGCATTCCGACTATAAATGGAAGGAATTGAACATTAACTTGAGAAGATGGGTTGATAGTTGATGAAATCAACAACACACTGCCTCCGAAACAATTGAAAGAATGGCACAAGGTTAATATAGGTTTTAGATAGCACTCCGGTTGAAAAGAGAGACAAAACTAGATAAGAAGACAGAACTTGAAAGGAGGACACAACACTTGTGACGCCCCGAGACCTATGCGCCAGGTGTCAGCCAGTTATTCGTCATCGTTGCCATGTCATTTGCTTGCGTGTTGCACTTTGCCATGTCATCATGTGCATTTCATCAGCGTGTTTTCAAAAACTTGCATTCGTTCGGGCTCCCCAGTTCTCTCTGTTGTCCGTTCTGAGTCCAGACACACTCACACACGCCCGCGACACATCCAAATATTTATTTTATAAGTGGCCGGAAACTGCTCTCGGAATGGGTTGAAACTTGACGTGTGGTCTTATTATAGCGTAGGTAGACCGCCTGTCAAATTTCGTCGCATTCGGAGTTTGTTTGATAGCCCAACCGTTAAACATATAGCGGCACTATTGCCGGATAAACGTCGGACGTTTCGGTGTTCCGAAATAGTCGTCGGGCCCCCTCTCTCTCCCTCTCTTCTCAGCCCAATCACTCTACACAACCCAGTTTCACCCCCTCGACTGCACGTCCAAAACTGTCCCGAACCCGACCCGGGAAGTCATGACCGATGGGTCCGGATCATCCCCAAACATCCCTAAAACATCTCTGTTTTCTTATTTGGGCCACCTAACCTATTTAGTTCGGACCGTCCGATTTCGATCGGAGGGACCAAATGACGCTAAACCTAGCCTACCTACTATATAAACAGTCTAACCCTAGACTGCCCCATCCATTCCTCCCCTATCCAATCGCCGCCGCCACACTCCACCTCCCACCTCGGGATCTCCGACCAAGTCCCTTGTTTTCAGCGCCACCCAATCAACACTGCAGCCTGTTCCTCTCCCGATCACTCCTTCGATCCACCTCGCGAGCAGTGCTCGTCCGTCGCGCCTCCAGCTCCTCCCGAGCAAGAGCCTCGCGCTCCTAGAGCCGTCCTCGAGCAACTGCCCGGCCTCTCACTTGCCTCGTCGCCGGATCCGCGCCAGTCGTCGTCGTCCGAATCTGCTTCCCTGTCGGCCTCCCCAAGCCTCATCGCCTCGGCCTCCTCTGCTCCTGCACCTGAGGCCCGAGCGCAGCTCGACCCCGTCCGCCCGGCTCCCTCGCAAACACCAGATCTGGCGCCTCGCTGGTGCACGCCATCCTCGACTGGACCCCACCGTGGATCTGCCTCCTTCGGCCGCCCTCGCCTGCCTCGCTCCCCTGCATCGCCAGAGTCACTCGACCTCGTCCCGCTGTCCAGGTCGGGCGAGAGGAGGAGCGCCCGCAACCTGCTTCGCCCGCTCGCCCGTTACCGCATCGGCCTCGCACAGCACAGCGCCAGCGCCAGGCCCAGCGCCCGACCCGGCCTCTCCTGCTGCGCGGCTACAAGGCCTAGCCAACCGGCCTCGTTCACCCTAGGCCGCGACCCTCAAGGCCAGCCCCGCAGCCAAGCCGGCCTCCTCTGCATCCGGGCCGCAGCCCAGGGGTGAGCAGCCCCTTGTTCCTATCGTGCCAGTCAGTTTCGGCCTGATGATGTTTTTCTAGTATCTGCGAATTTAGCTATTAATCCAGTTGCTGTAGTTTTACAGTTTAGCCCTCAAACTTCATGCATATAATAACTTCACAACTGTGCATCATATGCAAAAACATTATATATGAAAAATGCTTAGAATTTTGTGTAGATTCATAATATGCCACTTTCACCCCTGTTAAAAATGTTTAACTTGTTATTTTCATTAATTTGTATAAATAACTTGCTAAAATGGTTTATTTCATAACTAAATAACCGTAGCTCGGTTTTTAGTAAACCTTATATGTAAATGGGGAGGAAAATGTGTAGAATAACATGGTGCCCCTTGTTTTGCTATTTAACAACATTAAAATGGTGTAATAGGCAGAATAGTACCAAATTCATAATATGAACATGGGGATTTTCCGAAATTGTTGTTTGTTGTTTCGGCCTCATTTAAACTTGTCTAAATAGTTAGTTTACTTTTGCTTCACCCATTGCCATGCTTCCTGTATAGACTTGTGTTGTTTTTCTGTGCTTCCTACCTTGCCATGTATTGCTTCCTGTATAGACTTGTCTTGCATCATACCTTGCCATGTATTGCATCATGTATAGACTTGTGTTGTTTTTCTGTGCTTCCTACCTTGCCATGTATTGCTTCCTGTATAGACTTGTCTTGCATCATACCTTGCCATGTATTGCATCATATATAGACTTGTGTTGTTTTTCTGTGCTTCCTACCTTGCCATGTTTTGCTTCCTGTATAGACTTGATGTGCATCATATGTAGACTTGTGTTGCATCATACTTGGTTGAGCATATTGTCATGTTCTTGTGTTGTGTGTTTACCGTGTTGCTTGCTTCTTCTCGCTAGTGCTTGTTCCGTTGCATTCGTGAGGATTCGTTCGTGTACCCGTGGTTCTTCTTCAAGGCTTCTTCTTCGTCTTCTTCATGGATCTGTTCTTCTTCCTTGCGGGATCTCAGGCAAGATGACCATACCCTTGGATACCTTTACTATCATTGCCATTGCTTAGTTGTCTCGATGCTATCGTTATATGTCGCGCTACCCATCTTATTGTCAGCCCCTCTCCTTGTTTCCATGAAACCTCTAACCTTGACACCTTCCTAGCAAACCATTGTTTGGCTATGTTACTCGCTTGCTCAGCCCCTCTTATAGCATTGTTAGTTGCAGGTGAAGATGAAGATCGTTCCAGGTGGGAACTTGTTGTTGGAATATCACAATATCTATTATTATTATTATTAACACACCTATATACTAGGCATGGGTGGAAGGCTTGGCCTTTTGGTCGGTGTTTTGTTCCACTCATGCCACCTTAGACGCCGATAAACCGGCATTATGTTCCTTGATTTTGCGTTCCTTACACGGTTGGGTATATGGGGACCCCTTGACACTTCGTCTTTGAATAAAACTCCTTCAGCAAGGCCCAACATTGGTTTTAATTTTCCTCATAATAACAACTTAATTAATTAATTAAATTGCATAAGGGGGACGCTCCTTGGAGATTCTTTTCTACATAGCAGGGGGGCCAGTGCTGATGGTGTTGGTCCCAAACAGGCAACCTGTGGGGCCACCTTGGGGAAACCCGAGGGCTGGTTTTACTCGTAGCTTGTCCCATCCGGTTGTGGCCTGAGACGAGATACGCGCGGCTACTATCAGGGTGTCGGCACGCCGGGAGGTCTTGTTGGACTTGTTTTACCATTGTCGAAATGTCTTGTGCACAGGGATACCGAGCCTGCTCGGATTTCCCTAAGATAAGGGGTAATAATTATTATTACTTCAGCTGATCGTGAGAGCTTGTGATGGGCTAAGTTGGGACACCCCTGTAGGGTTATGATCTTTCGAAAGACGTGCCCGCGGTTATGTGGCAGATTGGAATTTGTTAATGTCCGGTTGTAGATAACTTCACAGAGGATCCGAAGTAAAACACACCACTGAGTGAGTAACCGTGACTGTCTCTTTTCACTTTGAGAAGAGAACACGATGGGGTTATTTTTGACTCGTAGGTAGTTCAGGATCTTTAGCGATCACTACTAGTTTGCGACCGTTTGCGTAGATGCTCATCTTATTCTTGTACTCGTAAGCTAGCCACCATATTATGCTTAGCCGCTGCTGCAACCCCACCACTTTACCTCTTCCTACCCATAAAGCTTTGCTAGTCTTGATACCCATGGTTACGGGATTGCTGAGTCCTCGTGGCTCACAGATACTACAACACTAGATGCAGGTACAGCTGAGTACAATGCAGGAGATGGATCAGAACTTCAGTGGGAGTTCGATGAAGAGCGTAGCCGTACGTATGTGATGTTTTCGACGATCAGTAGTGGTTTCTACTAGGGGCGATTCAGAACTGTGGCTTTATGTATTTGGTATCTTTCTTTTGGATCTTCGCCCGTAGTCGGGTTGTGATGTTATTTGGATGATGATTTGCTTATGTAATGTATTGTGTGACATGGCGAGTGTAAGCCAACTATCCTTTTGCAATTTCACCCCTATTTTTACATGATTCGTGCGAAGATACCAAACTTGAGATCATTCCAGAATGGGCTTATACCTTTAAGTCGTACCTCGACACGTTGGAGGTATAGTCCCATCCTTCCTGATCATCGAGATTGTTATGTTTAATTCTTTTCAACCGGCGTGCTTCGCTTCAAGTTAATCCGATCTCTTCATCATTTGCAAGATCAACTCTCAATCTTTTCTCAACGATGTCTGTTTCATTCATCCCAAGTTGTCTTTGTTTTTTTCCCACCCTCCCACCCTTCTTCTTCTCGGAGTCAGAAATTCTAAATGAAATATCCATTTTATTAATGTGATGTTTCTTCATTCTTTTCGTTCAATTTCATTATCCGGTGATCTCTCAGGAAGATGCTCAGAAGCTTCAAGTTTTTCATTCTCCATTCGCGTTTCTTCTCCGGTGGATTTAATCCAAGCTTCGGTCATGATCATATATCTTCCTTTTGTTTCCCATGTTGAAATTTCTTATCTGAAGTCTCTCTTGATTATTCAACTCTCCCTAATTCTTATCCGGAGTGTACAAGAGATCTCAGAGGACTCGTGCTTCCATTTTCAACCTGTTCATTATATTTTGAGATTGTTATCTCACCCAAGCCATTTAATTCAACCGGTGCAATATCTCTTAAGCAATCTTTTTTCAACAGTGATTTCTTTGAGTGGGCCCTACCCCACAGGTCTTTTCCCAGGATCTTACTTGACTCTTCTTTTTTCCGGAGTATTCTGAAATTCTTTTCAAAGTTTGACGTAAGAATGGATTTCTCATCAGTCAAATGTATCCTCCAAGATCGCTTTCACTCATTGTTGCTTCAACCTTTATATTTCCATTCTTCTGGAGTATCGCAAAAATTCTTCATGATATTCTCGTCCTTCTTCTCAACATGTGAATACCGGAGAAGAGTTTCTCTTAAATCTTGGCCCGTTCTCTTGAAGATTCATGGTTCTAGCTTAATGCCATCCTCATTATTGTTCTGTTTGTGAGGAATTCTTCTTTTTTTTATACCCATCCGAAGCATTTCATGAATTCTTTCCATTGTGATCCTCCGAAGGCCACCATTCCAGAAGATTCTTCGTTCTCAGTTTTTCAACATCGCCCTCCAAATATTCTTCATTGATGTCTCTTCGTTCGTCTCCATATTTTTACGGTGGTTCATTCAAGATTACTCTTTCATTGTTATCATATCAATTCATTTGTTCTTTCCTAATCTTACCGGTGGTTCGTTGAAGATTTACCCAAGTTGGTGCGAGATCTCTCTTTAATTCTTTGCAACAAGAATAAGTAGTATGCCAAATCCATTGGTTGTCATCAATTTAAATTGGTGAAGGATACTCATAACATAATTCTTATTCTTGTTCCTTCCAAGTGTTTAATTCCTTTGTCTGGAGTTCGTTCATGATATCAAATTATTCGTTGTTCATCTTTTCTTCCGGAGTTCCAAAATCTCTCAATTATCTTGTCACGGAGCTCTATCTGAATCATTGTATGCCTTAAATCTTATTCTTTTCATCTTTCACTTCTCATCCTTTCATTACCGGAGTTCTTCATGGTGGTTCATCATCATTTAATTCATCCTCGAAGTTTTCATCAAGATTCTTGTTGGAGCTCAAGCATTCTTCATCATGCTTTCCAATTGCAATCCTTTCTACCTTATCTTTTCAGATGGTGTTATGTCATTCTTGACAATTCCTTCATGAATTATGATTCACGAGTTATCAAGAATGAAATATTTAAACCCATCATCCTTATTTCTCAGGAGATCCTTTCAACCTCCCATTTTGTTTGTTGGAGTTATCTTGGGTCGTATCTCACCTAAAAGCTTTCCCTAAGGATTGTTGCTATTTATGGTGCTTATAAATGAACCAGTTTCTTCATTTATCCTCCTGCAGAAACAAGTTTTCATCTTGTCGTTGATGTCAATCCAATCAATTGTTTTCCATTAGTGGTTGGTTGTCACCTCATAACTTTGAGATGTTTTCCATAAGGCCACAACAAGCTTATTCTTTTGTTGTTGATTATTTTCAACAACTCCGTTCAACCCTTCTTCGTAAGGATGATTTTCATATTCATTTGTCGGAAAAGTTGTCTTTTTCTTCTCCGTTCTTTTCTTTCCAACGATCTAGCATATATTCTTTCATTCCGGAGGCATTGTGATATTGCCCTCTTTGTCCCATAATCTCGTTTTGTCAAGATCATGTTCTTTTCCTTGTTTATCTATTTAACTGGAGTGTTGTGCCCAACGTTCAAGTTCTCTCATCTTATCAAAGATTTTTTTCCTCTCTTTTCAACTGGAGTGTTGTCTGAAATCTTTCTTACCTCTTGTGCCATCCTTTCAATTATTCCGGAAGCAGTGTGTTGTTGATTTCATCAAGTATCTTCCCATCTCCTCAAGTTCATGTTCAAGTCCTTCCATTTTCAGTCGGATTGCTGTCCAAATTATTTCGTTCTTATTCCTTCTCAATCTTGGTTAACCGGAGTGGTTTTGAAATTCTTTCGTCATCCGTGAGCTCTTGTTTAATGTCTTTCAACCTACAGGGTTCTCCTAATGTTCCTTGTTCCTCATTTTACCGGAGTGCTTTTAACTTCGTTCATCTCTGTTGTATTCTTTCTTTCAAGATTGTTCAACCTCTCAAGGTTCGTGGTTTCACTCGTTTGTCGAAGAAGCAACTTTGTTTTACCTCTTCCTTTTCCGTTTTATCCGGTGCCATCCTAACGATCTCGGGTCGAGATCCTCTGTTAGTGTGGGAGAGTTGTGACGCCCCGAGACCGATGTGCCAGGTGTCATCCAGTTATTCGTCATCGTTGCCATGTCATTTGCTTGCGTGTTGCACTTTGCCATGTCATCATGTGCATTTCATCAGCATGTTTTCAAAAACTTGCATTCGTTCGGGCTCCCCACTTCTCTCCGTTGTCCGTTCTGAGTCCAGACACACTCGCACGCACCCGCGGCACATCCGAATATTTATTTTATAAGTGGCCGGAAAATGCTCTCGGAATGGGTTGAAACTTGACGTGTGGTCTTATTATAGAGTAGGTAGACCGCCTGTCAAATTTCGTCGCATTCGGAGTTTGTTTGATAGCCCGACCGTTAAACATATAGAGGCACTATTGCCGGATAAACGTCGGACGTTTCGGTGTTCCGAAACAGTCGCCAAGCCCCCTCTCTCTCCCTCTCTTCTCAGCCCAATCTCTCTACACAACCCAGTTTCACCCCCTCGACTGCACGTCCGAAACTGTCCCGAACCCGACCCGGGAAGTCATGACCGATGGGTCCGGATCATCCCCAAACATCCCTAAAACATCTCCGTTTTCTTATTTGGGCCACCTAACCTATTTAGTTCGGACCATCTGATTTCGATCAGAGGGACCAAATGACGCTAAACCTAGCCTACCTACTATATAAAAGTCTAACCCTAGACTGCCCCATCCATTCCTCCCCTATCCAATCGCCGCCGCCACACTCCACCTCCCACCTCGGGATCTCCGACCAAGTCCCTTGTTTTCAGCGCCACCCAATCAACACTGCAGCCTGTTCCTCTCCCGATCACTCCTTAGATCCACCTCGCGAGCAGCGCTCGTCCGTCGCGCCTCCAGCTCCTCCCGAGCAAGAGCCTCGCGCTCCTAGAGCCGTCCTCGAGCAACTGCCCGGCCTCTCCCTCGCCTCGTCGCCGGATCCGCGCCAGCCGCCGTCGTACGAATCTGCTTCCCCGTTGGCCTCCCCAAGCCTCATCGCCTCGGCCTCCTCTGCTCCTGCACCTGAGGCCCGAGTGCATCTCGACCCCGTCCGCCCAGCTCCCTCGCAAACGCCGGATCTGGCGCCTCGCCGGTGCATGCCGTCCTCGACTGGACCCCGCCGTGGATCTGCCACCTTCGGCCGCGCTTGCCTTCCTTGCTCCCCTGCATCGCCAGAGCCGCTCGACCTCGTCCCGCTGTCCAGGTCGGGCGAGAGGAGGAGCGCCCGCAACCTGCTTCGCCCGGTCGCCCGTTACCGCATTGGCCTCGCACAGCACAGCGCCAGCGCCAGGCCCAGCGCCCGACCCGGCCTCTCCTGTTGCGCGGCTGCAAGGCCCAGCCAGCCGGCCTCGTTCGCCCTGGGCCGCGACCCTCAAGGCCAGCCCCGCAGCCAAGCCGACTTCCTCTGCATCCGGGCCGCAACCCAGGGGTGAGCAGCCCCTTGTTCCTATCGGGCCAGTCAGTTTCGGCCCGATGATGTTTTGCTAGTATCTGCGAATTTAGCTATTAATCCAGTTGCTGCAGTTTTACAGTTTAGCCCTCAAACTTCATGCATATAATAACTTCACAACTGTGCATCATATGCAAAAACATTATATATGAAAAATGCTTAGAATTTTGTGTAGATTCATAATATGCCACTTTCACCCCTTTTAAAAATGTTTAACTTGCTGTTTTCATTAATTTGTGTAAATAACTTGCTAAAATGGTTTATTTCATAACTAAATAACCGTAGCTCGGTTTTTAGTAAACCTTATATGTAAATGGGGTGGAAAAATGTGTAGAATAACATGGTGCCCCTTGTTTTGCGGTTTAACAACATTAAAATGGTGTAATAGGCAGAATAGTACAATATTCATAATATGAACATGGGGATTTTCCGGAATTGTTGTTTGTTGTTCCGGCCTCATTTAAACTTGTCTAAATAGTTAGTTTACTTTTGCTTCACCCATTGCCATGCTTCCTGTATAGACTTGTGTTGTTTTATGTGCTTCCTACCTTGCCATGTATTGCTTCCTGTATAGACTTGTCCTGCATCATACCTTGCCATGTATTGCATCATGTATAGACTTGTGTTGTTTTTCTGTGCTTCCTACCTTGCCATGTATTGCTTCTTGTATAGACTTGTCTTGCATCATACCTTGCCATGTATTGCATCATATATAGACTTGTGTTGTTTTTCTGTGCTTCCTACCTTGCCATGTTTTGCTTCCTGTATAGACTTGCTGTGCATCATATGTAGACTTGTGTTGCATCATACTTGGTTGAGCATATTGTCATGTTCTTGTGTTGTGTGTTTACCGTGTTGCTTGCTTCTTCTCGTTAGTGCTTGTTCCGTTGCGTTCGTGAGGATTCATTCGTCTACCCGTGGTTCTTATTCAAGGCTTCTTCTTCGTCTTCTTCATGGATCTGTTCTTCTTCCTTGCGGGATCTCAGGCAAGATGACCATACCCTTGGATGCCTTTACTATCATTGCCATTGCTTAGTTGTCTCGATGCTATCGTTATATGTCGCGCTACCCATCTTATTGTCAGCCCCTCTCCTTGTTGCCATGAAACCTCTAACCTCGACACCTTCCTAGCAAACCATTGTTTGGCTATGTTACTCGCTTGCTCAGCCCCTCTTATAGCGTTGTTAGTTGCAGGTGAAGATGAAGATCGTTCCAGGTGGGAACTTGTTGTTGGTATATCACAATATCTATTGTTATTATTAACACACCTATATACTGGGCATGGGTGGAAGGCTTGGCCTTTTGCTCGGTGTTTTGTTCCACTCATGCCACCTTAGGCGCCGATAAACCGGCATTATGTTCCTTGATTTTGCGTTCCTTACACGGTTGGTTATATGGGGACCCCTTGACACTGCGTCTTTGAATAAAACTCCTCCAGCAAGGCCCAACATTGGTTTTAATTTGCCTCATAATAACAACTTAATTAATTAATTAAATTGCATAAGGGGGACGCTCCTTGGAGATTCTTTTCTACATAGCAGGGGGGCCATTGCTGATGGTGTTGGTCCCAAACGGGCAACCTGTGGGGCGACCTTGGGGAAACCTGAGGGCTGGTTTTACTCGTAGCTTGTCCCATCCGGTTGTGGCCTGAGACGAGATACGCGCGGCTACTATCATGGTGTCAGCACGCCGGGAGGTCTTACTGGACTTGTTTTACCATTGTCGAAATGTCTTGTACACTGGGATACCGAGCCTGATCGGATTTCCCTAAGATAAGGGGTAATAATTATTATTACTTCAATTGATTGTGAGAGCTTGTGATGGGCTAAGTTTGGACACCCCTGCAGTGTTATGATCTTTCGAAAGCCGTGCCCGCGGTTATGTGGCAGATTGGAATTTGTTAATGTCCGGTTGTAGATAACTTGACAGAGGATCCGAAGTAAAACACACCGCTGTGTGAGTAACCGTGACTGTCTCTTTTCACTTTGAGAAGAGAACACGGTGGGGTTATTTTTGACTAGTAGGTAGTTCAGGATCTTTAGCGATCACTACTAGTTTGCGACCATTTGCGTAGATGCTCATCTTATTCTTGTACTCGTAAGCTAGCCACCATATTATGCTTAGCCGCTGCTGCAACCCTACCACTTTACCTCTTCCTACCCATAAAGCTTTGCTAGTCTTGATACCCATGGTTATGGGATTGCTGAGTCCTCGTGGCTCACCGATACTACAACACCAGATGCAGGTACAGCTGAGTACGATGCAGGAGATGGATCAGAACTTCAGTGGGAGTTGGATGAAGAGCGTAGCCGTATGTATGTGACGTTTTCAACGATCAGTAGTGGTTTCTACTAGGGGCGATTCGGACCTGTGGCTTTATGTATTTGGTATCTTTATTTTGGATCTTCGCCCGTAGTTGGGTTGTGATGTTATTTGGCTGATGATTTGCTTATGTAATGTATTGTGTGACGTGGCGAGTGTAAGCCAACTATCCTTTTGCAATTTCACCCCTATTTTTACATGAGTCGTGCGAAGATACCAAACTTGAGATCATTCCAGAATGGGCTTATACCTTTAAGTCGTGCCTCAACACGTAGGAGGTATAGTCCCATCCTTCTTGATCATCGAGATTGTTATGTTAAATTCTTTTCAACCGGCGTGCTTCGCTTCAAGTTAATCCGATCTCTTCATCATTTGCAAGATGAACTCTCAATCTTTTCTCAACGATGTCTGTTTCATTCATCCCAAGTTGTCTTTGTTTTTTCCCACCCTCCCACCCTTCTTCTTCTCGGAGTCAGAAATTCTAAATGAATATCCATTTTATTAATGTGATGTTTCTTCATTCTTTTCGTTCAATTTCGTTATCCGATGATCTCTCGGGTCAATGAAAGAAATGAACGGAGAAGAATATGACAACTTCTCCCAAAATTAAATTTGAAAGAGAATCCTTACAAAGATGGATTGACCAGAGTTGTTGGAAGAATCAACAAGCACAGAAATATGCTTCTCGTGGACTTATGAAAACAACTCAAAACTAGCGGTAAAATTCTGCCACTAACGGAAAACATTTGATTGGATTGAGATCAATAAGGAGACAAAAGTTAATTCACTTGGAGGATAAATGAAGAACTTCGGTCATTTATAAGCACCACAATAGCAACAATCCTTAGGGAAAGCTTTTAGGTGAATTATAACCCAAGGTAACTCCAACGAATAAATTGAAGGGTTGAAAAGATCTCTTGAACAAGGAAAATGATGGTTTTAAATATCTCATTCTTAATAACTCGTGAATCATAATTCATGAAGGAATTATCAAGAATGACATAACACCACCTCAAAAGAAAAAAGGTAGAAGAATTGCACTTCAGAATGAAAGAAGAAGAATACTTGAGCTCCAACAAGAATCTTGATGAAAACTTCGAGGATGAATTAAATCATAATGAACCACCATGAAGAACTCCGGTAACAAAAGGATGAGAAGTGAAAGATGAATAGAATAAGATTGGAGCCTTGCAATGCATTAGAAGGATCTTTGAAATGATATAATTGAAATAACTTGGAGCTCCGGAAACAAGATGAACAACTTGGGATCGAGAATATGATATGATGAACACGCTCCGGAAAAAGAGATTAATCACTTCGAGGAAATAAGAATAAGATTTACTGTATGCTTACCTTTCATCAAATTAAATTGACGACAAGCAACGGATTTGGCATACTACTTATTTTTCTTGGAAAGGATTGGAGAGAGATATAGCCAAACTTGAGAAAAGCCTTGAACGACTCACCGGTAGGATTATGAAAAGAACAAATGAATTGATATGATAACAACGGAAGAGTAATCTTGAATGAACCACCGTAAGAATTGAAACCGGGTGATGAAAGAGAATAATCACCGGGAAGAATAAGCACTAGAGGAAATTTAGATGCAACAGAACGAAGAGATCGCGACCTGGTTAAAGAATACTTGGACAAAGCACCGGAAGAATATGGAGACGAACGGAGAGGCGTCGATGAAGAATATTTGGAGGACGAAGTTGAAAACTGAGAACAAGGAAATCTTCTGAAATGATGGCCTTTGGAGGAACACAAAGAAAAGAATTCATGAAATACTCTGAAAGAATGAAAAGAGGAAGGTTGACCAGAGGTTGAAAAGAATTTGAAAGCGGTCTTGGAGAGGTATGAGACTGATGGAATCCATACTTATGTCATACTTTGAAAAGAATTTCAGAATAACTCCGGAAGAATTAGAAGAGTCAGGTAAGATCCTAGAAAAAGACCTGTGGGTTAGGGCCCACTGAAAAGAAATCACTGTTGAAAAAGATTGCTTAAGAGATATTGCACAGGTTGAATTAAATGGCTTGAATAAGATGACAATCCTCAAAATAGCTTGAACGGATTAAGAATTGAAACACGAATCTTCCGAGATATCTTCAGCACTCCAGAGAAGAATTAGAGAGTTGAATAAGAAAGAGAGACTTCGGATAAGAAATTTCAACATGTGAAAACATGTTAAACAAAAAGGAAGTAATCAAAGCTTGAATTTTAAGTCCACCAGAGAAGAAACGAGAATGGAGAATGATAAACTTGAAGCTCCTGAGCATCTTCACGAGAAAACACCGGATAATGAAATTGAACGAAAAGAATGAAGAACATCACATGAATAAAAGGACACTTGATTAAGAATTCCAGCTCCATAAAGAAAAGGGGTGGGAGGGTGGGGAAAAACAAAGACAACTTGGCATGAATGAAACATGCACCGTTAAGAAAAACCAAGACTTGGTCTTGCACATATTGAAAGGATCGGGTTAACTTGAGGAGAAGCACGCCGGTTAAAAGAATTTAACATGACAATCTTGATGATCAAGAAGGATTAGCACTCCCATAGAAATATGAGAACACTAATTAGAAAAGGTGTGGAATCAACATTTGACATCGAAGCAACTCGAATACCATAATCAAAACAAAAACAAAGGATAGATATGTTTCAACATTATCTTGACAATATCATTCCAACAGAGAATGGAACGAATGAATTCCATAGCTTAATGCTACATCAACTTGTCGAGAAGCCACTTGGGAGAACAACAGGTAAATAAAAACAACAAGGAGCAGATAGAACAAATACAAGATAGAAGTTTCGTCCCACATGTTCGTGATGAAAGCTCATGGAACATGTTACAAAAGGGTTTTGCAATCCCCAGATCAGCATAGCCAAGGATCCTTTAAGATGCAACTCCCAATTGGAACAACGCCCACGAAACCTCTTCACTCGATGTTGAACCCCAAACCTCAAACCATGCACTCGTCGGAAGAATGCCTACGAGCTACTTGAAGAACCCACCTATTAATTTCCGAAAGTTTCTAGTTATGCAATCAGGTGTTGGGGATACAGGGGAAGCATCGCGCACTCAACTCTAATCCTACATCCAGCTGTATCCATCCTTCAACACATAACCAGTTATTTCCGGAAACCGTTTACCTCGGACCTTCGAAACGCAACTGCTATACAAGCTATAGAAATACTCCCGAACTACCTCCCCAGTACTAGGTGATGTCGGGGTTATCTTGCCACTAACCGCATAGAAGAGTTTTCGATGTCGGCCGTCTTAAGTATTCCAGAACTGCAACGATACATTTGTGACGACAACACCTCGGAGCTCAACTCCCCGGGACACTGCCACAACCCCTAAATGACAGGAGGCATCGAGAACAATGTTCTTATCACAAAGATATCGGAACAATCCAAACAATACTCGCGTGATCCTAAAAAACAAAATTAGTGAATTTTTTAGAGTAGAAGATATAACCAATCGTCAGGAGTCCTCATCAGAGTGAAAAAGGGATGAGGAGCAAAACGAAATCCTACTCTCCGATATATATATAGGACTCAAAACATTTTCAAGTGTGTGCCTAGACTCAACCGTCAACGATTTGATCAATCAGTGGGGGCTCCTCGGTCGGAGAAGGCTCTGATACCAACTTGTAATGCCCAGTATGAGATTATACCTCCTACGTGTCGAGGCACGACTTAAAGGCATAAGCTCATACTAGAATGATCTCAAGTATGGTATCTTTGCACGACTCATGTAAAAGAGGGATGAAATTGCAAAAGAGATAGTTTGCTTACACTCGCCACGTCACACAATGAATACAATAGCATACATCATCCAATAACACAGAGTCCGACTACGGACGAAAATCCAAATGAAAGATATCATAAACACAAGGTCCGATCACCCCTAGTAGGAACCACTACTGATCGTCGAAAATACGACACACACATACGGCCAAGCTCTTCATCGAACTCCCTGCGAAGTTCTGATCCACCTCCTGCATTGTTCTTAGTGGTACCTACATCTGGTGTGTGTTGAATCTGTGAGCCACAGAGGACTCAGCAATCCCATAACCATGGGTATCAAGACTAGCAAAGCTTTATGGGTATGGAAAAGGGTAGTGGTGAGGTTGCAGCAGCGGCTAAGCAATATATGGTGGCTACCTTACGAGTACAAGAGTAAGATGAGCATCTACGCAAGCGGCCGCAAACTAGTAATGATCGCTAAAGATCCTGAACTACCTACGAGTCAAGCATAACCCCACCGTGTTCTCTTCTCAAAGTGAAAACAGACAGTCACGGTTACTCACACGGTTGTGTGTTTTACTTCGGATCCTCTGTCAAGTTTTCTACAACCGGACATTAACAAATTCCAATCTACCACATAACCGCGGGCACGGCTTTCGAAAGATCATAACCCTGCAGGGGTGTCCCAACTTAGCCCATCACAAGCTCTCACGATCAGCAGAAGTAATAATAATATTACCCCTTATCTTAGGGACAGCCCGATCAGACTCGGAATCCCGGTGCACAAGACATTTCGACAATGGTAAAACAAGTCCAGCAAGACCTCCCGGCGTGCCGACACCCTGATAGTAGTCGCACATATCTCGTCTCAGGCCATGACCGGATGGGCGATCCTACAGGTAAAACCAATCCTCGAGTTTCCCCGTGGTGGCCCCGCATAACCCCCGTTTGGGACCAACACCATAAGCACTGGCCCCCCCTGTTATGTAGAATTAATAACCCAGGGACATGACCCCCTATGCAATAAATTAATTAAGTTTTCATTATGTTGCAAATTAAAACCAATGTTGGGCCTTGCTGGAGAAGTTTTATTCAAAGACGAACTGTCAAGGGGTCCCCATATACCCAACCGTGTAAGGAACGCAAAATCAAGGAACATAATGTCGGTTTATCAGCTCCTGAGGTGGCATGAGTGGAACAAAACACTGAGAAAAAGGCCAAGCCTTCCACCCATGCCCAGTATATAGGTGTGTTAATAATAGTAATAGATATTGTGATATACCAATAACAAGATCCGACATGGATCAATCTTCATCTTCACTTGCAACTAGCAACGCTATAAGAGGGGCTAAGCAAGCGGGTAACATAGCCAAACAACGGTTTGCTGGGAAGGTGTCAAATGTTAGAGGTTACATGGCAATAAGGAGAGGGCTGACAATAAATGATGGGTAGCGCGACATATAACGATAGCATCGAGACAGCTAGCATGGCAATGATAGTAAAGGTATCCAAGGTGATGGTCATCTTGCCTGGGATTCCACAAGGAAGAAAAACGGGTCCAAGAAGTAGTCGAACATATCCTCACAACTCCGGAACGAACCTGAAGCTAACGAGAGAAGCATACCAGAAAGAAGCAAACAACATGATAAACACACATATCATAACCATGGCATATGATGCACAACCAAGTATGATGCATGTCCGGTTTAAATATGCATGGCATGGCAAAGTGCACAAACAAAACTACAAGTTAAGTGGAGCTCAATATGCAACGAGTTGCATATTGACGAAACACCACATTTTATTTATTTAGTTGACTCTCGTTTATTTACAAGACAAGATTAGATGTTTGTTAACATGTCAAGGGGTGAAGCAAAAGTAAACTAACTATTTAGACAAGTTTAAATGAGGTCAGAACAACAAACAACAATTCCGGAAAACCCCCATGTTCATATTTTGAATTTGGTACTGTTCTGCCTATTACCACATTTTAATGTTGGTAAAGAGCAAAACAAAGTGCACCATGTTATTCCACACATTTTTCCACCCCATTTACATATAAAGTTTATTAAATTTGGAGCTACGGTTATTTAGTTATGAATTAAACCATTTTAACATGACATTTATGAAAAACAATGCAAACAGCAATTTTCATAATTTTTATCATGGATGCAAGTAGCATATTATGAAACTAGACAAAATTCTGAGCATTTTACATATCTAAAGTTTTTACATATGATGCACTATTTGTGAGTTATTAAATGAATGAAGTTTGAGGGCTTTTATGTAAACTGCAGTCTCTGGAATAATTAGCAAATTCGGAGGACTGGAAAAAAACATAAGAGGCCGAAACTTGCTGCCGGCCCAACAGAGAAAAGAAAAAAAAGGTGGCCGCTGGAGGTGGCCTCACCATGGGCCTAGCCCAGCGTCGGTGAGGAGGGATCTGGGCCGCGGAACTTGCGGCTGACGACGCCGGCCCGTGCGAGCGAAGCAGGGGACGTCGATGCGGTAAACGGGTGCGGGCAACGGGCAGAATCCAGGATTGGGGTTCCTCAACACGAAGAGGGACATGGCGCCGGGGTCGTCCTCCTCGCATAGCAGACTGCAGAAGCAGGGGAGATCCATGGCGCGGGGATCCGGCGCGCTCACGAACGGGACCAGGGGAGCCGCCGCGGCGCAGCAACACAGGCAGAGGCACAGAAGAGGCGGGCTTCGAGGCAGACGAGCTTCTGCCCAACAGAGAAGAAAGGGAGAGCTGAGAGACGGAGGGAGGAAGATGAAATAGGAAGAGGAGGAGAGGAAAGAGGAGGGCGATGGTGACCTGGGGGTTTCTGTCGTCGAGGCAACGTCGCGAGGAGGCAGGGTCCAGCAAATCCGACGAGCTGAGGTGGTCGTGGGCGAGGAGGAGTCTGTGGCCTCGGACGCTCACGTACGTAGGGACACGCGAAGCAGGCGACCTTGACGCAGGGGAGAGGTGGAGGCGTGGATTCGGCGAGGTGGCGGAGAAGCTCCAGGGCGACGGATGGGGAAACGGGCAGTCTCGGACGCGCAGTCGAGGGGGTCTAGGTAGGCCTAGTGGGCTGTGTAGGAGGGGTCTTGGCAACAGGGAGAGAAGAGAGTGAGAGGCCCGACGACAGGTTTCCGGAGACCGAAAACGTCTGACGTTTGACCGGCGATAATGCCGCTATAGGTTTAACGGTTGGGCTATCAAACAGACTCCGAATGCGATGAAATTTGGCAGGCGGTCTATCTACACTATAATAAGACCACACGCCAAGTTTCAACCCATTCCAAGAACATTTTCCGGCCACTTGTAAAATAAATATACGGAGGTGCCGCGGGCGCGTGCGAGTGTGTCTGGACTCAGAACGGACAACGGAGAGAACTGGGGAACCCGAACAAATGCAAGTTTTGAAAACATGCTGATGAAATGCACATGATGACAAGGAAAAGCGCAACACGCAAGCAAATGACATGGCAACGATGACGAATAACTGGCTGACACCTGGCGCATCGGTCTCGGGGCGTCACACTGTTGGGTACACCTTCTATCATAGATCCGAAGGCAAGATATTCGTTGCTAAGAATGGATCCTTTCTAGAGAAGGAGTTTCTCTCAAAACAAGTGAGTGGGATGAAAGTGGAACTTGATGAGGTAATTGTACCTTCTCCCGAATTGGAAAGTAGTACATAACAGAAACTCGTTCCAGTGATTCCTACACCAATTAGTGAGGAAGCTAATGATGATGATCACGAAACTTTAGATCAAATTTATGCTGAACTTCGTAGATCAACCAGAGTACATTCCGCACCTGAGTGGTACGTTAACCCAGTTCTGGAAGTCATGTTACTAGACCATGATGAACCTACGAACTATGAGGAAGCGATGATGAGCCCAGATTCCGCAAAATGGCTTGAGGCCATGAAATCTGAGATGAGATCCATGTATGAGAACAAAGTGTGGACTTTGGTTGACTTGCCCGATGATCGGCAAGCCATCGAAAATAAATGGATCTTTAAGAGGAAGACCGACGCAAATGGTAATATTACTGTTTACAAAGCTCGACTTGTTGCGAAAGGGTTTCGACGAGTTCAAGGAGTTGACTACGATGAGCTTTCTCACCCGTAGCGATGCTTAAGTCTGTCCGAATCATGTTAGCAATTGCTGCATTTTATGATTATGAAATCTAGCAAATGGATGTCAAAACTGCATTCCTGAATGGATATCTCAAAGAAGAGTTGTATATGATGCAACTAGAGGGTTTTGTCGATCCAAAAGGTGCTAACAAAGTGTGCAAGCTCCAGCGATCCATATATGGACTAGTGCAAGCATCTCGGAGTTGGAATATACGCTTTGATGAGGTGATCAAAGCATATGGTTTTATACAGATTTTTGGAGAAGCCTGTATTTACAAGAAAGTGAGTGGGACCTCTGTGGCATTTCTGGTATTATATGTGGATGACATATTGTTGATTGGAAATGATATAGAATTTCTGGATAGCATAAAAGGATACTTGAATAAGAATTTTTCAATGAAAGACCTCGGTGAAGTTGCTTACATATTAGGCATCAAGATCTATATAGATAGATCAAGACGCTTAATTGGACTTTCACAAAGCACATACCTTGATAAAGTTTTGAAGAAGTTCAAAATGGATCAGTCAAAGAAAGGGTTCTTACCTGTGTTACAAGGTGTGAAGTTGAGTAAGACTCAATGTCTGACCACTGCAGAAGATATAGAGAAAATGAAAGTCATTCCCTATGCCACAGCCATAGGATCTATCATGTATGCAATGCTGTGTACCAGACCTGATGTGTGCCTTGCTATAAATCTAGCAGGCAGGTACCAAAGTAATCTAGGAGTGGATCACTGGACAGCGGTCAAGAACATCCTGAAATGCCTGAAAAGGACAAAGGATATGTTTCTCGTGTATGGAGGTGACAAAGAGCTCGTCGTAAACAGTTACGTCGATTCTAGCTTTGACACTGATCCGGATGACTCTAAGTCACAAACAGGATATGTATTTTATTAAACGGTGGAGCTGTCAGTTGGTGCAGTTCCAAGCAGAGCGTCGTGGCGGGATCTACGTGTGAAGCGGAATACATAGCTACCTCGGAAGCAGCAAATGAAGGAGAGCAAAGCATATCAAAAGACGCTTCAATTCCATCCGCGATCTAGTCAAGGAGGGAGACATAGAGATTTACAAGATACATACGGATCTGAATGTTGCAGACCCGTTCACTAAGCCTCTTCCACGGGCAAAACATGATCAGCACCAAGACTACATGGGTGTTAGGGTCATTACTTTGTGATATAGATTATTGACTCTAGTTCAAGTGGGAGACTGAAGGAAATATGCCCTAGATGCAATAATAAAAATGTTATTTGTATTTCCTTATATCATGATAAATGACTTTTATTCATGCTAGAATTGTATTAACCGGAAAGTTAGTACATGTGTGAATACATAGACAAAATAGTATGTCCCTAGCATGCCTCTACTAGACTAGCTCATTGATAAAAGATGGTTATGTTTCCTAGCCATAGACATGAGTTGTCATTTGATCAACGGGATCACATCATTAGGAGAATGATGTGATGGACAAGAGTCACAAGACCCATCCGTTAGCTTAGCACTTTGATCGTTTAGTTTTACTGCTATTGCTTTCTTCATGACTTATACATGTTCCTATAACTATGAGATTATGCAACTCCCGTATACCGAAGGAACACCTTGTGTGCTGTCAAACGTCACAATGTAACTGGGTGATTATAAAGATGCTCTACAGGTGTCTCCGAAGGTGTTCGTGGTGTTGGCATAGATCAAGAATAGGATTTGTCACTCCGAGTGTCGGAGAGGTATCTCTGGGCCCTCTCGGTAATACACATCATAATAAGCCATGCAAGCAAATGAGTAATGAGTTAGTCACGGGATGATGTATTACGGAACGAGTAAAGAGACTTGCCGGTAACGAGATTGAACTAGGTATTGAGATACCGACTATCGAATCTCGGGTAAGTAACATACCGATGACAAAGGGAACAATGTATGTTGTTATGTGGTTTGACCGATAAAGATCTTTGTAGAATATGCAAGAGCCAATATGAGCATCCAGGTTCCGCTATTGGTTATTGACCAGAGATGAGTCTCGGTCATGTCTAGATAGTTCTCGAACCCGTAGGGTCCGCACGCTTAAAGTTTGATGACGATCGGTATTATGAGTTTATGAGTTTTGATGTATCGAAGGTAGTTCGAAGTCCCGGATAAGATCACGGACATGACGAGGAGTCTCTAAATGTCCGAGACGTAAAGATTGATATATTGGACGACTATATTCGGACACCGGAAATGTTCTGGAAACTTTCGGAATTAACCAGAGTGCCGGGGGGGTTACCAGAACCCCCGGGGGAAATTGGGCCCTGGTGGGGCTTAGGAGAGAAAGAGGGCAGCAGCCAGGAGGTGGCATGCCCCCTCCCAAGGGGTAGTCCGAATTGTACTAGGGGAGGGGGCACGGTCCCTCTTTCCCTCTCCCTCTCTCCCTCTCTTTCCTTCCCCCTCTCTCCCTCTTGGTGATTCCTACTAGGAATAGGATTGCAATCCTATTCCTAGTAGGAGTGCTCCTCTAGGCGCGCCATAGGAGGGCCGACCGGCCTCCCCCTTGCTCCTTTATATACTGGGGCAGGGGGCACCTCTAGACACACAAGTTGATCTCTCCAGCCGTGTACGGTGCACCCCTCCACATAAACACACCTCGGTCATACCGTTGTAGTGCTTAGGCGAAGCCCTGTGCTGGTAACTTCATCATATCCGTCACCACGTCGTCGTGCTGACGAAACTCTCCCGTGAAGCTCAACTGGACCAAGAGCTCGTGGGACGTCATCAAGCTGAACGTGTGCTGAACGCGGAGGTGTCGTACGTTCGGTGCTTGATCGGTTGAATCGCGAAGAAGTTCGACTACATCAACCGCATCACTTGACGCTTCCGCTTTTGGTCTATGAGGGTATGTAGACACACTCTCCCCTCTCGTTGCTATGCATCTGGTAGATAGATCTTGCGTGATCATAGGAAAATTTTAAAATACTACGTTCCCCAATAGGAGGGCGCGCCCTCCTGCCTCGTGGGCACCCCGTGTGTCCCCTGGACTCCGTTTTCTTGTGGGTTACTCCTTTTGGTCGGTAAAAAATCATTATATATACTCCCGAAGGTTTTGACCTCTGTATCACGCAAAAATCATCTGTTCTTGTTTCGAGCTGTTTTCTGCTAGAGTTTGCGAAGCCAGGCATCATGTCGTCTCCCTCCTCCAACAATGAAAGCAATGATGCTTGGCTAATGAAGATAGATCTGAAGAGGGAAGGACCCGAGGAGATCCACAAGGAGAAGAAGATCAAGATGAAGGTGGAAGATCCGGCTCCGACAACGGGAGAAGAAGACACCTCTAAATCCCTTCCTAATCTCTTTACCTCAACTAAGCTAGAAGCTTTCAGGATGATTGAGTTAGCTCAGATTCGAAATAAGCATCACACAAGTGAAAATCTTTTGTTAAAGGATTACATAGCTGCTCTCAAAGGTATTATTCGCAAGCTGGAAGATCTCCTACGCTCGATATATGAGGATCCCCCGTCACTACTTGCAACTCCATCATCACCACCCCCGAAGAAGGAGACATAATCGTATGGGTATGGGCACTCGCCTTGGCAACTACCAAGCTTGGGGGAGTGACCCCGGTATTGTATCACCATCACTCCTATCTTTACTGCTTTACTTAGTTCGATCATTTTGGTAGTATCTTGATCTATTAGAATAAAGTTAGCATGATCTAGTTGTGGGATTTTGCCTTGTGAGCTTTACTCTTTGTAATCGAGTCCGTGAGTTATATAATAAAGATTAGTGTTGAGTCAAGGGCTTGATTTCCTCACTTGGGTCATAATAAAAAGAAAGAAAACATAAAGAATATCAAAGAGATCATATTGGTCTTGTGGGAAGTAATGACTTCGCATACAAGAGTATGATAAATAAAAGTTGTTGGGAGGTGACAAACATAGTTTTGGTCATCGTTGCAATTAATAGGAAGTAATAAAAGAAGAGAGGCTTCACATACAAATATACTATCTTGGACATCTTTTGTGATTGTGAGCACTCATTAAAATATGACATGCTAAAGAGTTGATGTTGGACAAGGAAGACAACGTAATGGGTTATGTCTTCTTATATCCGAAATAAAGTATATTGTCATGGATCATCCAACATGATGAGCTTGCATTTCCCCCTCATGCTAGCCAAAACTCCTCGCACTAAGTAGAGATACTACTTGTGCTTCCATATATCCTTAAACCCAGTTATGCCATGAGTGTCCACCATACCTACCTATGGATTGAGAAAGATCCTTCCAAGTAAGTTGTCATGTTGCAAATCCGCTAAAATATGTATGATTTATTAGTGTGGGAGAAATTAGCTTTATCCGATCTTGTGATATGGAAGTAATAAAAGCGACGGACTGCATAATAAAGGTCTTATCACAAGTGGCAATATAAAGTGAAGTTCTTCTATGCTAAGACTTTGTGCATCCAACCATAAAAACACATGACAACCTCTGCTTCCCTCTGCGAAGGGCCTATCTTTTATTCCTGTCTTATAAGTGTCGAGGTGAAATCCACCTTTCCTTTTACATTTTATCCTTTGGCAAGCACATTGTGTTGGAAATATCCTGACATATATACCCACTTGGATGTAAGTTTTCATGATCTATTACTATTGACATTACCCTTGAGGTAAAAGGTTGGGAGGCAACATCATAAGCCCCTATCTTTCTCTGTGTCCGATTAAAATTCCATAAACATAAGTATTGCGTGAGTGTGAGCAATTGTGAAAGACTATATGATAGTTGAGTATGTAGGCTTGCTGAAAAGCTCTTATATTGACTCTTTCCGATATTACGATAAATTGCAATTGCTTCAATGACCGAGATCAAAGTTCGTTAGTTTCCAATGAAGTTTATGATTCATACCTGATATTGTGGATGAACTGTTACTTTAGCATAAAGAATCATATGACTATATTTATACAAGTTGTTGTTATGAGAATGATCATGATGCCCTCATGTCCGTATTTTGTTTTATCGACACCTCTATCTCTAAACATGTGGACATATTTTTCGATATCGGCTTTCACTTGAGGACAAGCGACATCTAAGCTTGGGGGAGTTGATACGTCCATTTTGCATCATGCTTATAAGTTGATATTTATTTCATTATGGGTTGTTCATACATATTTTGTCACAATACTTATGCCTTTTCTCTCCTATTTTACAAGGTTTACATGAAGAGGGAGAATGCCGGCAGCTGGAATTCTGGGTTGGAAAAGGAGCAAACTCTGGAAACCTATTCTGCACAACTCCAAAAGCCCTGAAACTCAACAGAACATCGTTTCGGAAAATATAAAAAATATCTGGCGAAAGAAACGCACGAGGGGGGCCACCGGCTGTCCACGAGGGTGGGGGGGCGCGCCCCCTTCCCAGGGCGCGGCCCCCTGCCTCGTGGGCCAGCCGGTAGGCCCCCGATGCCCATCTTCTCCTATATGAGGTTTTTTGACCTGGAAAAATCATAAGTAGGCTTCCGAGACCAGACACCGCCGTCTTGAGGCGGAACCGAGGCGGAAACCAATCTAGGGCTCCGGTAGAGCTGTTCTGTCGGGGATACTTCCCTCCGGGAGGGGGAAATCGTCACCGCCGTCATCATCAACAACTCTCCCATCTTGGGGAGGGCTATCTTCATCAACATCTTCACCAGCACCATCTCCTCTCAAACCCTAGTTCATCTCTTGTATCCAATCTTTGTACGCAAACCTTAGATTGGTACCTGTGGGTTGCTAGTAGTGTTGATTACTCCTTGTAGTTGATGCTAGTTGGTTTATTTGGTGGAAGATCATATGTTCAGATCCATTATGGATATTAATACCCCTCTTATCATGAACAATATTATGTCTTGTGAGTACTTACTTTTGTTCCTGAGGACATGGGAGAAGTCTTGCTATTAGTAGTCATGTGAGTTTGGTCTTCGTTCGATATTTTGATGAGATGTATGTTGTCTCTCCTCAAGTGGTGTCATGTGAACGTCGACTACATGACACTTCACCATTGTTTGCGCCTAGAGGAAGGCATTGGGAAGTAATAAGTAGATGATGGGTTGCTAGAGTGATAGATGCTTAAACCCTAGTTTATGTGTTGCTTCGTAAGGGGCTGATTTGGATCCATATGTTTCAGGCTATGGTTAGGTTTACCTTAATACTTCTTTTGTAGTTGCAGATACTTGCATTAGAGGTTGATCGTAAGTGGGAGGCTTGTCCAAGTAAGGGCACCACCCAAGCACCGGTCCACCCACATACCAAATTATCAAAGTACCGAAGACGAAACAGATGATCGTGATGAAAACTAGCTTGACGATAACTCCCATGTGTCCTCGGGAGCGCTTTACCTTATATAAGAGTTTGTCCAGGCTTGTCCTTTGCTATAAAAAGGATTGGGCCACCTTGTTGCACCTTATTTACTTTTACCGTTTGTCACTTGCTACCAATTACCTTATCACAAAACTATCTGTTACTTATAATTTCAGTGCTTGCAGAAAATACCTTACTGAAAACTGCCTATCATTTCCTTCTCCTCCTCGTTGGGTTCGACACTCTTACTTATTGAAAGGACTACGATAGATCCCCTACACTTGTGGGTCATCAATTATCGTGCACTGAATGAGGTGACAATCAAGAACAAGTACCCTCTGCCAATGATAAATGACATGTTTGATCAATTGCAAGGAGCCAAAGTTTTCTCAAAGATCGATTTATGATCTAGATATCACCAGTTGAAGATCTGAGAGCGGGACATACCTAAGACAGCTTTTACCAGAAGGTACGGTCTTTACGAGTACATGGTTATGTCATTTGGATTGACTAATGCCCCTGCCTATTTCATGAGTATGATGAACAAGGTATTCATGGAATTCTTGGATAAGTTTGTGGTACTATTCATTGATGACATATTGGTTTACTCCAAGAACGACGAGGAGCACAAGGAACATTTGTGTTTAGTTCTCGAGAAGCTCAGGGAACATCAGTTTTATGCCAAGTTCAGCAAATGTGAGTTTTGGTTGAAGGAAGTAGGATTTCTCGGACATGTTATATCAGGAGATGGTATAGCAGTGGACCCTTCCAAAGTAGAGGCCGTTACGGAATGGAAGGCACCACCTCAGTTGGAGATATTCACAGTTTTCTTGGATTCGCAGGATATTATCGGAGGTTCATTGATAATTTCTCCAAGATTGCTAAGCCCATGACGGAGTTGTTGAAGAAGGAAAGTAAGTACAATTGGACCGAAGAATGTGAGGCCAGTTTTCAGGAGTTGAAGAAGCGTTTGGTTACAGCCCCAGTGCTCATACTCCCGAATATTCGTAAGGATTTTCAAGTATACTACGACGCTTCACATCAAGGACTTGGAGGCGTACTCATGCAAGAAGGGAGAGTTGTTTCATATGCCTCCCGTCTGCTTCGACCCCATGAGTTGAATTATGCCACGCATGATTTAGAGTTAGCAGCCGTAGTGCACGCACTCAAGACCTGGAGGCACTTTCTTATTGGAAACCGTTGTGATGTATACATGGATCATAAGAGTTTGAAATATATCTTCATGCAGAATGAGTTAAACCTCGGGCAAAGGAGATGGCTGGAGCCCATAAAGGATTACGACATGAGATTGCATTATCATCCAGGAAAAGCCAATGTCGTGGCATATGCTCTAAGTCGCAAGAGTTATGTTAATACTCTCCTAACCGGAGGATTACCCAAGGAGTTGGTAGATGACCTCCGAGAGTTACAGCTGGAGATAGTCCCTAGAGGCTATGTTTTCACATTGGAAATTCAGTCCACTTGGTTGGGTAAGATTCGAGAAGCTCAGAAGACGAATGAATGAATTGCAGAAATAAAGGGCAGATGCCCAAAGGAAAGGCTGAAGGATTTCGTGAGGATGAACACGGAACACTATGGTTTGTAGAATGTATTTATGTTCCCAATGATCCGGATATCAGGAAGTTGATTCTTCAAGAGGCTCATGATTCACCTTACTCGATACACCCAGGCAACATTAAGATGTATTTGGATTTGAAGCAGAATTTCTGGTGGACCGGAATGAAGAAAGATATTGCAGAGTATGTAGCGGTATGTGACGTATTTCAGAGTGTAAAGGCAGAACATCAGAAACCAGCAGGGTTATTGCAGCCGTTACCAATACCAGAATGGAAGTCAGATAAACTTGGAATGGATTTTATCACAGGACTACCCAGGACACGTTCAGGGTACGATTATATCTGGGTTATAGTTGATCGCTTGACAAAGCTAGCTCACTTCATCCCTGTAAAGACCACTTACACGAGTGCTAAGTTGGCCAAGATATACATGACCAGGGTCATATGTCTGCATGGAGTTCCGAGGACCATTGTATCAGATAGAGGAACATAGTTTACTTCAATGTTTTGGAAGCAATTGCACGAGACTTTGGGTACGAGGCTAGAATTTAGTACAGCTTTTCATCCACAGACAGATGGACAGACGGAGAGAGTCAAACAGATTTTGGAGGACATGTTGAGAGCTTGTGCGCTAGATTATGGATCTAGTTGGGATGATAATTTGCCTTACGCAGAGTTCTCTTACAACAACAGTTTTCAAACCAGTCTGCAAATGGCCCCTTTCGAGGCTTTGTACGGAAGAAGGTGCAGGACACCATTGATGTGGGATGAAGTTGGAGATCGCCAATTGTTCGGACCCGATTTAATCAAAGATTCAGAGGAGAAATTCAAGTTGATCCGCAACAGACTGAAGATAGCCCAGACCCGACAAAAGAGTTATGCAGATACGAAACGCAAGGAGGTGACCTACGAAGTTGGAGATAGAGCATGTCGTGTGTCCCCACTTTGAGGAGTTAAGCGTTTCGGAGTTAAGGGTAAACTGGCACCACGATTTGTGGGACCGTACAAAGTTTTGGAGCGCAGAGGAGAGGTAGCTTATCAGCTAGAGTTGCCTGAAACCTTGTCCAGAGTTCACAATGTGTTTCACATATCTCAGTTAAAGAAGTGTCACATAGAGATGGCCGAGATTCTGTACGAGATACAATGCCCCTGGAAGCAATTCAGCTAGAGAGTGATCTGACTTATGAGGAGAAGCCTGTCAAGATTCTCGAGTTTGCCGATAGAGTTACCCGCAGCAAGGTCATTAAGTTTTGCAAAGTTCACTTGAGCCACCATACAGAGGATGAAGCCACCTGGGAACGAGAGGATGATCTACGCGAGGACCACCCACACGTAGTTTCTAGCCAACCCGAATCTCGAGGGCGAGATTCATCTTAAGGGCGGTAGGTTTGTAACATACCAATTTTCAATTTGGATGTTAACATAGATCATTCATATGCATTCATCATTTGAGCATTTTGAATTTGAATTTATTTGAAAATTTGATCCAAAGACTTTAAGCAACTCAAGGACTCAAGCGGGAGAGTTGGAAGTTTTCCAAAGAGGACCCACTATTTTTATTATTTTATAAGTGGGGTTTGGATCAAATATTATTTTTGCCAATTTTCATTTTCAACATTTTAAAATAAATGAGAGAAGATAATATGACTTCTTCAAAAACAGAATAAAAATGTTGAATTTGAATTTTGAGTAAAAATATTTTTTATCGGATTTTTAATTACAGTTTAATTATTTTAAATTGCATTAAAAATTTATTTTATTTTTAGGCATTTTTGTTCAGAAAAATGTTCACTTTGTCCCAAATATTAGGTGGGAACGGTGAAAATTGTTTCTGAAATTTTAGGATTTTTATTTTGAATTTTTCTCGCGGTGCGTTTAAAAAAAATTGTTTCAGACCAGGCCAACTAGGCCGAAGCCCAGCCAGGCGGCCCATCCACTACGCGCGCCTTCCTCCTCCGTAGCCGGCTCTGACTCGCCAGAGTCCCGGCCGCGCACGCCGCCGCCTTGCCCCTCGCTCAAGCCGAGACCGACCCGCCCCCTCGAGCATCACCACCGCCACTGCCGCTGCTACCTCTTGAGCTTGCGTTGTTTTTCCCTTGAAGAGGAAAGGGTGATGCAGCAAAGTAGTGTAAGTATTTACCTCAGTTTTTGAGAACCAAGCTATCAATCCAGTAGGAGACTACGCGCGAGTCCCTTGTACCTACACAAACAAATAAGAACCTTGCAACCAACGCGATAAAGGGGTTGTCAATCCCTTCTCGGCCACTTGCAAAAGTGAGATCTAATAGAGATAATAAGATAAATATTTTTGGTATTTTTGTTATATAGATTTAAAAGTAAAGTTTGTAGAATAAAAGTAAATTAAAGATAAATAGTTGATGGAAGATTGATATGATGAAAGATAGACCCGGGGGCCATAGGTTTCACTAGTGGCTTCTCTCAAGATAGCAGATTTCTACGGTGGGTGAACAAATTACGGTCGAGCAATTAATAGAAAAACGCATAGTTATGAGAATATCTAGGCATGATCATTATATATAGGCATCACGTCCGTGACAAGTAGAGCGAAACGATTTTGCATCTACTACTATTACTCCACACATCGACTGCTATCCAGCATGCATCTAGAGTATTAAGTTCATAAGAATAGAGTAACACTTTAAGCAAGATGACATGATGTAGAGGGATAAACTCATGCAATATGATATAAACCCCATCTTTTTATCCTCGATGGCAACAATACAATACGTGCCTTGCTGCCCCCGCTGTCACTGGGAAAGGACACCGCAAGGTTGAACCCAAAGTTAAGCACTTCTCCCATTGCAAGAAAGATCAATCTAGTAGGCCAAACCAAACTGATAATTCGAAGAGACTTGCAAAGATATTTAAATCATGCATGAAAGATTTCGGAGAAGAATCAAATATTATTCATAGATAATCTTGATCATAAACCCACAATTCATCGGATCTCAACAAACACGCCGCAAAAAGAATTACATCAAACAGATCTCCAAGAAGATCGAGGAGAACTTTGTATTGAGATCCAAAGAGAGAGAAGAAGCCATCTAGCTAATAACTATGGACCTGAAGGTCTATGGTAAACTACTCACAACTCATCGGAGAGGCTATGGTGTTGATGTAGAATCCCTCCATGATCGATTCCCCCTGCGGTGGAGCTCCAGAACAGGCCCCAAGATGGGATCTCACGGGTACAGAAGGTTGCGGTGGTGGAATTAGGGTTTCGTGGTTCTCTCGAATGTTTTCAGGGTACATGGGTATATATAGGACAAAGAGGCATGTCGGTGGAGCTACGGGGGGCCCACGAGGGTGGAGGGTGCGCCTACCCCCCCTCGACACGCCCCCTGCCTTGTCGCCACCCCGTGGCTTTGCTGGCGTGTACTCCAAGTCTTCTGGGTTGCGTTTGTTCCAAAAACGATCCTCCCGAAGGTATCATTCCATTTGGACTCCGTTTGATATTCCTTTTCTGCGAAACAGTGAAATAGGCAAAAAAAACAGCAATTTGCACTGGGCCTTGGGTTAGTAGGTTAGTCCCAAAAATAATATAAAAGTGTATAATAAAGCCCATTAAACATCCAAAACAGATAATATAATAGCATGGAACAATCAAAAAGTATACATATGTTGGAGACATATCAGCCGCTAGCCGCCACCGCCCGCACCGCCTCGCCCCACCTCCCTCCATCGCCCCGAGCAGCGCCAGCCGCTCGCCGCCTCGCGCCAGCGCCACCACCCCGCAAAGCAGTCGCCGCCGCTGTGACGCCCGAAGACCGACGTCCCAGAAGATTCCAGAGATTCCAGATGTTCCAGGTTCTCCCGTGTGTTTCAGTTGTGCTTGCTTTATTTATTTTGCATTGCATCATGTCATCATGCCATCATGTCTTTAATCTTTTGCATCTCAAGTTAAATAAATCGTGTGGATCTTCGATCCATTTAAATCGAGGGAAGTGTGATTTCTCTTTAAAACATATCCCCCCAATATTTAGGGAGCTATATTATAAATATTCCATTTGTTTGGAATTAACCCAACACACTTGCATTTTTTTCCATGCCTTCTCTTTCTCTTTCCTTGCCTCAAACCTTGCCAAGTTTTCCTTTTCCTTTTATCGAGGTTCCTCCAAAAATTCGAACATTTTTGGACACTTCAATAATCAAGTCTTAGTTCAAACTCTTTTGAATTAAATTCAAATATGTTTGAATTATATCTCGATCTTGCCATTTCTATTTTTCTCGGACCGCGCTCATTTTTATGAGCCCGAGAAAATTACCCTCACGTGTAAATTCTTTCCGTAGATGCCTTTTTCGTTTCTCTCTCTTTTAGTTCTCTGTTTTTTTTTCTTTAATTCGAGAGAGGGGTAAGAGGCCCAACCGCCGGCCTCTAAGGCCTCCTGGCCCAACTAACCGAAACCCTAGCCCGAGCCAGCGACATCTCCCTTGATCCCTATCTCTCTCCCTCGCTCGACCCGCAGCCGCCGCACCTCTTCTCTCGCCCGAACCCTCGTTCCCCTCGCTCTCCCTCCCAGAGGCTTCGCCCGCTCGTTCCCCAGCCCCGATCGATCCCCAATCCCCTTCACCTCACCTGCTCGACCCCCTGTCCGCCTCGTCGTGCGAGCCTTTGCCGCCTCGCTTCACCGTCGACCGCGGCCCGCTCGCTGGAGCAAGCTCCTCGTCAGCCGCCTCGTGCACAAGGACACGCCGGCCCCAACCTCGATCTCCTCGCCGCGAGCTCGCCGCCTCGCCATGGCTCCACATCCGGCGTCCGCGACGGCCAGCCGCACGATGCCCCGCGCCACTCCTTCTCGCTCGAGGGAGAGGAGCTCCCTCGTCCACGCCCGTCTCCTACCAGGGCCTCGTCACCGCGCCCCTCCGGTGACCCAGGCCGCCTTCGACCTGCTGGAGGCATGGTGATGGCTTCTCGCCCCTCGTTGGTTACCCCAAGTGGAAGGTTTGAGATGCAGTGTAGCGGAAGTTTTCCCTTGGCAAAGATACCAAGGATCGATTTCCCCTGAGACTCCTAGTTTCAACAAGAAGGTGTCAACTGCTAACGGCGCCAGATATTAGCAATCAACGTGGACCTGCACGCAGATACAAATAACTTTGCTCCCAACGAGTACAGAGAGGTTGTCAATCCCTCTGGCCTTGTCGTTTACAAAGGAGCAAACGCAAGTGATAATAGTGATAGGTATTGCTGCAAATAGTAAGTAAAAGCGTAAAGTAAATAGCGGATGTGATCAGTGATGGTAATATGGACCGGGGTCCCATGATGTTCACTAGTGATGTCTCTCTCCCAAAAGACGATAAAAAGCTATGTGAGGTAAACAAATTACAGCTGGGCAATTGACAGAATTATGTGCGCAAACCAATGCTAACTATGTTGCAAGAAAGGTAGAGGTTCAAAGCATGGGCGGTACGCCAAGGCAAGTAGACCGAAATCCATCTGCATCTATTACTAATCATCCACCTTGAGACATCTATCCAGAACATCTCGCTGGTATTAAGTTGCGAGTCCCACCCATAGTGTAAACTCAAAGCAACAGACAACTGCATTAAAAGAACTTTGCGTAAAGTAAACAATCCTTGCACCCGCGGGCACAAGCACCATTGTTTTCCCCCTTGTGGCAACAGCACATCCCCTAGACTCATGTTTCTGTCACTCAAGCTAGTCATCGAGGGGCATGAACCCACAATCGAGCATAACGTTCCCTCTTGGAGTCACTACCTACTACTTGGCCAAAGCAATAAATAGCAACGGAGAACATGCAAGAATTACTTAAGAACATAAATATAAAAGAGGTAAATCAAATATATTACTCAAACACAATCTGAACATAATCTCACAATCCATCAGATCCCAGCAAACTCAACATAGCAACAGCATAAGGATTACATATGTGCCTCGATCATGTAGGGCAGCTCACGAGGTCTAATTAGTGAAGCACAAGAAGGGGAGGAGAACATCACATAGCTACTGGTCATGGACCCATGGTCCAAGGGAGACTACTCACAACTCATCCGGGAGGCGTCCATGGTGGTGGAGAGGCTCCCGGTGGTGATCCTCCCCTCCGGCAGGGTGCCGGGAAGAGTTCTCCTGGTGCTCCCGATCTTGGAAGCGCGGCAGCGGTGGAACAGAGATGAGATCGCGAAAAAGGGTTCCGTCCTCGACGGTTTCGGGACGCGATATAAATATATGCCAAAGGGGGGCATCAGCGGAGGCCTGGGGGGCCCAGGCCCCCCCCCCCGGCGCGGCCAGGAGGGGGCCCGCGCCACCAGGACATGCATCATACTTGGATGTGCATCGTATGCCATGTTTATGCTTGTGTGTTTACCGTGTTGTTTGCTTCTTTCCGGTTGCTTCTCTTGTTAGCTTCGGTTCCGTTCCGGAGTTGTGAGGATCCGTTCGACTACTTCATGGATCTGTTCTTCTTCCTTGCGGAATCTTAGGCAAGATGATCATACCCTTGGATACCTTTACTACCATTGCCATGCTTAGTTGTCTCGATGCTATCGTTACATGTCGCGCCACCCATCTTTTATGTCAGCCTCTCCTTGTTGCCATGAAACCTCTAACCTTTGAAACCTTCCTAGCAAAACCACTGTTTGGCTATGTTACCCGCTTGCTCAGCCCCTCTTATAGCGTTGTTAGTTGCAGGTGAAGATGAAGATTGTTCCAGGAGGGAACTTGTTGTTGGTATATCACAATATCTATTATTATTATTAACACACCTATATACTGGGCATGTGTGAAAGGCTTGGCCTTTTGCTCGGTGTTTTGTTCCACTCATGCCACCTTAGGCGCCGATAAACCGGCATTATGTTCCTTGATTTTGCGTTCCTTACGCGATGGGTGGATGGGGACCCCTTGACAGTTCGTCTTTGAATAAAACTCCTCCAGCAAGGCCCAACATTGGTTTTAATTTGCTCATAATAACAACTTAAATAATTAATTAATTGCATAGGGGGTCATGTCCCCGGGTTCTTAATTCTACATAACAGGGGGGCCAGTGCTGATGGTGTTGGTCCCAAATGGGGGTTATGCGGGGCCACCACAGGGAAACTCGAGGATTGGTTTTACCTGTAGGATCGCCCATCCGGTTGTGGCCTGAGACGAGATACGCGCGGCTACTATCAGGGTGTTGGCACGCCGAGAGGTCTTGATGGACTTGTTTTACCATTGTCGAAATATCTTGTGCACCGGGATGCCGAGCCTGATCGGATTTCCCTAAGATAAGGGGTGATGATATTATATTTATCACTTCAGCTAATCGTGAGAGCTTGTGATGGGCTAAGTTGGGACACCCCTGCAGGGTTATGATCTTTCGAAAGTCGTGCCCGCGGTTATGTGGCAGATTGGAATTTGTTAATGTCCGGTTGAAGAAAACTTGACAGAGGATCCGAAGTAAAACACACAACTGTGTGAGTAACCGTGACTGTCTCTTTTCACTTTGAGAAGAGAACACGGTGGGGTTATGTTTGACTCGTAAGTAGTTCAGGATCTTTAGCGATCACTACTAGTTGCGACCGTTTGCGTAGATGCTCATCTTATTCTTGTACTCGTAAGTTAGCCACCATATAATTTTTCTTAGCCGCTGCTGTAACCTCACCACTTTACCTCTTCCTACCCACAAAGCTTTGCTAGTCTTGTTACCCATGGTTATGGGATTGCTGGGTCCTCGTGGCTCACAGATACTACAACACCAGATGCAGGTTCAACCGAGAATGATGCAGGAGCTAGTTCAAGTACTTCACTGGGAGCTCGATGAAGAGAGTGGCCGTATGCTTGTGACGTTTCGACGATCAGTAGTGGTTTCTACTAGGGGCGATTCGGACTTGTGGCTTTATGTTTTGGTATCTTTCTTTGGATCTTCGCCCGTAGACGGGTTGTGATGTTTTGAATGATGTTTTGCTTATGTAACGTATTGTGTGAGGTGGCGAGTGTAAGCCAACTATCTCCTTTTGCAATTTCATCCCTATTTTTTTACATGAGTCGTGCAAAGATACCAAACTTGAGATCATTCCAGAATGGGATTATACCTTTAAATCGTGCCTCGACACGTAGGAGGTATAGTCCCATCCTGGGCATTACAAGTTGATATTCAGAGCCTTCTCCGACCTAGAAGCCCCCACTGATTGATCGAATCGTTGACGGTTGAGTCTAGGCACACACTTAAAATGTTTTGAGTCCTATATATTATATCGGAGAGTAGGATTTCTTTTGCTCCTCATCTCTTTTCACTCTGGTAAGGACTCCTGACGATTACTCTTATCTCTTCTACTCTCAAAAATTCACCAAATTTTTTAGGATCACGCGAGTATTGTTTGGATTGTTCCGATGTCTTTGTGATGAGAACATTGTTCTCAATGCCTCCTGTCATTAGGGGTTGTGGCAGTGTCCCGGGGAGTTGAGCTCTGAGGTGTTGTCGTCACAAATATATCACATCAGTTCTGGAATACTTAAGACGGTCGACATCGAAGACTCTCCTATGCGGTTAGTGGCTAGATAACCCCGACATCACCCAGTACTGGGGAGGTAGTTCGGGAGTATTGCCATAGCTTGTATAGTAGATGCGTTTCGAAGGTCCGAGGTAAACGGTTTCCGGGAATAACTGGTTATCTGTTGAAGGATGGATACAGCTGGATGTAGGATTAGAGTTGAGTGCGCGATGCTTCCCCTCTATCCCCAACACCTGATTGCATAACTGGATACTTTCGGAAATTAATAGGTGGGTTCATCTAGTAGCTCGTAGGCATTCTTCCAACGAATGCATGATATGGAGTTCGGGGTTCTACATTGAGTGAAGTGGTTTTATGGGCGTTGTTCCGATCGGGAGTTGCATCTTAAAGGGTCCTTGGCTATGCTGATCCGGGGATTGCAAAACCCTTTTGTAACACGTTCCATGAGCTTTCAGCACGAATATGTCGAACGAAGCTTCTATCTTGTATTTGATCTATCTGCTCCTTCTTGGTTTTATTTACCTTTTTGTTCTCCCAAGTGGCTTCTCGACAAGTTGATGTACCTGCGGAATTCATTCGTTCAATTCTCTGTTCGAATGATATTGTGAAGATAATGTTGCAACATATCTATCCTTTGTTTTTGTTTTGATTCTGGTATTCGAGTTGCTTCGATGTCAAGTGTTGATTACATACCTTTCCTAATCGGTGTTCTCATATTGATATGGGAGTGCTAATTCTTCTTGACCATCAAGATTTTCATGTTAATCCTTTTCAACCGGTGTGCTTTCTCTTCAAGTTTTTCCATACGGACGCCGTTGAGAAATCTGATGAATTGTCTGTTTCATTCATCTCAAGTTGTCTTCGTTTTCCCCACCCTCCCACCCTTTTTTCTTATGGAGCTAGAATTCTTTATCAAGTGCCATTTTTATTCATGTGATATTTCTTCATTCTTTTCCTTCAGTGTTCTTATCCGGTGATTTATCGTGAAGATGCTCGAGAGCTTCAAGTTCATCATTCTTTTGTTGTCAAATTCTGCCAGTGGATGTAATTCAAGACTTCGGTGTTTATCTTATCCTTTTCCTCATTTCACAATGCTTTCTTATTTCGGTGCTCCAATTAATCATTCTCCTCTTGCTATTCGTATCCGGAGAGGTGAAGGTATGTCAGAAGATTCACGTTTCCATTCGCAATCCTTTCAAGCTATTTTGAGATTGTTATCTCATTCAAGCCATTTAATTCAACCGGTGCGATATCTCTTAAGCAATCTTTTTCAACGGTGTTTTCTTTAGTGGGCCCTAACCCACAGGTCTTTTTCTAGGATCTTACCCGACTCTTCTTTTTCCGGAGAATTCTTTTCAAAGTGTGACGTAAGAATGATTTCCATCAGTCACATGCCTTCTCCAAGCTTGTTTTCAATTATTTCCATCTTTAGCTCCACCTTCCTCTTGTCATTCGTCCGGAGTATCTCGAAATTCTTCATGGCATTTCTCGTCTTCATTCCAAACAATTGAAGACCGGAGAAGTGTTTCTCTTAAATCTTGGCCCGTTCTCTTGAAGATTCGTGGTTCTAGCTTCATGCCATCCTCATTATTGTTTTGATCACGAGGAATATTTTTATAACCATCCGAAGCATTTCATGAATTCTTCCTATTGTGATCCTCCGAAGGCCATTATTTCAGAAGATTTCTTCGTTCTCAGTTTTCAACTTCGTCCTCCAACTATTCTTCATCGATGTCTCTTCGTTCGTCTCCATATTCTTACGGCGGTTCATTCAAGATTTCTCTTACTTTGTTATCGTATTAATTCACTCGTTCTTTTCATAATCCTACCGGTGGTTCGTTGAAGATTTACCCAAGTTTGTGCGAGATCTCTCTTTAATTCTTTGCAACGAGAATAAGTAGTATGCCAAATCCTTTGGTTGTCATCAACTTAAATTGGTGAAGGATATGCATAACATAAATCTTATTCTAGTTTCTTCCAAGAGGTTAATCCCTTCCTTCGGAGCTTGTTCATCATATCATATCCTTGGTTCTAAGTTGTCCATCTTGTTTTTCGGAGCCACAAGTTATTTCAATTATATCATTTCAAAGCTCCATCTAATTCATCGCAGGCCTTAAATCTTATTCTTTTCATCTTTCACTTCTCATGCTTTCATTACCGGAGTTTTCATGGTGGTTCATCAAGATTTAATTCATCCTCGAAGTCTTCATCAAGATTCTTGTTGGAGCTCAAGCATTCTTCATCATGCTTTCCAAGTGCAATCCTTTCTACCTTATCTTTTCAGATGGTGTTATGTCATTCTTGACAATTCCCTTCATGTTTCATGATTCACAAGTTGTCAGGAATGAGATATTTAAACACATCATTTTCTTTGTTCAGGAGATCTTTTCAACTCTTCAATTATTTGTTCGAGTTATCTTGGGTTGTATTTCACCTAAAAGCTTTCCCTAAGGATTGTTGCTAGTATGGTGCTTATGAATGACCCAAGTTCTTCATTTATCATTCCGATGAAATAAGTTTTTCATCTCCTTGTTGATCTCAATCCAATCAAATGTTTTCGTAGGTGGCTGGTTGTCACCTCTTAATTTTGAGATGTTTTCCATAAGCCCACATCAAGCTTATTCGTTTTCGTTGTTGATTTTTCCAACAACTCCATTCAACCCTTCTTCGTAAGGATGATTTTCCTATTCATTCGTGGGAGAAGTTGTCATTTTCTTCTCCTTTCTTTTCTTCCAACGGCCTACCATCTATTCTTTTGTTCCGGAGGTATTATGATATTGCCCTCTTTGTCCCATATTCTCGTTTTGTCAAGATCATGTTCTTTTCCTTGTTTATCTATTTAACTGGAGTGTTGTGTCCTCCATTCAAGTTCCGTCATCTTATCTAGTTTTGCCTCACTTTTCAACCGGAGTGCTGTCTGAATCTTTCTTACCCCTTGTGCCATTCTTTTAATTGTTCCGGAGGCAGTGTGTCGTTGATTTCATCAAGTATCATTCCATCTCCTCAAGTTCTTGTTAATTCCTTCCATTTTTAGAAGGAGTGTTGTCCAAATTATTTCGTTCTTATTCCTTCTCAATCTGGGTTAACCGGAGTGGTTTTGGAATTCTTTCGTCATCCGTGAGCTCTTGTTTCATGTCTTTCAACCTGCAAGGTTCTTGTGGTGTTCCTTGTTCCTCATTTTACCGGAGTGTGTTCATCTTCGTTCATCTCCATTGTATTCTTTATTCAACTTGTTTAAACTCTCAAGGTTAGTGGTTTCACTCGTCTGTCAAAGAAGCAACGTTGTTTTACCTCTTCCTCTTTCGTTTCTATCCGGTGCCATCTCCAGGATCTCGGGTCGAGAACCTCTGTTAGTGTGGGAGAGTTGTGACGCCCGAAGACCGACGTCCCAGAAGATTCCAGAGATTCCAGATGTTCCGGGTTCTCCCGTGTGTTTCAGTTGTGCTTGCTTTATTTATTTTGCATTGCATCATGTCATCATGCCATCATGTCTTTAATCTTTTGCATCTCAACTTAAATAAATCGTGTGGATCTTCGATCCATTTAAATCGAGGGAAGTGTGATTTCTCTTTAAAACATATCCTCCCAATATTTAGGGAGCTATATTATAAATATTCCATTTGTTTGGAATTAACCCAACACACTTGCATTTTTTCCCATGCCTTCTCTTTCTCTTTCCATGCCTCAAACCTTGCCAAGTTTTCCTTTTCCTTTTATCCAGGTTCCTCCAAAAATTCGAACATTTTTGGACACTTCAATAATCAAGTCTTAGTTCAAACTCTTTTGAATTAAATTCAAATATGTTTGAATTATATCTCGATCTTGCCATATCTATTTTTCTCGGACCGCGCTCATTTTTATGAGCCCGAGAAAATTACCCTCGCGTGTAAATTCTTTCCGTAGATGCCTTTTTCTTTTCTCTCTCTTTTAGTTCTCTGTTTTTTTTCTTTAATTCAAGAGAGGGGTAAGAGGCCCAACCGCCGGCCTCTAAGGCCTCCTGGCTCAACTAACCGAAACCCTAGCCCGAGCCAGCGACATCTCCCTCGATCCCTATGTCTCTCCCTCGCTCGACCCGCAGCCGCCGCACCTCTTCTCTTGCCCGAACCCTCGTTCCCCTCGCTCTCCCTCCCAGAGGCTTCGCCCGCTCGTTCCCCAGCCCTGATCGATCCCCAATCCCCTTCACCTCACCTGCTCGACCCCCTGTCCGCCTCGTCGCGCGAGCCTTTGCCGCCTCGCTTCACCGTCGACCGATGCCCGCTCGCTGGAGCAAGCTCCTCGTTAGCCGCCTCGTGCACAAGGACACACCGGCCCCAACCTCAATCTCCTGGCCGCGAGCTCGCCTCCTCGCCATGGCTCCACATCCGGCGTCCGCGACGGCCAGCCGCACGACGCCCCGCGCCACTCCTTCTCGCTCGAGGGAGAGGAGCTCCCTCGTCCGCGCCCGTCTCCTACCAGGGCCTCGTCACCGCGCCCCTCCGGTGACCCAGGCCGCCTTCGACCTGCTGGAGGCATGGACTCGGGCCTCTTTGACCTGCCGGACTCGATAACTTCCGTGTTGTCATCGCCATGTTGCTTGCCGCGAGTTTAAGACCGCCACCGATCTGAGCATCCCCACGACCAGCACTTGTTTTTGCCTTTTGTCGTTGCCAAGTCCCGTACCCGGATCGCCAAGCTCTATCTCCGATGTTTTTTTCTCCAAGTGTCGAGATGACCCCGTACCTCTACTGCCATCTACGAGTTTGACAAGACCGAGGCCTCCAAGTACCACGACGATGCGCCAAGTACCTCTATACGTGACCCGAACATCTACGGAACGGGTACGACGACCGTCGCCGAAGAACCGTGTACCACTACCGTCGCCCCGAAGATGTCCGATGCCGCGACAAGTACCTCTTCGGAAACGTGAACGACTACTTCCCTCTACAAACGTGTACCACGACCGCGAGTACCACTACTTCCACTACGTCCCTCGACGACTTGAACCGCTTTGAGAACGAATGTTCCGAATGTATAACCCCGAGACGATGACTCGTGGACGAATGCTTGTGGTTGTATGAGATGTTTCCCTTGTGTTCACTATGCCCGTTTCATCTTTTGTCATGCTCCTCGGTTGCCTCGTCGCCAACCCGTGGGAACCCGGTGACGGGATCACCCCACTTTTCTTCTTGCATGACACGCTCTCCGTCATCTTTTGCACCGGTCTCTCAACGAGTTACCGGAACCGAGATGTTGCCGATGCATCATTTTCGGATCGTTGCCGTGGCACCCTTTCTTTCCACCACGGTGACAAATGCTTCATATCTCTCCATGTTCCCTTTTAGTAAAAATTGCATAAACTTGATCATGTCATCCGCATCATGTTAACAACATTAAAGTGTGTGATTGTTGTTTGCTTAAAATTGCTAAACATGCTCATGGGGATTTTCCGGAATTGTTGTTGTTTTTCCGGCCTCATTTAAAATGCCTAAATATGTAGTTTGTTTTTGCTTCACCTCTTGCCATGTTAACAAACATTTAACTTTGTCTCGTAAATAAACGTGAGTCAACTAAATAAATAACATGTGGTGTTTCGTCAATATGCAACTCGTTGCATATTGAGCTCCACTTAACTTGTAGTTTTGTTTGTGCACATTGCCATGCCATGCTTATTTAAACCGGACATGCATCATACTTGGATGTGCATCGTATGCCATGTTTATGCTTGTGTGTTTACCGTGTTGTTTGCTTCTTTCCGGTTGCTTCTCTTGTTAGCTTCGGTTCCGTTCCGGAGTTGTGAGGATCCGTTCGACTACTTCATGGATCTGTTCTTCTTCCTTGCGGAATCTCAGGCAAGATGATCATACCCTTGGATACCTTTACTACCATTGCCATGCTTAGTTGTCTCGATGCTATCGTTACATGTCGCGCCACCCATCTTTTATGTCAGCCTCTCCTTGTTGCCATGAAACCTCTAACCTTTGAAACCTTCCTAGCAAAACCACTGTTTGGCTATGTTACCCGCTTGCTCAGCCCCTCTTATAGCATTGTTAGTTGCAAGTGAAGATGAAGATTGTTCCAGGAGGGAACTTGTTGTTGGTATATCACAATATCTATTATTATTATTAACACACCTATATACTGGGCATGGGTGGAAGGCTTGGCCTTTTGCTCGGTGTTTTGTTCCACTCATGCCACCTTAGGCGCCGATAAACCGGCATTATGTTCCTTGATTTTGCGTTCCTTACACGATGGGTGGATGGGGACCCATTGACAGTTCGTCTTTGAATAAAACTCCTCCAGCAAGGCCCAACATTGGTTTTAATTTGCTCATAATAACAACTTAAATAATTAATTAATTGCATAGGGGGTCATGTCCCTGGGTTCTTAATTCTACATAACAGGGGGGCCAGTGCTGATGGTGTTGGTCCCAAACGGGGGTTATGCGGGGCCACCACGGGGAAACTCGAGGATTGGTTTTACCTGTAGGATCGCCCATCCGGTTGTGGCCTGAGACGAGATACGCGCGGCTACTATCTGGGTGTCGGCACGCCGGGAGGTCTTGCTGGACTTGTTTTACCATTGTCGAAATGTCTTGTGCACCGGGATGCCGAGCCTGATCGGATTTCCCTAAGATAAGGGGTGATGATATTATATTTATCACTTCAGCTAATCGTGAGAGCTTGTGATGGGCTAAGTTGGGACACCCCTGCAGGGCTATGATCTTTCGAAAGCCGTGCCCGCGGTTATGTGGCAGATTGGAATTTGTTAATGTCCGGTTGTAGAAAACTTGACAGAGGATCCGAAGTAAAACACACAACTGTGTGAGTAGCCGTGACTGTCTCTTTTCACTTTGAGAAGAGAACACGGTGGGGTTACGTTTGACTCGTAAGTAGTTCAGGATCTTTAGCGGTCACTACTAGTTGCGACCGTTTGTGTAGATGATCATCTTATTCTTGTACTCGTAAGTTAGCCACCATATAATTTTGCTTAGCCGCTGCTGCAACCTCACCACTTTACCTCTTCCTACCCTCAAAGCTTTGCTAGTCTTGTTACCCATGGTTATGGGATTGTTGAGTCCTCGTGGCTCACAGATACTACAACACCAGATGCAGGTTCAGCCGAGAATGATGCAGGAGCTGGTTCAAGTACTTCACTGGGAGCTCGATGAAGAGAGTGGCCGTATGCTTGTGACGTTTCGACGATCAGTAGTGGTTTCTACTAGGGGTGATTCGGACCTGTGGCTTTATGTTTTGGTATCTTTCTTTGGATCTTCGCCCGTAGTCGGGTTGTGATGTTTTGAATGATGTTTTGCTTATGTAATGTATTGTGTGAAGTGGCGAGTGTAAGCCAACTATCTCCTTTTGCAATTTCATCCCTATTTTTTTACATGAGTCGTGCAAAGATACCAAACTTGAGATCATTCCAGAATGGGCTTATACCTTTAAGTCGTGCCTCGACACGTAGGAGGTATAGTCCCATCCTGGGCATTACAGCCCCCGGACGCCGTCGCCACCGCCAACGCCACCGCGCCCAACCCACCCCACCGACCGCAACCCGCCCCGCCGCCGGACCCGACCCGACCGATTAGGTAAAACCCGGGCCTTTTTTTTTGTTTTCTTTTCGTGTTTTTTTAAAAACCCTAGATCGTTTTTTTTAGAAAACCCTAGATTCATTTTTTTTAGGTTTTATTAAACACCGAACGTCCGTTGTTTCGATCAGAAAAACGAACATTCGCTATTTAGAGTTTTTCGTTTTCTGTTATTTTTTTCTTCGTCACGGACCTATCCACAATTAAAGTTTTTACATATCAGTCCCTGGTTTTCGATCGATCATTATTTTTTGCTCGTTAGTCGGAATTAGGTGAAACTAATGCCAAATTCTTCGTTTTGATCTTATATTTCATAGTAGTGCAACTCAAATTTGTTTTTGAAAGTTTTAAAATTTTAATTCAAACAGATTTGTATTTGAACTTCTTTTGATCGTAACTTGAGTTTCATAACTCCGTTTGAGTTGATTCTTTTTGTAAATTGAAGCTCTTGACCTAAACTTTCTGATAAGGCCAAATCCACTTAATTTTGGTACTGTTAGAAATTGTTGTCTGTTACAAGAGCCATTTGCTTGTTTTCGAGTTCTTTCGAGATTTGTTCTTCGATTTTGTTGCATGATTGCTTATGTATGTTATTGTTTGATTGCGATAGAATTTCCGGAGTGTGAAGCGTGCTACTACGAGTCACTAGGTTTCATCGATCGTCAGCAAGGCAAGTTCACACTTTGATCATACTTTTCAATACCCGGTTTTACTTGCATTAGTTATACCCTCAAATATTTGCATGAGTAGGACTTGGATACATGTGGGATTGCTTTGTAGTTCATGAGGTACGAACCTATGACTTGTGATCAACCCTAGGAATATATGTTTTGTTACTTATTGCTTAGCCATGCGTAGACGTGGATTGGTATGTGAGATTTCATGAAAGTTGTGAGCGTAATAATAACTAAGGGAATGTTTAAGGTGGCAACTTTAATACACAACTGGGTGGATTGGTTGCAGGGCACCTGGAGAATCCAGTGTTGTCCAAGGAGATCCCGGAGGACCCGTGTGATTATCCTATGGAATGCCACCCAGGCTCAAAGGGATCATATATCATTCATGCCTAGAAACTTCCTTGTGCAGCCACATGCCATTATGGGCTCTGGCATAGTTGAGTATGTTGTGTGAGCTATTTGAGTGGTGGACTAGCAGATGTAGGGGAAAGTAGGTGTACCAGTCCATCCGGGGTAAAGAGTAAATGCTTCTGAAAGACTGTGTCTCGGTCATCTGGTTCTCAAACACCATGCAGTGCGAGAAATTAAATGGAGGCGATCGAGTCTTGTGGGAAAAGTGCACAAACCTCTCCAGAGTGTACAAACTATTCATGAGTAGTCGTGTCCCGGGTTATGGACATCTTGAGTATCCTGGTATTTGAATTATGGACTAATCTCAATACTCTATTTAATTAATTGTTGGGTTATTAATGATTTTGGTAATTTGGGAATGGAGGACCCATTCTCAATATTGCTTAATACAACTGAGTACTAAATACAATTTACTCCTTTGTTGTAGGGAAAAACTAGCTTTATGCAAAATAAACCTTACAGCCTTCACCAGCCAAATATGCATATAGTTGTAGACATTTGTTCTTCATTACTTGTTACAGTGTGTTCTTGCCAGCATATTCAATGTGCTGACCTACATGGTTGCAACGTCTCATGTTGCAGAGTTTATCGACGAAGAATAAGGTGCGATTAGGTCGTTGTCATGCACTCAATGTTCCGCAAGATTCGTATTAGTTTATTGTTATTAGATGGCCTTCAACCATATTATTGTAATAAGACTCCTTATGAGGATTTAGATGTAATAAGGTGTGATTGAAACTCTGCTATAAATCCTCGAAGTACTGTGTGTGTCAGCATACCGATCTAGGGATGACACTGAGCACAGAGACTCCGGTCCATTGGGATCGAGGTCGCTACAATTAGCTATTTTAAGCTTCCGATTTAACTCAGAAACCTCTACGGCTTGGGCAGATGCCGCAACTAGAGAAGCCTGTTCAAGCACAAAGCACACAGTTCAGCTCTGTCATATATAACATGGATACTTCGTATAATTTTGTTCAGAATCAAACAAAGCATCAGGGGCTACTATATATTACATCGCATACCTCAAAGCCTGTTAGTAGGCTATTGAAAGCTTCGTTCAGCCCGCCTTTGACGGTCTGAATTTTCTCCATGACCGCACTCATCAGAGTGCGGTCTTCCTCTGTGATAGAAGCACTTTGTAGTGCTCCCTCCAGAGTGTTCAGCGCCTCCGGATTGACGGCAGGTGCCGTTGGAGCAGTTGCTCCCTCCCCCATCACGGGGGGGCTGATTTCCTGATTCCGAAGCCGCACTGGGTTGTGGAACAGTGTTCGGCGAGGCCCCGGATTGCTTGGGTCCCCCGTCTTTGGTCACCATGGGGATCACTCCCCCTTGATCGACAACGTCCGAGCGATTGACCTCGGACTCCCTTTCGTCCACCCCACTCCCACCTGCTGGAACAGGGGGAGTTTGTAGAGAGGATACCTCGGTAACCCCTACAAGGGGCGACGAGCCCCGCTGCAGCGCATCACTCTCCATATCTCCGGACGCCAGAGAATTCCCCGATGACATTGAAGCCACCAGGATGTCATACGGAGGACTATATAAAAGCAAAATAAATATTAGATGTTGAAAAGGAAAATTATCCAAAGATAAGCAACTTAAATACTTACGATTCGACCAGGGGCTTAATCTTGCGCTGAACTCAATAACTGTGTTCGGACGATGGTCTGAACTATCAGGAAGATTTATCTTCTTCCCCGGCACGGCCTTGCGTGCGTCAGTAGGGGCTGCTCTTTTCCTCCCCTTTTTCAGGACGGGGGAGTCATCATCTTCTTCTTCCTCCTCCTCTTCTTGTTTGGGAGAGAGGTGGGAGTGAGTTTCTCTGGACCTTGTGTCCGCGAGAACTGTAGGGCGGGGATTGCTCTTGACCTCCTTGCCCTTCTTCTTGGCCTTCTTCTCCAACGCCTTGTACGGCGCCGGGACCAACATCGTCGTCAACCGAGGCGTCTCCGAGTCTTCTGGCAAGGGAGTCGGACACTTAATCCGCTCTGCATTTTTCGTCCAGGCCTGGATAGAACGCAAAAACTCTAACTCCTGTTATAATTGAAGCATGGACGGAGTATATATTCGGCAGAAATTTTAATTACCTCTGATGCAGTGAGTGCGGTACTGAAGCCCTTGTCCTCAGTCTCCGCTGGCCACCCTGTCGGTGTACTAAAGTAGGTGTACCTTAGTATCCCGAACTTGTGCACGGGCAGTTGCAACGTCCCGCGACAAGGCTTGCCAGGCGACCGCCAAGATCCTCCGTAGGTTCCCTTGGAGCCATTCAAGAACAAAGTATCCAAGTCCAGAAGACAAGGCCCCGGCAAGAGGAGCTTGCCGGGAAGGCCACTCAAGGCACAAGACCCTGGCAAGAGGAGCTTGCCGGGAAGGCCCTCCGAGGCATCTCAAGAAACTTGCCGCGACGCGCCACGCGTCCCGGCAAGGCCCGGTGAGCGACAAGCTCCCGGAGGCGACAAGATAGCAACCGCGGCAAGGCGCTTGCCGCGGCAAGCTTCCACTCAGTACCCGCGCTCCAGCGCATCCACCCACGTGTCGTTCTGGGACCATCCCAGGCGCACGTGGCGGAAGGCTGTGCAGCCTGGGGTACACGGTGGCAAGCAGCGATGACGAGGCTACCGTTGTGGCGGACGGTGGCGCCCCTGACGGCCACTTTTTGCACTGTTTGGGCGACGGCGACGGGCATTTAATGCCCTTGTCCCCTGCCGTCAGGGTTAGGTATGGAGCACTATTCCAACTACCACCCTTTTTACTTTTTTACCCCCATCTGTGTTGCCACCTGTCGGTGACCCCTTTGACCTATAAAAGGAGGCCCATGCGCAACGTAGAGGGGGTTCGGAACATGGATCATTCTCACGCCCGGTCTTGTTAGCGGTTAGAGTGTACTGTAGCTCTCCTCGCTCCCGAGCAAGAACTCAATACAAACCAAAGCAGGAGTAGGGTTTTACGCATCCGTGCGGCCCGAACCTGGGTAAACTGCTCATGTGCATGCCTCGATCTGCTCTTCGTGCATCCTCCGCCCCCCTGCCGTACAGAAAAGGGGCTCCGGTCCCATAGGTGTTCGTGGGCGATCAGTTTCCCCGACATCTTTGGCGCGCCAGGTAGGGGGGCGTCGAGGTTGTGTGAACCCGATCCGACATCACACGAGCTAGATCTTCATCATCATCTTCATCAACATGCCGCCGAAGAAGAAGGCTTCGGAGGCAGCAGGTCCGTCCACGTCGATCCCGCCACCGCCGGAGCCAACGGCTGGTGGGGTAGACGCCGGCGGAAGAACGAACGACGACGAGGGAACTCACGGCGCCGCCAAGTCCAAGGACAAGGCAGACGACCACGCGCACTCCAAGACCTCGGCATCCGTGCACGCGCCGCGCCCATCCTAGGAGGCGCGGGACCGGCAGCGTCGTGGTACACAAGGTACCATACGTTTGCTGGGCCAGGGTCAAGCTGGCGGATCCCGGGACGCTCAAGACCAGCATGCGCGCCAACACGCTGGCACGAGCAAGGCGCGGTCACCAGGGAGGGATGCTGCTCCTTCTAACGCAGTTAGAAGTCCGAGCGTATCCCGCTCCTCGCACCGTTCGCCGCCGCTCCCCGCCACTCCAGCAGAAGCTCTAGCACGAGCTCAACTGCTCTTAGACTTCCCTCCAGCGGCAGACAAGGCCGACGATTGGAGGGCCACCATTCAGAGCCTCATCGCCTTCGCCAACGGCGACACCCCGCAGCAGCCGAGCACGTCGCGGCCGCGGCAAGTCAGTCAGGCGAGGGCTGATGGCGACAAGACCGGTGGGGGTGCAACCACCATGCACTCTCCGCCCCGAAGGCCAAGATCGCCGACTCGACGGGTCAACCTCGACAGCGACTCCACCGCGTCATCGGATCCGCGAGCTCGTCGCGATGAGCGCCAAATTCTTCAAGATCGTCGACATGAAGACGCTCGTACTCGCATCGAGCGCCGAAGAGAAGCGCGGCGTCAGTCAGACCAGCGCGCTGGGCCCACTGTCGACATGCAAGCACCAGGGGGACCAGGCGACTTGCCGTACACGGTAGGTTGTCCTACGTTCACTCGTGAGCTGCGGCAAGTCCAGTGGCCCAGCATGAATAATTTCAAGCCAGACGTACCGGAGAAGTACGACGGCAAGACGCACCCGTCAGAGTTCCTCAGCATCTACACCATTGTGGTGCAAGCTGCTGGGGGGCGAGACGAGAAAATCCTTGCCAACTACTTCCCTCTGGTACTCAAACCCAACGTCAGGTCCTGGCTCATGCACTTGCCGGACAACTCCATTTCTTCTTGGGCAGACCTGTGCCATCAGTTTGTCGGCGCCTTCACAGGCGGCCACAAGCCTCATGGCTAGGAGAGTGACCTCCACCTGCTCGCCCAGAAGGATGGAGAGCCCCTACGCAAGTATATCCAAAGATTCAGCCGCGTGCAGCACAACATCCCAGACGTCCACCCTGCCGCGGTTATCAGCGCGTTCCATCAGAACGTGCGTAACCGCAGGATGAGGGAGGAGATGGCGATGTGCAAGATCCGAGACGCCAGTGAGCTTTATGCCCTGGCCGACAAGTGTGCACGCGCTGAGGAGGGGAGGAGACTCCCCGGAGAGGATACGGGCGCAGGGGGATCTGCCAGTGAGGATGCCACCCCGGCAAAGAAAAACCGGCAGCGGAACAACAGAAAGAAGAAGAACAAGGAAGTGCTAGTCGTGGAGCAGTCCGGCAAGGAAGCTGGCGCCAAGAAAGCCCAAGTTAGTAGCTCCGACAAGGAGACTGCCGCATGCACCAACTGCCAGGCTGTGGCGGCCGCCGACAAGCAGGACGGCACCGACAAGCAGTATTGCAAGATCCACCGCACCAAGGGTCATGACCTCCAGAACTGCAAGAGAGTCGAGCAACTCGTCGAGCAGCAGAAGGCTGAGTACGAGCGGCGCGACAAGGAGAAGGCCCAAGGAGGTGGTGAGGGATCCGGCAAGAAGCGGCCATTCAACGGCCGGGGAGGACGCCGCGGCAAGGCCAAGCAGCGGCAAGGAGACAGACCTCCCCGTGGCCGGGACAAGGACGAAGACGACGACGACGACGACGAAGACATGGATGATGCTGAGAACAGTGAGCAGGAGTTTCAGAAAGCCACGGAGGTTTTGTGCATTGACGGTGGTGCTTCTCTGCATACTTCGCACCGCCAACTCAATCAATGGGTGCGGGAAGTCAATGCGGCGGAACCACCTGTCGAATCGCGCAAACTTCTGAAGTGGTCCAGCACGCCTATCGTCTTTGACATTGAGGACCACCCTGACCGCACAACTGCGGTCGGGTGCTTGCCGATGTTGGTTTCACCAACCATCCGCAACCTCAAGGTCACTAAGATGTTAGTTGACGGCGGGGCCGGCTTGAACCTAATCTCCTCCACTGTGCTTCACAAACTCCAAATCCCCGACAGCGAGCTCGAAGAAACCGGCACGTTCCAAGGAATCAACCCGGGAAGGAGCAAGCCGAAGGGGAAAATCATGCTGCCAGTGACGTTTGGCGGGGAGCTAAACTTCAGGACTGAGAAAGTCACTTTTGACGTTGCCGATTTTCCATTGCCCTACAATGGAATACTTGGTCGTCCAGCGCTCGCCAAATTCATGGCAGCCTCTCACTATGCTTACAACATGTTGAAGATGCCCGGCCCAATAAGCGTCATCTCTGTCCCTGGCGACAAGAAAGATGCCCTTATCTGCGCCGACAAAATCTACCGGGAAGCAGCAGCCGCAACAAATAGCAAGACACTTGCCGCTGAAGCTCCCGGAGAGAAGGAGAAGACCAAGTCCGGCAAGAGCTCTGGGGCCCACTCCGGCAAACGCACCTCTTCGGAGTGCTGCGCTGCCGTCGAGGACGCACCATCGAGCTCCACCAGCAAGTGTAAGAAGACGATGGCAGCCCCGCCAGAAACCAAGAAGGTGCCCGCCAAGGAGGACGGCACTGGTGGTACTTTCACCATCAGTGCCGCGCTTGACCCTAAATAGGAAAGCGCGCTCGTTGCTTTCCTGCGGGCGAACGTCGACGTGTTTGCATGGCAACCGTCCGACATCCCCGGTGTTCCCAGGAAAGTGATTGAGCACAAGCTTGCTGTCTGTCCTCACGCGCGGCCCGTCAAGCAAAAAGTTAGGAAACAAGCAGTGGAGCGCCAAGAGTTCATAGCAGAAGAGATCAAGAAGTTGGAAGCAGCAGGCCTTGTCAGAGGAGTGCTCCATCCAACGTGGTTGGCCAATCCAGTAGTCGTGCGTAAGGCTAACGGGAAATGGAGGCTTTGTATTGACTTCACCGATGTAAATAAAGCTTGTCCAAAAGACCCATTTCCCTTGCCGCGCATTGACCAGATTGTTGACTCCACGGCCGGATGCGACCTGCTTTCATTTCTTGACGCATACTCAGGATATCATCAGATCTTCATGGCTGAAGAAGATGAAGAGAAGACCGCATTCATCACTCCATGTGGCACTTACTGTTTCATAAGGATGCCTTTTGGTTTGAAGAATGCTGGTTCAACATTTGCAAGGGTGGTCCATACAGCTTTTGAGCCACAGATTCACAGAAATGTAGAAGCATACATGGATGACATAGTGGTCAAGAGCAAGGACAGAGCAACCCTGATACAAGATTTGGAAGAGACCTTTGCAAATCTGCGCAAAATCCAGCTCAAACTCAACCCCGAGAAGTGTGTGTTTGGAGTCCCCTCCGGCAAGCTTCTCGGGTTCTTTGTGTCTCGGAGGGGAATTGAAGCCAATCCCGACAAGATCAAGGCCATTGAGCAGATAGAAGCACCGAAGCGCGTCAAGGATGTGCGAAGACTTGCCGGTTGCGTAGCTGCTCTCAGCAGGTTTATCTCTAAGTCAGCTGAGCGCGCCCTGCCGTTTTTCAAAATTTTGAAAAAGGCGGGTCCAACGAAATGGACTCCGGAAGCGGAGGCCGCGCTGCAAGACTTGAAGAGGTAACTGTCCTCCACTCCAATACTTGTCGCACCTAAACCGCAAGAGAAGTTGCTGCTGTACCTAGCGGCAACAAATCAAGTGGTTAGTGCTGCGTTAGTAGCGGAGAGGGAGGCAGATGATGAGCCAGCAACCACGGCAAATGCATCCAGCGACAAGCAGGGGGCTTCCCCGGCAAGCTCTGGTCCCGACAAGGATGGATCTGCGCAGATGCAAGAGAAGGTACGGAAGAAAATGGTGCAGCGCCCAGTTTACTTTGTCAGCTCCCTTCTCCAGGGGGCTAGATCAAGGTACTCTGGTGTGCAGAAGTTGCTTTTCGGCCTTCTCATGGCCTCGAGAAAGCTGCACCATTACTTCCAGGCACATGAAATAACAGTTGTCACTCGCTTTCCACTGAAGAGGATACTGCAGAATCCATAAGCAACAGGCAGGATTGTTGAGTGGGCACTGGAACTGTCAAGCTTTGGCCTCAAGTTCGAAAGCACTTCAACTATCCAGAGCAGAGGATTGGCAGAGTTCATAGCAGAATGGACGCCAACACCAGATGAATAGATTCCAGAAACGAGCATCCCCATCAAAGAAGCAAGCAAAGAGTGGCTGATGTACTTTGATGGTGCCTTTTCGCTGCAAGGCGTCGGGGCTGGTGTGCTGCTCGTCGCACCCACCGGAGAGCACCTCAAGTATGTGGTCCAGATGCACTTTCCCAAGGAGCAAGCGACAAACAATACTGCAGAGTATGAAGGTTTGCTTGCCGGTCTCAGGATCGCGGCAGACCTTGGGATTAAGAAGCTGATTGTCAGGGGTGACTCGCAACTAGTCGTCCGCCAAGTAAACAAGAATTATCAGAGCCCGTTGATGGAAGCTTACGTTGATGAAGTGAGGAAGCTTGAGGAACACTTTGACGGCCTACAGATGGAGCATGTTCCGAGAGCTCAAAACGACATCGCCGACGGCCTGTCAAAGTGCGCCGCACTTAAGTTACCTGTGGAACCAGGGATCTTTGTGCTCAAGCTAACTCAACCATCCATAACACCATCGACTGGGCAGAACAAGAAGAGGAAGTTGATCTCTGGCGACTATCTTCCGGCAGAGCTTCTCGAAACAGCCGCCAACAAGGTCCACAAGATTAACACTAAGAGTGCTGAGGAGCAGTCTGCTCCTGCAAGCCCTAGGGTTTGTACAGTTGAAGCGGACGCTCTCGACAAGTTTTGCTCCGGCAAACTTGCCGGCGAACATCAAGCCCCGGCTGAGACACAAGTTCTCGCCGTAGAAGGGATGTTCCCGCAGTAGCAGACATGCCTTTAGTCCTTGTTGTCGAGCCACAAGCTCCAGCATGGGCACAGCAGATTGTCCGTTTCCTTCAGACAGGAGAGCTTCCCGAAGAGCAAGAAGAAGCAGAGAGAGTAGCCCGGCAGTCGAGTATGTACAAGTTTGTCGACAACACACTGTACAGAGCAAGACTCAACGGTGTGAAATTGAAGTGTATTCCCCGGGAAGATGGACAGAAGCTGTTGGCAGAGATACACGGAGGCATATGTGGTCACCACATTGGCGCAAGAGCACTTGCCGGCAAAGCATTCCGGCAAGGTTTCTTTTGGCCAGAAGCCCTCCAGGATGCAACTGCACAAGTAACCAAGTGTGAAGCGTGCCAGTTCCATTCCAAGCAGATACACCAGCCAGCTCAAGCTCTCCAGACGATCCCTTTATCCTGGCCATTTTCGGTCTGGGGGCTCGACATCCTCGGCCCCTTTCCCCGCGCGCCCGAGGGCTTTGAGTACTTGTACGTTGCAATCGACAAGTTCACAAAGTGGCCAGAAGTGGAACCAATGAGAAAGGTAACCGCACAGTCAGCAGTCAAGTTCTTCAGATCAATTGTTTGTCGTTTCGGGATCCCTAACAGGATCATCACCGACAATGGTACGCAATTTACGAGCCGCACCTTCATGCAATACATCCAAGATCTTGGCGCCAAGGTCTGCTTTGCTTCTGTTGCTCACCCGAGAAGCAACGGTCAAGCAGAGAGGGCAAATGCTGAAGTGCTACGTGGACTCAAGACCAGAACTTTCGACAGGCTGCACAAGTGTGGAAGAAACTGGATCGAGGAGCTGCCAGCGGTTCTTTGGTCGATCAGAACGACGCCAAATCGAGCCACTGGACAGGCACCCTTCGCTCTAGTCTATGGAGCGGAGGCAGTTCTCCCCACGGAACTTGTATACGGGTCACCTCGAGTGCTCGCTTATGATGAGCTCGAGCAAGAGCAGCTGCGACAAGATGACGCGCTGCTCCTTGAGGAGAACCGTCTTCAGGCTGCTGTACGAGCTGCTCGCTACCAGCAAGCCTTGCGCCGCTACCATAGCCGCAAGGTTAACGCCAGAAGTCTCGAGGAAGGCGACCTTATTCTTCGGCACGTTCAGTCCGCCAAGAATTCCAACAAGTTGACGCCGAAGTGGGAAGGCCCTTATCGGGTGAAACGAGTCACTAGGCCTGGAGCTGTCCGCCTTGAGACCGAAGATGGCTTTCCGGTGAGCAATTCCTGGAACATAGAGCATCTTCGTAAGTTTTACCCATAAGGCGCGGTTCCCGTGACCCGCTCCGGCAACCACCTTTTGTACAAGTCTTGCCGCTGTTGCATGTAATCCTTTGTACAAAGCCGGGCGCAGACCCCGTGCATCAATAAAGCTTATGTGCCCCGCACACCTTGTCATTTCATGCTTCTTATTTTTCTTTCATGCATTATCTGACACTTTGGGCAGCACCTACCCCCGGTAAGCGATAACGAGCACAAAGGCTCCATATCTGTATTTTCTCTTCTTTCTTTCTCAAGCAAAGCAAAGTTCCCTCGCGCACAAGTTTGCCAGGGGGAGAGAAGATGGTGGTATGGACCAAGCGCCGTTCAAGAAAGCTTCGCTTTGTCGGGGAGCAAACAACACAAAAGCTAAGTTGCCAAAGTTTGAGCGATCAAATTTTTTTAAAAAAATTGAGTTATCTTCCTTGAACGACCGTGCTTTGTATGGAAAACCTGTGCGCGGAGGAACCAACTCGTAGCTAGTTGCGCCCTTACTTTGTTTCGAGTTTGCTCAACAGCTTAAGTGTGTTGCGACTAGTGTTGCGCCCTTACTTTGTTTTCGAGCCCGCTCAACAACTTAAGTGCGCTGCAGCTAGTTGCGACAAGGTTTCTTGTCGGTAGCAACACCGCCAGCAGGCTGCTGAAGTTCCGCACTCAGCGCTCGCGGCAAAGGTGCCTGCGCCGGCAAGTTCCCTAAAAGCGTAGGGTAAAGACATACAAAGCAAGGAAATCAAGTAAAGTAAATAGCGTTGCAATTACTACCCAAAATAAAGTTATATTTACAAAGTGACTTGTCGCAGTTCTAATAGACTATTGTTCATAACATGGTTGGCAGCGACAAGGAAAGAAGAAAATGGGCAAGCTTAATCCGCGCGGTCACCCTCGACCCTCTTGATGCCGCTCACCTTGTCCACAATGGGTGCGACAAGGGCCTTAAGCGCCTCCATATCAACGTCCGACGGCAAGCTCCTGAGGACGTTGGTGAGGTTGAGGCCTGGATTGCGGAAAGACACCTTCATCAGCACCTTTTGAAGAGCGCCTGCGCAGAGCCTGCGCGACTCGTCCGCCAGCTGCTTTGGGATCTTCTCCCGGAGTTGCTGGAGGGCCGTCGCCATGCCCTTGAAGAATAAAGTAAGCTTGGCGCTGGGGTGGAGGTTCTCGTCGGTGGAGTACCCGAGGTACTCCGCCCCTAGCTGCGCCAACTCCTTGTCGATGTCCGCGGCGGCGTTGACGAGGCCTTCCGTCCAGAGTTCGACGGTCTGCCTAAAGTTGTTCTGGGAGATGGCGGCGCTCGCCAGCAATGCCTTCTCGGCCCTGATCTCCTCCTTCAGGGTCGCCTCCCGCTCCTTGGCGCCGTCCAGCGTAGTAAAATTTTACTGTAGTAACAACATCAAGACACAATAAAAGCAAAATAAAATTTTATTCATGTGGGCTGCCTCCCAAAAGCGCTTTCTATTATGCTTTTAAGCTAGGAATAATGCAAAGAGGAATCAATAACCATCATAATAATCGGAGTTATAAATTGCTTCAAATGGTTCCTCAACAAGTTCACTCTTGTTCCTTCTAGGAAAGGGGTACACACCTTTTGCCTTTCCGCGTAAGCGGATTTGTCCCTTACCTATATCGATGAAGCCTTTTATCGCTCGGAGGAAGTCCCTTCCAAGCACTATATTTCCTTGGTTTGGCTCCATGATGAAGAAATCAATCATTGCAATCCCTTTAAGGAATTTAACTGGCACGTCTTTTATTCTTCCCTGGATTTCAGAAATATCTCCATTAGTGTGTTCATGATAAGATGATAATCTATCCATGTCAAATTTTAAAGAATCATGAACAATTTTTGGCATAGTAGAAACCATAGATCCAATATCGCAATAAGCAAGGAAGTCTTGATTAGAGATGCTAATCCTAACCAAAGGCTCCCAATCATTGTCTATTTCCAAAATATCTCTCTTATTGGGTTTGGGTTTCTCTACCTTCATTAAGTCTAGAGCATCCATTCTCTTCTCAATAGTAGCAAGTCTATTTTTGACAGTATCAAAATTATGATCATAAACAAAGTAACTAGATAGACCATGTATAATTTCAAGAGCTCTAGCTTCATCACACTCTAGGAAATCTCCTTCAGCTATAATATCAAGAGAGTGTTTACACCATTTAAAAAGACCATGGTAAAAATTTCTAAGCACAATTTTTATAGGTATCCAAGGCATAATTCTCCTATGTGCATCAGAAATTCTGTCCCATGCCTTCTTCATATTTTCTCCATCCTTTTGATGGAAATCTAAAACTTCTGATTCCCTCAAAGCACCAAATCCTAACATGCTTGACTAAACAGAAAGGATTACTAGCAAATAATTAATTTTTTTGTGATTTTCGATAAAAAGATACTAAAGCAAAACTGAAAGGTAAACTAACAAGACTAAAAAGCAAAGGTAAAAGATAGCGTGCAACTCCCCTATCTTGAAGAGTGGAGTCCCCGGCAACGGCGCCAGAAAACTTTGCTTGATGGCTTCTCGCCCCTCGTTGGTTACCCCAAGTGGAAGGTTTGAGATGCAGTGTAGCGGAAGTTTTCCCTTGGCAAAGATACCAAGGATCGATTTCCCCTGAGACTCCTAGTTTCAACAAGAAGGTGTCAACTGCTAATGGCGCCAGATATTAGCAATCAACATGGACCTGCACACAGATACAAATAACTTTGCTCCCAACGAGTACAGAGAGGTTGTCAATCCCTCCGGCCTTGTCGTTTACAAAGGATCAAACGCAAGTGATAATAGTGATAGGTATTGCTGCAAATAGTAAGTAAAAGCAGAAAGTAAATAGCGGATGTGATCAGTGATGGTAATATGGACCGGGGTCCCATGATGTTCACTAGTGATGTCTCTCTCCCAAAAGACGATAAAACAGCTATGTGAGGTAAACAAATTACAGCTGGGCAATTGACAGAATTATGTGCGCAAACCAATGCTAACTATGTTGCAAGAAAGGTAGAGGTTCAAAGCATGGGCGGTACGCCAAGGCAAGTAGACCGAAATCCATCTGCATCTACTACTAATCATCCACCTTGAGATATCTATCCAGAACATCTCGCTGGTATTAAGTTGCGAGTCCCACCCATAGTGTAAACTCAAAGCAACAGACAACTGCATTAAAAGAACTTTGCGTAAAGTAAACAATCCTTGCACCCGCGGGCACAAGCACCGTTGTTTTCCCCCTTGTGGCAACAGCACATCCCCTAGACTCATGTTTCTGTCACTCAAGCTTGTCATCGAGGGGCATGAACATAGCAATATCACCCAAAAGAGGCATGGAGCAAGCAGAAATTATAGATACGTTTTAGACGTATCAACATCCCCAAGCTTAATTCCTGCTCGTCCTCGAGTAGGTAAATGATAACAAGAATAATTTCTGTGGTGACATGCTATTAACCATATAAGGATTTTTCATAGTCATATGACAAAAGCTTACTGAGACAATGAATCTGTAGTAATTAAGTTGCCTCATGAGAAAATCACAAAGAACTGAAAGTTTTACAATATGATACTGAAACATCAAAAAGATTTGTAATGAGCATGATGTGCAAATATGATAAAGTGATATCTCGCTTGCCCCCTTTAGTGAAGCAAAACATAAATGCAGGGGCACCTCCAAGGTTTAAGTGATGACTAGATACAATGATTTCAGAATAAACGATATCACAATCATGCAAAAGACAATGCTACTTTGGGACAATGCACATTACACTCAGAATGACAATCATGCTCTTAATAGTTGGTGCTTTAAAAGAAGGTGGAGACTCTCGAACCGTGGCTTTTGTTGGCAAAGTTGAAAACCCGTAGTCGGAAACAAAGACAAAACATGTACCAGAGCTCTTGGTTTTAAAAACAGAGGTAATAATTATTTTTTAGATTATGCATGTTCCGTCAACGAATGCTAGCAGAAAACTCAATCACTTCTTGAGATGGACAAGTTTCGAGGAACGGCTCCCGAATGAGGACGATCACATCCTCTTAATCTCCTTTGTTTATCACTGCCAAAGTTTTCTGATTTCTCATGAACAAAGCGTGAAGGAGGGTTTGTTTGTTATATTAATTTTGAGCCGGGCGCACTCTTTGCCAGTTCCTTCTCGTATTATGGGTTTGCACATTAGACATGCAATCCCGGGGTGAAGCTTGTCCAACTTAAAAAGATCATGGATTAACTACTACTTCCTCATGAAATAAAACAGAGGCACAAAATAGGAATGCTTTTTTTTGAATAATTTCGAGATGGTACATGAAAGTCTTCGTTAGGAATGGCAGGTAAATACCACCTATAGGAAGGTATGGTGGACTCATATGGCATAACTGGTTTAAAAGAATTTGGATGCACAAGCAGTCAGTCCGCTTAGTACAGGTGGAGGTTAGCAAAAGACTAGGAGCGACCAACTAAAAGAGCAATGACGGTCATAATCATGCAGAGCGACAAAGCAACATTGAATAAGGCATGGTAGTTATATCGCTACTCAGAAATAAAAGATCATCAAGGCTTGACAGACTTTCTTTACAGTCTTTAATATGCGTGAGCATACGCCAAGTCAATCAAAATAAATTCTTGAAGGAAGATATTACAAAACCATACCACATCATAGGCAAACAAATCATGTTGGTACTCCAATAACACATTGGGAACCCCCCGGCTATTTGAGACTAACCATAAGAAAACATGAACTACTAAGCGCCATTATGCACGTAGCATTTTTATCATAGACATATCAACCAATGCAACAGAAGCAAACTCTCTTAATAAGATAAGCATGATAACTAAAGAGAGTTCAAGCAACCAACTAAACAAAAGCTCTTTAAAAAGATAAGCATGAAAACTAAAAGCTAAACATGATAGTAGCTATTGAAAGACAAAGAACACACACAGCAAGGATAGACATGAAAATTCTATGTTATGTTCTAGGTTGAAGTGGAGCGTGTTTCTCTCCCATACAAAGAAAGTTGAGTTCCGACTCGTTATGAAAAGCTAAAGAAAACTAAAAAGGAAACTAAAAGCAAGACGCTCCAACCATAGCACATAACACAGGAAGTGATAAAAATATAGTGGAACGAAAGACGAACTGATAATGTTGATGGAGAAGGGGATGCACGGGGGGCATCCCCAAGCTTAGACGCTTGAGTCTTCTTGAATATTTCTTGGGGGTGCATGGGGGCATCCCCAAGCTTGAGCGTTTGACACTCCTGAATCTTTTTATCATCTTCCCTCGCACACTTGAAAACTCCCTTCATACATAACTCATCATAATCTGATTAGCGAGGTTAGTACCCATAATAAAATAATTGTTCCTTGCTGGAAATAAGGATATTCTTGAAGGTCTACTGTTTCTCAAGATTTCCAAAAGGTTTTTGCAAAGAAAAAGCAAGCTCAAGATTTGCAAAATGAAGGAGAGGCAAAACAGGACAGAATCTGTGAAAAACAGAACAACAGGTAGTAAATGATTTTTTCGGGGCACTTCTTCAACTCTAATCAAAAAACTCAAAACAGACGCACGAAAGAAAATTGTATAGAGCACGCTGTCGAAAAAATTCAGACCAAAAAGATGATCTGGTGATTTTATACGAATTTTTCTATCCAAGGACAGAATCTGTTTCCTGGACAGCACGTCACAACTTTTGAACTTTCTTGCAATCAGAGGCTACACTTGGCACAAAGTTGAAAATCAAAGATACAATGATGATGCTACTGTAGTAACAACATCAAGACACAACAAAAGCAAAATATAATTTTATTCATGTGGGCTGCCTCCCAAAAGCGCTTTCTTTTATGCTTTTAAGCTTGGCATAATGCAAAGAGGAATCAATAACCATCATAATAATCGGAGTTATAAATTGCTTCAAATGGTTCCTCAACAAGTTCACTCTTGTTCCTTCTAGGAAAGGGGTACACACCTATTGCCTTTCCGCGTAAGCGGATTTGTCCCTTACCTATATCGATGAAGCCTTTTACCGCTCGGAGGAAGTCCCTTCCAAGCACTATATTTCCTTGGTTTGGCTCCATGATGAAGAAATCAATCATTGCAATCCCTTTAAGGAATTTAACTGGCACGTCTTTTATTCTTCCCTGGATTTCAGAAATATCTCCATTAGTGTGTTCATGATAAGATGATAATCTATCCATGTCAAATTTTAAAGAATCATGAACAATTTTTGGCATAGTAGAAACCATAGATCCAATATCGCAATAAGCAAGGAAGTCTTGATTAGAGATGCTAATCCTAACCAAAGGCTGCCAATCATTGTCTATTTCCAAAATATCTCTCTTATTGGGTTTGGGTTTCTCTACCTTCATTAAGTCTAGAGCATCCATTCTCTTCTCAATAGTAGCAAGTCTATCTATGACAGTATCAAAATTATGATCATAAACAAAGTAACTAGATAGACCATCTATAATTTCAAGAGCTCTAGCTTCATCACACTCTAGGAAATCTCCTTCAGCTATAATATCAAGAGAGTGTTTACACCATTTAAAAAGACCATGGTAAAAATTTCTAAGCACAATTTTTATAGGTATCCAAGGCATAATTCTCCTATGTGCATCAGAAATTCTATCCCATGCCTTCTTCATATTTTCTCCATCCTTTTGATGGAAATCTAAAACTTCTGATTCCCTCAAAGCACCAAATCCTAACATGCTTGACTAAACAGAAATGATTACTAGCAAATAATTAATTTTTTTGTGATTTTCGATAAAAAGATACTAAAGCAAAACTGAAAGGTAAACTAACAAGACTAAAAAGCAAAGGTAAAAGATAGCGTGCAACTCCCCTATCTTGAAGAGTGGAGTCCCCGGCAACGGCGCCAGAAAACTTTGCTTGATGGCTTCTCGCCCCTCGTTGGTTACCCCAAGTGGAAGGTTTGAGATGCAGTGTAGCGGAATTTTCCCTTGGCAAAGATACCAAGGATCGATTTCCCCTGAGACTCATAGTTTCAACAAGAAGGTGTCAAGTGCTAATGGCGCCAGATATTAGCAATCAACGTGGACCTGCACACAGATACAAATAACTTTGCTCCCAACGAGTATAGATAGGTTGTCAATCCCTCCGGCCTTGTCGTTTACAAAGGATCAAACGCAAGTGATAATAGTGATAGGTATTGCTGCAAATAGTAAGTAAAAGCAGAAAGTAAATAGCGGATGTGATCAGTGATGGTAATATGGACCGGGGTCCCATGATGTTCACTAGTGATGTCTCTCTCCCAAAAGACGATAAAACAGCTATGTGAGGTAAACAAATTACAGCTGGGCAATTGACAGAATTATGTGCGCAAACCAATGCTAACTATGTTGCAAGAAAGGTAGAGGTTCAAAGCATGGGCGGTACGCCAAGGCAAGTAGACCAAAATCCATCTGCATCTACTACTAATCATCCACCTTGAGATATCTATCCAGAACATCTCGCTGGTATTAAGTTGCGAGTCCCACCCATAGTGTAAACTCAAAGCAACAGACAACTGCATTAAAAGAACTTTGCGTAAAGTAAACAATCCTTGCACCCGCGGGCACAAGCACCGTTGTTTTCCCCCTTGTGGCAACAGCACATCCCCTAGACTCATGTTTCTGTCACTCAAGCTAGTCATCAAGGGGCATGAACCCACAATCGAGCATAACGTTCCCTCTTGGAGTCACTACCTACTACTTGGCCAAAGCAATAAATAGCAACGGAGAACATGCAAGAATTACTTAAGAACATAAATATAAAAGAGGTAAATCTAATATATTACTCAAACCCAATCTGAACATAATCTCACAATCCATCGGATCCCAGCAAACTCAACATAGCAACAGCATAAGGATTACATATGTGCCTCGATCATGTAGGGCAGCTCACGAGGTCTAATTAGTGAAGCACAAGAAGGGGAGGAGAACATCACATAGCTACTGGTCATGGACCCATGGTCCAAGGGAGACTACTCACAACTCATCCGGGAGGCGTCCATGGTGGTGGAGAGGCTCCCGGTGGTGATCCTCCCCTCCGGCAGGGTGCCGGGAAGAATTCTCCTGGTGCTCCCGATCTAGGAAGTGCGGCGGCGGCGGAACAGAGATGAGATCGCGAAAAAGGGTTTCGTCCTCGAGGGTTTCGGGACGCGATATAAATATATGCCAAAGGGGGGCATCAGCGGAGGCCTGGGGGGCCCAGGCGCCCCCCGGCGCGGCCAGGAGGGGGGCCGCGCCACCAGGGCATCTGGAGCCCTGGTGGCCCCCCTCCGGCCCTACTTCGGCCGTGTGGAAGCTTCCGGAACGCTGATTTTTTATATAATTTTTCCGGGATTTTTCTGACAGTTTTCGTGATGGGAAAACCTGAAATACAAAAACAGCAGAAAACAGAAACTGGCACTGGGGTGCACTGAGTTAATAGGTTAGTCCAAATATGATCAAAAGTGTATGGAAGTGTATAAATATCATAGCAATATCACCCAAAAGAGGCATGGAGCAAGCAGAAATTATAGATACGTTTTAGACGTATCAACATCCCCAAGCTTAATTCCTGCTCGTCCTCGAGTAGGTAAATGATAACAAGAATAATTTTTGTGGTGACATGCTATTAACCATATAAGGATTTTTCATAGTCATATGACAAAAGCTTACTGAGACAATGAATCTGTAGTAATTAAGTTGCCTCATGAGAAAATCACAAAGAACTGAAAGTTTTACAATATGATACTGAAACATCAAAAAGATTTGTAATGAGCATGGTGTGCAAATATGATAAAGTGATATCTCGCTTGCCCCCTTTAGTGAAGCAAAACATAAATGCAGGGGCACCTCCAAGGTTTAAGTGATGACTAGATACAATGATTTCAGAATAAACGATATCACAATCATGCAAAAGACAATGATACTTTGGGACAATGCACATTACACTCAGAATGACAATCATGCTCTTAATAGTTGGTGCTTTAAAAGAAGGTGGAGACTCTCGAACCGTGGCTTTTGTTGGCAAAGTTGAAAACCCGTAGTCGGAAACAAAGACAAAACATGTACCAGACCTCTTGGTTTTAAAAATCGAGGTAATAATTATTTTTTAGATTATGCATGTTCCGTCAACGAATGCTAGCAGATAACTCAATCACTTCTTGAGATGGACAAGTTTCGAGGAACGGCTCCCGAATGAGGACGATCACATCCTCTTAATCTCCTTTGTTTATCACTGCCAAAGTTTTCTGATTTCTCATGAACAAAGCGTGAAGGAGGGTTTGTTTGTTATATTAATTTTGAGCCGGGCGCACTCTTTGCCAGTTCCTTCTCGTATTATGGGTTTGCACATTAGACATGCAATCCCGGGGTGAAGCTTGTCCAACTTAAAAAGATCATGGATTAACTACTACTTCCTCATGAACTAAAACAGAGGCACAAAATAGGAATGCTTTTTTTTGAATAATTTCGAGATGGTACATGAAAGTCTTCGTTAGGAATGGCAGGTAAATACCATGTATAAGAAGGTATGGTGGACTCATATGGCATAACTGGTTTAAAAGAATTTGGATGCACAAGCAGTCAGTCCGCTTAGTACAGGTGGAGGTTAGCATAAGACTGGGAGCGACCAACTAAAAGAGCAATGACGGTCATAATCATGCAGAGCGACAAAGCAACATTGAATAAGGCATGGTAGTTATATCGCTACTCAGAAATAAAAGATCATCAAGGCTTGACAGACTTTCTTTACAGTCTTTAATATGCGTGAGCATACGCCAAGTCAATCAAAATAAATTCTTGAAGGAAGATATTACTAAACCATACCACATCATAGGCAAACAAATCATGTTGGTACTCCAATAACACATTGGGAACCCCCCAGCTATTTGAGACTAACCATAAGAAAACATGAACTACTAAGCGCCATTATGCACGTAGCATTTTTATCATAGACATATCAACCAATGCAACAGAAGCAAACTCTCTTAATAAGATAAGCATGATAACTAAAGAGAGTTCAAGCATCCAACTAAACAAAAGCTCTTTAAAAAGATAAGCATGGAAACTAAAAGCTAAACATGATAGTAGCTATTGAAAGACAAAGAACACACACAGCAAGGATAGACATGAAAATTCTATGTTATGTTCTAGGTTGAAGTGGAGCGTGTTTCTCTCCCACACAAAGAAAGCTGAGTTCCGACTCGTTAAGAAAAGCTAAAGAAAACTAAAAAGGAAACTAAAAGCAAGACGCTCCAAGCATAGCACATAACACATGAAGTGATAAAAATATAGTGGAACGAAAGACGAACTGATAATGTTGATGGAGAAGGGGATGCACGGGGGGCATCCCCAAGCTTAGACGCTTGAGTCTTCTTGAATATTTCTTGGGGGTGCATGGGGGCATCCCAAACTTGAGCGTTTGACACTCCTGGATCTTTTTATCATCTTCCCTCGCACACTTGAAAACTCCCTTCATACATAACTCATCATAATCTGATTAGCGAGGTTAGTACCCATAATAAAATAATTGTTCCTTGCTGGAAATAAGGATATTCTTGAAGTTCTACTGTTTCTCAAGATTGCCAAAAGGTTTTTGCAAAGAAAAAGCAAGCTCAAGGTTTGCAAAATGAAGGAGAGGCAAAACAGGACAGAATCTGTGAAAAACAGAACAGCAGGTAGTAAATGATTTTTTCGGGGCACTTCTGCAACTCTAATCAAAAAACTCAGAACAGGCGCACAAAAGACAATTGTATAGAGCACGCTGTCGAAAAAATTCAGACCAAAAAGATGATCTGGTGATTTTATACGAATTTTTCTATCCAAGGACAGAATCTGTTTCCTGGACAGCACGTCACAACTTTTGAACTTTCTTGCAATCAGAGGCTACACTTGGCACAAAGTTGAAAATCAAAGATACAATGATGATGCTACTGTAGTAACAACATCAAGACACAACAAAAGCAAAATATAATTTTATTCATGTGGGCTGCCTCCCAAAAGCGCTTTCTTTTATGCTTTTAAGCTAGGCATAATGCAAAGAGGAATCAATAACCATCATAATAATCGGAGTTATAAATTGCTTCAAATGGTTCCTCAACAAGTTCACTCTTGTTCCTTCTAGGAAAGGGGTACACACCTTTTGCCTTTCCGCGTAAGCGGATTTGTCCCTTACCTATATCGATGAAGCCTTTTACCGCTCGGAGGAAGTCCCTTCCAAGCACTATATTTCCTTGGTTTGGCTCCATGATGAAGAAATCAATCATTGCAATCCCTTTAAGGAATTTAACTGGCACGTCTTTTATTCTTCCCTGGATTTCAGAAATATCTCCATTAGTGTGTTCATGATAAGATGATAATCTATCCATGTCAAATTTTACAGAATCATGAACAATTTTTGGCATAGTAGAAACCATAGATCCAATATCGCAATAAGCAAGGAAGTCTTGATTAGAGATGCTAATCCTAACCAAAGGCTCCCAATCATTGTCTATTTCCAAAATATCTCTCTTATTGGGTTTGGGTTTCTCTACCTTCATTAAGTCTAGAGCATCCATTCTCTTCTCAATAGTAGCAAGTCTATCTATGACAGTATCAAAATTATGATCATAAACAAAGTAACTAGATAGACCATGTATAATTTCAAGAGCTCTAGCTTCATCACACTCTAGGAAATCTCCTTCAGCTATAATATCAAGGGAGTGTTTACACCATTTAAAAAGACCATGGTAAAAATTTCTAAGCACAATTTTTATAGGTATCCAAGGCATAATTCTCCTATGTGCATCAGAAATTCTGTCCCATGCCTCCTTCATATTTTCTCCATCCTTTTGATGGAAATCTAAAACTTCAGATTCCCTCAAAGCACCGAATCCTAACATGCTTGACTAAACAGAAAGGATTACTAGCAAATAATTAATTTTTTTGTGATTTTCGATAAAAATATACTAAAGCAAAACTGAAAGGTAAACTAACAAGACTAAAAAGCAAAGGTAACAGATAGCGTGCAACTCCCCTATCTTGAAGAGTGGAGTCCCCGGCAACGGCGCCAAAAAACTTTGCTTGATGGCTTCTCGCCCCTCGTTGGTTACCCAAGTGGAAGGTTTGAGATGCAGTGTAGCGGAAGTTTTCCCTTGGCAAAGATACCAAGGATTGATTTCCCCTGAGACTCCTAGTTTCAACAAGAAGGTGTCAACTGCTAACGGCGCCAGATATTAGCAATCAACGTGGACCTGCACACAGATACAAATAACTTTGCTCCCAACGAGTACAGAGAGGTTGTCAATCCCTCCGGCCTTGTCATTTACAAAGGATCAAACGCAAGTGATAATAGTGATAGGTATTGCTGCAAATAGTAAGTAAAAGCAAAAAGTAAATAGCGGATGTGATCAGTGATGGTAATATGGACCGGGGTCCCATGATGTTCACTAGTGATGTCTCTCTCCCAAAAGACGATAAAACAGCTATGTGAGGTAAACAAATTACAGCTGGGCAATTGACAGAATTATGTGCGCAAACCAATGCTAACTATGTTGCAAGAAAGGTAGAGGTTCAAAGCATGGGCGGTATGCCAAGGCAAGTAGACCAAAATCCATCTGCATCTACTACTAATCATCCACCTTGAGATATCTATCCAGAACATCTCGCTGGTATTAAGTTGCGAGTCCCACCCATAGTGTAAACTCAAAGCAACAGACAACTGCATTAAAAGAACTTTGCGTAAAGTAAACAATCCTTGCACCCGAGGGCACAAGCACCGTTGTTTTCCCCCTTGTGGCAACAGCACATCCCCTAGACTCATGTTTCTGTCACTCAAGCTTGTCATCGAGGGGCATGAACCCACAATCGAGCATAATGTTCCCTCTTGGAGTCACTACCTACTACTTGGCCAAAGCAATAAATAGCAACGGAGAACATGCAAGAATTACTTAAGAACATAAATATAAAAGAGGTAAATCAAATATATTACTCAAACACAATCTGAACATAATCTCACAATCCATCGGATCCCAGCAAACTCAATATAGCAACAGCATAAGGATAACATATGTGCCTCGATCATGTAGGGCAGCTCACGAGGTCTAATTAGTGAAGCACAAGAAGGGGAGGAGAACATCACATAGCTACTGGTCATGGATCCATGGTCCAAGGGAGACTACTCACAACTCATCCGGGAGGCGTCCATGGTGGTGGAGAGGCTCCCGGTGGTGATCCTCCCCTCCGGTAGGGTGTCGGGAAGAGTTCTCCTGGTGCTCCCGATCTTGGAAGCGCGGCGGCGGCGGAACAGAGATGAGATCGCGAAAAAGGGTTTCGTCCTCGAGGGTTTCGGGACGCGATATAAATATATGCCAAAGGGGGGCATCAGCGGAGGCCTGGGGGGCCCAGGCGC
>LR738715.1:621358309-621371848 GCA_902687465.1 Secale cereale | reverse complement strand
GCAAGAATCCGTGGAGGGATTGAGAGATAGCAAGCTCGAAGAAGGTCAACAATGGGGGAAGAACACGAGCTCAAGAGATGAGGCTCAATGGGGAAGAAGACCCCCCTTTTATAGGAGGAAAAAAAATCCAACTGTTATCCCCATTCTCAGCCCGCAACGAGCGGTACTGCCGCTCGACCCAGCGGTACTACCATTGGGACCTCGCACAACGCCTAAGGAAGAAGTAACACATAGGAGGGTTGTTGAGCGTCACTAGTAGCGGTAGTAGGGGCGGTACTACCTCTTACAAGCGGTACTACCACTCCTACTACCACTGAACCCGACACGAGACACGCAGGTCTCGAGTCGAGGTAGGACTAGCGCGGAACCGGAGACGTACTACCGCTTGTGGCTTTCATCGATACTGCCGCTTCGGGGCCGCGATACTACCGCTAGCGCCTCCCAAAGCCACTTCCAAGCAAAACAGATGCACAGAAAAACAAGAACTGCCACAACTTCTGCAAATGAGCTCCAAATTGAGCAAACTCAAGTTTGTTGGATAGATGAAGACAAATACTATCCAAGAACAACTGGTTATAATAAGAAGAGGCGGGGGAGGTATGCCTAAGATATAGAAGATTAAAACTTCCAACAAAGAAGAACCGGCATAACCTCCAACATCAAAAACATCATAGAAGATGCATGTGAACTCCATTTTCGATGAACTCGAGCTTGTCATCAAGATGACCATAAGCTTTGAGACTCACAAAGATAAGAACCAAACAAGAACCAATAAAGATGATGCAAGGATGCAATGGTTTGAGCTCTCTACGAATGATACGATCAAGCTACTCATCGAGAGCCCCCTTTATAGTATGGCAATCGATCATATAACCCGGTCTCCCAACTACCACCATGAGACCGGTAAAATAGAAAACCTATCAGGTGCAAACATTTGCCTTGCACATAGTTCACTTGAGCTAGATGATGCCGATCTTGACTCCCTAAAGATGGACCACCTTTCTTGATTGATTGCTCCCCATACTCCACTATGGGTGAGCCACTCTTCAACACTTCTTCACAAGTCCATTGCCACCACAATGGACGGCGAGCTTCAAGAATTTGATCTCTTCGTTATGCTCCACTTGAACTTGGACACCGCAATCTTGATGACGATCACCACTTGATGTCATCCTCCATGGGTTGTATAATATCTTCCTCTTGATGCAAGCCCATGGAAACATACCTAACCCCACATAGAACTCTCAACTAGACCATGAGTTCGTACACAAAGCGTAATGGACAATGCTTACCATACCATGTGATCACTTGATCCCTCTCGGTACATCTTCTATGCTTTGTGTGTTGATCGACTTGAATCACTCTCTGTACTTAGTCTTGATCAACCTTGAATCTTTCCAACTCTTTTCGTTTGGATGATGTCTTGAAGGTAAAGATGAATGCTCACACACTCTTCTTCTTCAAGACATGCTTGCAATAAGCTCAACACTCACATGACCAGTCGTTGGATAATTCCTTAATAGCACCTTGGTCAACTCATAAACTCCTTGAAACCAACACATGGACTTCAATAAATGCTTATGGACAAATCCTTCAAATATAACTCAAGGCAACCATTAGTCTATAGAGATTGTCATTAATTACCAAAACCAAACATGGGGGCACCGCATGTTCTTTCAATCTCCCCCATTTTGGTAATTGATGACAATCACTTTCAAGAGAGTTTATATAAGGAACTATGCATCAATAATGCAATACAACAACCAATAATGCATGCGTATGAGATGCAAAAGCTTAGGAACACAACCAAAGCAAGAAGAGATAACTCTCTAAGTTTCCTCACAAAATTCTCTGAAACTTCTCCCCCATTGACATCGATTGTCAAAATGGGCGAAAAGCTTAGAATGCCAATATAAATTGTGTTCCTTCATAAATTGTGTATTTCTCAACAAGAAGGTGGAATGCAATACACATATCCAATGGTAAATACTTGGAGGAAGACAAACTATACTGAGGCCCAAAGAATGATATGCCACAAAGACATAACAAAGAGAGAAACTAGCAATCAAGCAACCAAAAGATATCAATTGAAACAAGCTACCAAAATATACCAATTGAACCAACTAGACCAAAGATCCTATGAGCGACATGATCAAAAGATATTATGATATGAGCATTGGAGTGTTCTAAAGAAACTAGAGAAGCTCCCCATGATTTATGCACAAAAAATATATTTGTATTTGAATACACCGGGCACAAAATAGGATCATCACTCCCCCAAAATCAATAGAACCTCACAACAAATGCAAGCGGACATGTAGGAAACTAAGCCTAGTACTTGCAATAAACACATGGTTGAGCAACATATAAAAGAGGCAACTTAGAAATAGACTCACCCAAAATGATGTGTGTGAGTCATGTCAAAACACTTGACAAGACTAATATAAGGATGAGAATTAAGTATCAACATGGTCTTGAACAAATAAGGTACAAAGTGCAAGACATATCCTTCCCACAACCATCAAGAAAATGGGTTCACAATCACACTTGAAAGAACATGCGGTGCCCCCATGTTTGGTTTTGGTAATTGATGACAATCTCTATGGACTAATGGTTGCCTTGAGTTATATTTGAAGGGTTTGTCCATAGGTTTTTCTTGGAGTTCATTTGTTGGTTTCAAGGAGAGTTTATGATGACCAAGGTGCTATTAAGGAATTATCCAAAGATTGGTCTTGTGGGTGATGAGCTTATTGTGAGCATGTCTTGAAGAAGAAGAGTTTGTGATCATTCATGTTTACCTTCAAGACATCATTCAAATGAAGAGAGTTGGAAAGATTCAAGGTTGATCTAAACTAAGTCAAAGAATGAATCAAGTTGATCAACACACAAAGTGTAGAAGATGCACCGAGAGGGATCAAGCAATCCCATGGTATGGTAAGCATTGTCAATCACGCTTTGTGTACTAATCCATGGTCTTCGTGAGAGTTCTTTGTGGGGTTAGGTTGCGGTGTGCAAGTTCAAGTGGAGCATCACGAAGAGATCAAGTGCATGAAGCTTGCCGTCCATTGTGGTGACAATGGACTTGTGAAGATATGCCGAAGAGTGGCTCACCCATAGTGGAGTATGGGGGAGCAATCTACTAGTCTTCACTGAGACAACGCAATCAAGAAAGGTGGTCTAACTTGAGGAAGTCAAGATCGTCTACATCTAGCTCAAGTGGACTTTGTGCAAAGCAAAGGTTTGCCCTTGATAGGTTTTCTATTTTACCGGTCTCGTGGTGGTAGTTGGGAGACCGGGTTATAGGATCGTTTGCCGTACTATCAAGGGGGGCTCTCAAGTTGGTAGCTTGATCGTATCGTTAGTAGAGAGCTCAAACCATTGCATCCTTGCATCATGTTTCTTGGTTCTTGTTTGGTTCTTCTCCTTGTGAGTTTTTGAGCTTATGGTCATCTTGATGACAAGCTCGAGTTCATCGAAAACGGAGTTCACTCATGCATCTTCTATGATGTTTTCGATGTTGGAGGTTATGCCGGTTCTTTCTGATGGAGTGTTCACTCCTCTATATACTAGGCATACCTCCCTGCCTCTTCTTACTATAACCAGTCGCTGTTTTGATGCTAATCGTCTTCCTCTATCCATCAAGCTTGAGTTTGCTCAATTCGGAGCTCATTTGAAGAAGTTATGGCAGTTCAGGGTTTTATTGTTGCTCCTGTGGTAGTACCGCTGGGCCAGAGCGGCAGTACCGCTTATAGCCACAATCGGTAGTACCGCTGGTTCACAGCGGTAGTACTGCCCTTGGCTATATGCGGTGGTACCGCTCCGGTTCCGCGCTAGTGCCGCCTCGATTCGAGACCGACACTTCTCGTGTCGGGTTGGGCGGCAGTAGGCGCGGTAGTACCGCTTATAAGCGGTAGTACCGACCTACCACCGCTGCTAGTGCCGCTCGAGGGCTTTCTCTCTTCGTTTTTCTCTCGTTGGCACTGTGCTTGGTCCCAGCGGTAGTACCGCTGGGCCAAGTGGTAGTACCGCTGCAGCCAACGGTAGTACCGCTCCATAGAGCGGTAGTACCGCTCACTGCGGGTTGGTTGGTGGGGATAACGGTTGGATTTTCCCCCCACCTATAAAAGGGGGTCTTCTTCCCCATTTAACCTTATCTCTTGAGCTCGTGTTCTTCCCCCATTGTTGACCTTCTTCGAGCTTGCTATCTCTCAATCCCTCCATGGATTCTTGCTAGTTTTGGGGGGAAAAGAGAGAGGAGATCTAGATCCACATTTCCACCAATCACTTTCTCCTCTAGGTGAGGGGAACCCCTTGGATCTAGATCTTGGAGTTCTTGGTGTTCTCCTTCTTGTTCTTCCTCTCATTTCCCTCCCTAACATTAGTTGCTTCGGTGGGATTTGGGAGAGAAGGACTTGGGCGCTCCGTGTGCCCTTGCCATTGCATTTGGTGCATTGGTTTGAGTTCTCCACGGTGATACATGGAAGTTACAAGTTGAGAAGTTTATTACTCTTGGGTGCTTGGTACCCTTGAGCTTGTTCCTCTTGGGTGCCTTGGCGCCCTAGACGGTTGGTGTTGTTCGGAGCTCAATCATTGTGGTGTAAAGCTCCGGGCAAGCGTCGGGGTCTCTAATTAGGTTGTGGAGATTGCCCCGAACAATTTGACGGGTACCGGTGACCGCCCCCAAAGGTTGCCAAAGTGTACGGGTTCGGTGACCGCCCCCAAGGGTTGCCATTTGTACGGGTTCGGTGACCGCCTTCAAGGGTCCCTTAGTGGAATCACGACATCTTGCATTGTGCGAGGGCGTGAGGAGATTACGGTGGCCCTAGTGGCTTCTTGGGGAGCATTGTGCCTCCACACCGCTCCAAACGGAGATTAGCATCCGCAAGGGTGTGAACTTCGGGATACATCGTCGTCTCTGCGTTCCTCGGTTATCTCTTACCCGAGCCCTTTACTTATGCACTATACTTTGTGATAGCCATATTGTTTCTTGTCATATATCTTGCTATCACCTAGTTGATTATCTTGCTTAGTTAGCATAAGTTGTTGGTGCACATAGGTGAGCCTAGTTGTTGCAGGTTTTGTACTTGACAAATTAACCGCTAGGTTTATTCCGCATTTGTTCAAGCCTAAACCGTAATTATTTTAAAACGCCTATTCACCCCCCCCCTCTAGGCGACATCCACGATCTTTCAACATTCAATGTGAAAAAATGATAACCAATGCTTGTGACAACCCATGGCGAAGAAAGAAAATGATAACTTTATCAAGAAGAGGGATACCGATCGAAATGGCAAGCCTCATCAAAACAAGCAAGAGAGAAAAAAATATCTTCACCGCACAAGAGTGCATCAAGATGTAGCTAGATAAGACCCGCACAAGGCACACACTTTCACGGAGTCACCAAAGAAATAATACAAGAAGGAAAATATGGACGTGAAAGAAAAGGATACCATCTAAAGATGTAACTTCTCTCAAGTGTAAAAGATTCTAGGTAGATGAAATGATATCAATCCATAAAGAAGGATGTACACACGAAATAGTTACAAAAAGGAAATAATAAGATATCCACAAGGAAGTCGTAAATATACAATTAAGATATTTGCTTGAAGCATATCACATGGCTAGATATGGACTTATTGTATATAAATGAATTCCAACCACACGAACATCAAAGACATCATAATTAGCAACAATAGATCATTGTTGGGATGCTTTGAGAAAGGAAACAAGTATCACAAGAACGAATCAAGAAATTCGTGCCATGATGCAACCTACAGAAGGTTGACTGCAAGAAAAGAATGCATGAAGATATACTTGTTACTGAGATAGCATTGGAAGGATGTAGTAGATACCAAATGAAGGTAGATAGTAGTTCATTGATCATCCTACCTTGACTCCAATAAGCACATGATGACAACACATTCCTTGTGAGTGAGCCGAGCATCCAATACATCTCCAATTGTTCCTAGAACAAAAACACAAACTAAATGATACCCAAATTCATTGGGACCAAAGAGTTAGAAACACCAATACATAGGACAAACTCCACATACAACTTCCTTGTGAGTGAGCCTGATTGGTTTGATACCAACATTTGGCATTACCACTATTTGGCAACCCAATCTTTGGCAAAATAAAAAACTAATAATTTTTTCTAGCCCAGCAGGAAAATTGATAACCAACCAATCACTAGTCAACACTGGCGACCTTTTGCTTCGAACTGATCTTATTCAATATGTCATTATCTCTTGTGATTAGTTAGAAGCATCTAATTTATTAATCAGAGATACAACACACTATCATCTCTAGCAAGAAGATAGACTTTGAAGCGTCGACAATGCCAGAGCAAAGGGGAAGAGAATGGCAGACCGAAGGATAAGAAAGGCCAAGTGAAATATATTGCTTTCTCTTCTTGCAAGGAGGCAATATATAGCTAAAAAGACATGACGATTTCCAAGGATTAAAGAAGTGGGGAGAGTCGGTATTGTCGTTATACGAATGAAAAACACGTGTTATCTATTCAACTTATATCTGGACCCATACTGTTTTACTCCATGACAACACACATAATTTAGCTAGTTAGTCATAATAACACAAACTACCACCAATAGTTAAAGTGTAAGCCGCAGTCCATATACCGTAAAATTTCTTACCCCCTCTGTTCACTTTTGTAAGTTCTTTAGAATAGCTGAAATTGAACTGTTTTATGTGTTGTCTTAAATGTCTAAACGGTCTTACAAAAATGAAAGGAGGGAGTATTTAGTGATCATCGACTGTAAAATTATCTCTCTGTTAGTTAACGGAGGGAGTACCTCTTAGGCCCTTCCCAATGCTCCATGGTGGACATGTGCTAAGGGTGCCATATAGGCAGAAAAATGATGTGGCAAAGCAATTAAAGAGGAGAGAATATTATAGTAACCCCAAGAAGAACCAATGCTAAGCACGTGAACCTATGCAAAAAGACTATCAACCAATACATGAAGAAGTTTTGTCACTAAACAATTAAATAAATGAGGCTTAGCTACAAAAGCTAAGCACCCATGCATTGGGGATACTAGTTGCTAAGCATTTTAATGCACTTAGCACCTCACTTTAGCACCAATGCATTGGGTGAGGTCTTATGTCTTTGACGTAGATCAAAAAATTTTCTGAAAGAAAAAGAAAAATACCACTGAATTTATACTAGTACAGTGAGCTTGTACGGGATACGGATGTCTGGATCCGACCGCGCACCGCCCGCTCCCATCCTCTGCCTCCCATGGCGCGTTCCCTGTCGGCCAACTCCTTTCCCGTTCCCCAACCTCTCTAAACCCTAAATCCGAATCACATCGCATCTCATCGATCGAACGGGATTCAAATCAAATCGAACGTAGAACAGAAAAACGAACGGGAAGCTCCCGAATCCCAGCAATGGATCGCTCCCGCTCGAAGCGCGGGTACCACTACGACCAGGACTCGCCGCCGCCCCGCTCCAAGCCCCGCTTCGACCGCCGCGGCGGGGGCGGCGGCCCGAACCCTAACTCCAACTACCACCGCCGCGGCCCCCCCGGAGGCGCTCCCGACCGCCGCGGCGGCTTCCTCCCCCCGGACGCCGCACCGCCCCCTCTCCCGCCCCCGCCGCCGCCCGCTTCCTCCGCGGCGGTGGGGGGCGGGGGTCCCGGCCAGACCACTTCCTTCCGCATCCTGTGCCCGGAGTCCAAGACCTACGGCTTCCCTGCCAGCTTCATTAACAACGCCCAGGATGACAGCGGCGCGATCATCACTATCCACCCGCCCTTCCCCGGGGACCCTGTGCGCGTCATTGAGACGGTTGACGGCGTGCCGCGCGAGGCGGATGGCCGTCCGCCGATGTTCTCGCCGGCTCAGGAGGCCCTCCTCATGGTGCACCGGCGGATCCTGGAGACGCAGCCTGACGACGGTGATGAGGACGGCGAGTACGGGCCCAGGGGCAAGGACGCCCGGGACCGGGGTAAGGTGACCACCCGGCTCATCGTGCCACGGCAGCATGTGGGGTGCCTGCTTGGCAAGGGTGGCAAGATCATCGAGCAGATGAGGTCCGAGACCAAGACGCACATCAGGATCCTGCCTCGCGAGCAGAACATGCCGCGATGTGTATCCTTGTCGGAGGAGGTCGTACAGGTATGGTGCCTGCTACAATGTTGTAAAATATTTCAATTCTTTATTCCGATAAGAGAGCGTTAACATTTGGTATTTTGATTGGATATAGCATTGGTATTAGCACTGCACCATTCTAAACTATTAGCTGAACTAAAAATAGGAAACAAATGTGGGTTAACAATTATGTTAAGTGTTGGAGAAGACTTGGACCGAAGACAAATCAAACATATGAATGTTCATCGACAGATCAATTTATGCTTACCTTGTTAGAGAGATTAAGCTTTTGATGAGTCTTCGGGAGACTAGTATTACTCACATTCGTAGGCCCCAAAATAAAGTTAGTAATTGTTTAGCTATCTTTGCTAGAGTTGAAGGTAGAACTATGACTTGGTTAGGTTCTGGACCTTCTAGAGCTTTGGAGCTTGCCTCCTCAGATTGTATATTGTTGGGGTTTGAGTAATACAAGTTTCAATTCGCATTTTTTTAAATCCCTACTCTTTACGTTAGCGGGTATGCCTCATGTTGTGTACCTTGAGATTTGGTTCCCATGATGACATTTTTATGTGGCTGCCCTTCCATTGAAAAGTATTGGTTCCATTCGAGGAGCCGCGGGAAGTAAACCAGTGCACAAGTTTTGTTATCCATGTTTTTAAGTACTTGAGGCTGAAGAGATATCTATCAAGATCCTGACCCCGCAAAATAAATCAAGATTCAGTTTCATAGTTGGTTGACTGCTATTCAGGTTGGAGATAAGTTGTGCATGTCTTTGTCCATGGGCATTGCGGCATTGAATCACTCAGGAGAAAACCATCATGTGGGGAGATAAAACAAGGAGAAAATTGTGTGCAATCATGTTATTCTGCTTTGAGCCATTCTCATCTTCCTTCCTGCGTGTTTATTCTCCAGAGTTAGTTAAGATATCTCAAGTTGGTTCGCTTCTATGTACAGTAACATTGCAGTGGTATGGGGATAATCACTGGCTTAGTACAGGGAAAAAGTGAATTCATTCATTTCCTAACAAGCCTGAATATTCCTCTTGTGCAAGCAATATAAGAAGCACAATGCCGAACACTAATCAAACAAATGAGTTTTCAACTCCTCTCATAAGTTGTGGGTGAATGTGTCATCTGCTATGTACCTCGAAATTAAGTTTTCATAGTGACCTTTGACCTTTTTGTTTATAGCTCTTACAATTCCGTTGACTGATCACCCATTCCCAAGACGTGTCCTGCTCAAGAATTGTTGTCGGCTGGTAGCTATGTATTCATTCTGGATCCTTTTCTGGCTGTAAAACTTGTAATGCTGGCTTAAACATGACACATCCACCCACTAACTGTTCCAGGTAGTCACTGGTGGCTGAAGATTTATCTTCCTTGAAATAGGTTGAATTCTCACACGTCAAATTTGAATAAGTGACTCTTGTCTGCTGGTTGCTTGGTGGAGAACTATATGGACATCATATGTTTCTTAATGCCATCGACTTATTGTCTTCTCCAAAGCAGGAGCGGCCCAATTTTGCCCTTCTTTGTAGAGTAGGATCCTCTCTCCCTGGGGCGGGGGATGTGTCCCGTGCACTTGTGTAGATGGCATCTAGGCCAGGGTTGTTTGGTGGCGTCAGTTGTAATGCCTGTCTTGCAACCGTTGGTTGTGATCTTGTCTTAAGTGGCCGTGTATTTGGCCTAGTTTAGTTGAACTCTTATCAATCTATCAATGCATCGAGGCGCAACCTTTGTATTTTCTCAAGAGAATCGTATTTAGATTATGATGTAATTTTAGATGCATGGCAGGTTGAATTACTTTTTTGGTTCCCGGTCTTTGTTTTCACCTTAAGTTGTTATTGCCATGTGTATTATTCTCATGATATGTTGTTACAGGTAGTTGGAGACGGAAATTGTGTTAAAAAGGCTGTAGCGATCATCTCTGACCGTTTAAAGGAAAGCTTACACCGTGATCGTGGTCCCTTTCTTCGTGGACGAAATTCACCCGAGCATCGTATTTCTCAGGCTGATGAATACCTGGGTGGTGGTCAGCAGATGCCTGCATTTGAAGAACCTTATCCCCGATTTGATCAAATTAGAAATAATGGTAGCATGGAGCCACCAGGATATGAGTTTGATTCAAATGGTAGCAAGTTCAATGAACATCCAGAGATTCCATTCGATGAAATCATATTTCGAATCCTTTGCCCTAATGACAAGGCTAGCAGTTTGGTTGGATCACGTGATGGAATAATAGATATGTTACAGGCTGAAGTTGGTGTTGATGTTAGGCTTACTGATCTTATTGCTGGATCTGATGAAAGGACTCTAATCATTACATCGAGAGAGGTAAATGGCACTACTTATTTCCCTCTAATTTATCACCCTACGTATTGTTCTGAAACTTTAAATACTTAATGGGGGTGTTTTCTGTATACTACCCATGCTACTAGACACCACATGTGGTAGTTACATCATCTCATACTGGTTTGGTTGTGTCAGTACCTAAAAGATATCATGATAATGTCGCCGTGGAAAAGTGGAACTTGAAAGTAGCATTTTCGAACGTATCAGCCGATGGTTCACTTGGATCATTCTGGCCAGGGTCACCCTGACACAAGGTGATAGTTAGGACATATGTTTTTTTTTTACTTTAAAGAGCGTGTTTGCATCATATCTCTAGTTCAATCTGTTAGCTGTTCCCTTTATTATAATGGTAGGTCGACGAGTCATTCCGACGTTGAGACTCATAGACTAAGCGTGAGTAATCGACACTGAAGTTGCGACTCATAGACTAGTCGATACTGAAGTGTAGCCGGCCCTGGAGTTGAGACTCAGACTAGTCTATAGACTAGTCCTTGGACTCAATCATTAAACGGCAATTCAGAAGTTATCTCCAATCTTCCTCCTCTCTTGGTCAAACCCTCTTAATAGCACTCTGCCCTTGGCTCAACCTCTGAGGCATCACCAACCTGCATCCTAATATCAGGGCACTGGACCTCGGCCGGGACATCCCACAGAACCTGTTGTGTTAAAAACTGGCACATTTTTTCCAGGCAGAGAAGTTACAATTCTATCAACATATGGACTTGTTTTGATCACTCTAGAAATGAACAAATCGACATTCTTTTAATCCTGACAAAAAAGATATGTGCTAAATTGCTAGATTCTTAAACTTTGTTGATATCATGATGATAAATATCTTCAAAACAATATTCTATGGTGCTTCCACACTAAAAATGACTTGAAAACAACCATGTTCATCCAATCCTAAACTGCTAGTGGAATTTTGCACTCAGTATATCATCTGATATTCTGTGCACAATTGCCAAATGGGTATCAGGGTATGATCCTGGTATCTCCTGAAACAACACAATTTCACTTTGCTTGCTAGATATCATTTTAGAGGCGTGGAAAGCTGTTGGATCATTACTCCCTTGTTTTTAGGAAATGCAAGATCTAATCAAAGATCTCAATATATTATGGAACAATTTTTTTGCATATTTTCGGAACAAAATTTCATGGAATAGGCCTTAGCCAAGTGTTAACACATGACATCCTCAGATCAGCCCACCATGATAGTGAGCATGCCAACTTCAGAGCTAGAAAAAACACTGTGTAATATTCTTTCGCCCTTTTTTTTTTTAACCGGTGTACTCCCCTTTCCATTAATTTTCATAATGGAAATACACAGTTCCACAGATAGAGATAACTGGAGGGAGCAGGGAGGGGAAGTAGGGAGCTCAGGCATCGTCAGAAAACCCACTATCCATGCCTGCGGTCAGCATATAGATTATGGGGAAAAAACCTGACAACGCCATAGCAACGCCTAGACTAGAAAGAAGTACTGATAGAAATACAGATCCAAAGGCCGAACTGGCAAATACAAAACAAGAGCAGGAACTAAAATAGCCACGGCATCATCCATCCAAATCCAACATGGGCAGCGCGAACAAAAGACCACCAGCCATCACTTCATCTGCCTTGTCGGTGATTCACCTCGTCGTGGGGTACCATGCATAGCTACATCATCTAATATTCTTTCGCTTATCTCTGCCTGCAAAGCGATTTATAGAAATGCTGGAACAGAAGGCATGATTATGAGCGTCAAATTTCACATCATTTTGGACCTGTACAACTTTTAGTTATTTTTGTTATATATCTGTACAATTGTAGGATTATAAGGTTCTGAGAATTATTAATTTCAGTATTTCACAACCATTGTTTTCAAATTGCTGGGCAAGTGGGTGTAAACTAACAATGATAAGATGTCAAAGAACTGAACTAGCATACTTACAGAAGCGGTATCGCTCTTGGACTGGCGGAAGTAAATTGTTTCATTGTTCACGATAAGGCTGTACTATATTATCACTATGTGTTAAAGTCTACGTAAGGAAATTTGCATAGTTCCATTATACTTGTTATTCGTTTTGATGCATATTAATAATAATTAAATGAAGCGAAAAATCCATTTGACGCGTGTTAGTTAATTACTTCACATGTCAGTTGGACTAAGCAGGTTTTGTGGTTAAATTACTCCTGCGCAGCACAACATGTTCAATTCTCACACACGGCTAGCTAGCTGATCAAAAGTAACGTTAGTTACTGGGTTGCTAATCGGGAATTACCTTGCTCGAACATTCTGACTTTTTGGTTATTACCTGGTGAGAGATCAAGAGTCAGCTATTAGTTAGTTCATGTTTTCCACCAGTCATGGGAGTTGAGAAGTCGTCTAGTTTAATTCATACTATGATATGTTAGCTAGTTAGGTTGTTCAATTATCTATTGTATTATGTTGCCAATCTTCAGAGCTGTGGCGCAACTCGAGTTGAAGAAAAGGCACCTCTTATTTTTGCTTAATGGTCAGTTGGTCACAACAGTATCTGCTTGCGTTTAACCTTTATCGTGAACTCATGATGCATCTATACTTTAATCTCTGTTCATTTTGAATACCAGAAGTTATTTTAGTTGAAGTGTTGTGTGCTTGCATGGATGTAAGGGAATGCCTGACAGTTTGTATCAACCATCATCTGTAACTGAAATGTGGGGGATCTCTTGTTTCCCTCATGGCTTTCATTTTGATATTCTTAACGTGTCCTTTTTGTATATATAGGGCCCAGACCATGAGCTTTTCCCAGCTCAGGAAGCATTGCTGCACATCCAAACCTTTATCGTGGATCTTGGCCCTGACAAGGATAACATTATCACAACGAGGTTACTTGTCCCTTCAAGTGAAATTGCTTGCTTTGAGGGGAGGGATGGATCATTATCTGATATACAGAGACAAACTAGCGCAAATATACAGATATTACCAAGAGAAGAACTTCCTTCTTGCGCCCTGGAATCTGATGAGCTCATACAGGTTGGTATTCATGGGCAGTGCTCATTCACTTCTGCTATATTTGAGAATTTAACCAGGTAGCTGGGATCCATGTGCAAACAC
>LR738715.1:621314594-621350450 GCA_902687465.1 Secale cereale | reverse complement strand
GCTCGATCCCATCGCACACCCTCGCTCGGTCCCTCTCCTCCTTCGTTGTTTCCTCGCCTCCCGATGTTCTCCTCGTGCTCGAGCCACTGGCCTCGCCTTCTGCCGCGGGAGACCAGCGCCCGAGCTCTGCTTCGTCGAGCCCCCCTCAAGCCGTCGCGCTCCCCTCGCGCGCCCGAGCAGCGGGACGCGCGCCTCGCCTCCGGCCGCGGGCCGGCCTTGCCGCGTCCCGCCGCAGCCTTGATGCATCACCGTCCTCCCGCGCCGGAGCGGCCATCTCCGACAAGCGCCGCGCCGCTCCGTCCTTCTCCCCTGCACCTCCGCCACCTCGCCGGGCCTCTCATGCGCCACCTCTGCGTCGCCCTGTTCTCCGTCGGCGTCGGCCTTCCCAGGCCGACAGGAACTCCGTCGCCGCGCCATCTTCTTCAGGAGTTTGAGCCCGACCACCTCGTCTCGTCGCTACCCTGCACCAACGCGCGCCTCCTCGCCAGGGCCTCTGCGTCGCCCCAAACTTGTCGTGGCCGTGACCGAGACCACCATGTATTGTTGCTGTTGTTTTTTCGCCAAGTGCCAGGATGTCTATGTACCTCTACTGCCACCTACGACCCGCCAAGTACCTCGACGCCCGGTGCCTAGAACGACTACACTTGGTGGATGCGACAAGTACCACGACGACCTCGTGTACGACTACAAGATGATGCGTCAAGTTCCTCGCCGTATGCATCTACTGTCGCCAAGACCCGAGACCCCAAGTACCACGACGACCTTTGCGCCAAGTTCAACTATGTCCGACGACATGTACATCTTCGAAACAAGAACGGCGACACGTCAAGTACCACTACCGTCGCCGAAGAACCGTGAACGAAAACGCCAACGTGTACGACTACCGTCGCCCCGGAAACGATGGATTCGTCAAGTACCTCTTCGAAACGGAACGAGTACCTCTACGTCAACGACGACCCCGATGCCCCGTGTACGACTACGAACGAGAACGTCTACTTCCTCTACTACACGTGAACCACTACTTCCCTCTTCCGTCGACCTCGAACCGCCCCGAAATGAACGTTCCGAAGGTATAACCCCGAGACGATGACCCGTGGGCGAATGCTTGTTGTGTTGTATGAGATGATTGGATGTTTGCATCATGTCTGTTGTGCCCTCATTTGCCTTGGTGGCGACCCGTGGGAACCCGGAAGCCGGGAGCACCCCATCATCTTGTTCGACACGTTCACGCCACCTTTTCTTTTGCACCGGTCTCTCAACGAGTTACCGGAACCGAGATGTTGCCGTTGCATCATTTTCGGATCGTTGCCGTGGCACCCTTTCCTTCCACCACGGTGACAAATGCCTCACATCTCTTATCTTAACGTTTACTAAAAATTGCATAAACTTGATCATGTCATCCGCATCATGTTAACAACATTAAAATGTGTTAAATTGTTGTTTGCTTAAAAAATTTGCTAAACATGCATATGGGGATTTTTCCGAAATTGTTGTTGTAGTTTCCGGCCTCATTTAAACATGTTGCTTGTGTTGTTTTTCTGTGCTTCCTACCTTGCCATGTATTGCTTCCTGTATAGACTTGTCATGCATCATATCTTGCCATGTATTGCATCATATAGACTTGTGTTATTTTTCTGTGCTTCCTACCTTGCCATGTAATGCTTCCTGTATAGACTTGTCATGCATCATACCTTGCCATGTATCGTATCATCTATAGACTTGTGTTGTTTTACTGTGCTTCCTACCTTGTCATGTTGTGCTTCCTGTATAGACTTGTAGTGCATCCTATATAGAACTGTCATCCATCATACTTGGATGTGTATCGTATGCCATGTTTATGCTTGTGTGTTTACCGTGTTGTTTGCTTCTTTCCGGTTGCTTCTCTTATTAGCTTCGGTTCCGTTCCGGAGTTGTGAGGATCCGTTTGACTACTTCTTGGATCCGTTCTTCTTCCTTGCGGGATCCCAGGCAAGATGACCATACCCTTGGATACCTTTACTATCATTGCCATGCTTAGTGTCTCGATGCTATCGTTACATGTCGCGCTACCCATCTTATTGTCACCCTCTCCTTGTTGCCATGAAACCTCTAACCTTTGAAACCTTCCTAGCAAAACCATTGTTTGGCTATGTTACCCGCTTGCTCAGCCCCTCTTATAGCGTTGTTAGTTGCAGGTGAAGATGAAGATCATTCCAGGTGGGAACTTGTTGTTGGAATATCACAATATATATTATTATTATTAACACACCTATATATTGGGCATGGGTGGAAGGCTTGGCCTTTTGCTTGGTGTTTTGTTCCACTCATGCCACCTTAGGCGCCGATAAACCGGCATTATGTTCCTTGATTTTGCGTTCCTTACACGGTTGGGTATATGGGGACCCCTTGACACTTCGTCTTTGAATAAAACTCCTCCAGTAAGGCCCAACATTGGTTTTAATCTACCTCATAATAACAACTTAATTAAATAATTAAATTTGCATAGGGGGTCGCGCCCTCGAGATTCTTTTCTACATAGCAGGGGGGGCCAGTGCTGATGGTGTTGGTCCCGAACGGGGAGTATGCCGGGCCAACTTGGGGAAACCCGAGGGCTGGTTTTACTCGTATAATCGCCCATCCGGATGTGGCCTGAGACGAGATACGCGTGGCTACTATCAAGGTGTCGGCATGCCGGGAGGTCTTGCTGGACTTGTTTTACCATTGTCGAAATGTCTTGTTGCTAGGCTTCTCGCCCCTCGTTGGTTACCCCAAGTGGAAGGTGTGAGATGTAGTGTTGCGGAAGTTTTTCCCTTGGCAAAGATACCAAGGATCGAATCCCCAGAGACTCCTAGGTTCAACAAGAAGGTGTCAACTACTAACGGCGCCAGATATTAGCAATCAACGTGGACCTGCACACAGATACAAATAACTTTGCTCGCAACGGGTAGAGAGAGGTTGTCAAACCCTCCGGCCTTGAAGTTTACAAAGGATTAAACGCAAGTGATAGTAGTGATAGATAATGTTTGCAATAGTAAATAATAGCGAAAAGTAAATAGTGGATGTGATCAATGATGGTAATATGGACCGGAGTCTCATGATGTTCACTAGTGATGTCTGTGACGCCCGAGACCGACGTCCCAGAAGATTCCAGAAGATTCCCGAAGTTCCAGATGTTCCGGGGTCTCCCGTGTGTTCTTTGTGCTTGCTTTATTTATTTTTGCATTGCATCATGTCATCATGCCATCATGTTATTTTATTTTTTTGCATCTCAACCTTAATAAATCGTGTGGGCCTTCGGTCCATTTAAATCGAGGGAAGGTGACTTCTCTTTATAACATATAAAAGTCTCTCATTATTATTAGGGAGCTATATAATAATATTCCATTGCTTCGGAATCAACATAACACACTTGCATAATTTTCCCCATGTCTTTTCACTTTGAGTTTTCTCCGTCAAACCCTCCCTATAATTCTTTTCCTTTTTTTTCGAGGCTCCTCCAAATATCTAGACTCTTTTCAAACTCCTTGAGGCAAGCTATTTTTTTTTTAGTTTGCACTTCCTTTTTGTTGGAACTATTTTTTGTGGGGTTGGAACTATTCCATAAAGCCTTACAAAAATGTCCATCATTTTTATCCTTGTTCTTTGACCTTCTTTTCTTATTTTATTTTTGCTCCTTCTCTTTTGTTTTCTGCTAAGGGAAATAAAGAGGAGAGCAGTCCAGCTGGCCTAGGCCTCCTTCTGTCCAGCCGCAGCCCATCCTTGCTCCAGCCCTTCTGGCCATCCCTCAGCCTCCTCCCAGCCCTTCCTCCAGCCGGCCTTAGGCCCAACTTTCCCCGCGGCCCATCTCTTGGCCCGGCCTCCCCTCCTAACCCTAACCTAGCGCAGCAGCTCCCTCCGTTCCTCCCTCCGCCGCAAGATGACCGAACCCTCGACCCCGCTCCTTCGCTCGACCCCGCATCTCACCTCCCGCATCGAACCCCTCGCGCCCCGATCTCCCCGATTCCCTCGCCCTCTGCCTCCCTCTTTCGCGAACCCCATCGGCCTCCTCCCGACCGTTCCCTTCTACCTCGCCCGCTCTACTCCTCCACGCCAGGTGCCCCGCCTCCTCCGTCCTCCATCTCCTCGACCAGGGCAGCGACCCCGCCGCGCCGGCCCTCTCCCTCCGGCCAGCCCGCGCCATGGCGCCCGTTCGCCAGCAACCAGAGGCCCGCGACCGCGGCTCCTCCTCTGCCCGCGCCGTGGCGCCCTCCGGCCTCCTTCGCCATGGCTGCCCTGCGCCGCGGCCCTCCTCTTCGGTCTCCAGCGGCCAGGAGCCAAGGCCAGTCAGGCAGCGCCCCTGCCTCCATCCCGCGGCCCCGAGCAGCCTCCTTCGCCAGTAACCAGGGCCCCGACGTCCCCCTCCAGCAGCTCCCTGCGCCGTCCCTCGTCTGTGCCTCCAGTCCGCGAGCGCCTCCCTCGCCCCTGCCTCGTCCATCCAGCGCACGGAGCCGGCGGCCCCGTTCTTTTCCAGCTCGCCGACCCGCATCCTTCTTTTTCCTTTTTTTTGTTTGTTTTTGTTTTTGTTTTGTTGCTGCTATCTGTTCATCTCAAGTAACCAGGGAGCAGTAGGTATATCTACTTTTGGACCCTTGTTCAACTGCGACGCGAGATCGAGAACCCTCAAGTACCTCTACACGTGACGTTGAACGGCTACGAGCTCGAGAACGACTACATGAACGAGTTCAACTACACGATGAAACGACAAGTACCCCTCCGATGCAAGTGCGTCTACGAACCGGAACGACTACGCAAGATGACACGCCAAGTACCACGACGACCCGAACGACTACCGTCGCCATGTACCACTACCGTCGCCGAGACCCTCAAGTACCTCTACGAACGGAACGACTACTCGTTGGCAACCTCGTGTACAACTACTTCCTCTCTGATGAACGAGAACAACTACTTCCCTCTACGGCATGTACCACTACCGTCGCCCCGTGTACCACGACTCGTGTACCACGACTCGTGTACCACTACTTCCCACGACGACCACGAGAACAACTACGCCTTCTTCCTCTACGTCTCGAACCGCCCCGAAACGCACGCTTCGAAGGTATAACCCCGAGACGACCCCGTGGATGAACGCTTGTGCTTGTTGTGCTGTATGTAATGTCTCCCGTGTGTGCTTCGTGCCCGTTCCACCTTTGTCATGTTCCTCGGTTGCCTCGTCACCGACTCGTGGGAACCCGGTAACGGGATCGCCCCACCTTTCATCTCGTGTGACTCGCTCACGCCATCTTCTTCTTTTGCACCGGACTCTCAACGAGTTACCGGCACCGATATGTTGCCGTTGCATCATTTTCGGTTCGTTGCCGTGGCACCCTTTCGTTCCACCACGGTGACAAATGCTTTTATCTTCTTCTTGTCACCTTTTAATAATAATTGCATAAAACTTGATCATGTCATCCGCATCATGTTAACAACACTAAAATGTTTAATTGTTGTTGCTTTATAATTATTAAACATGCTCATGGGGATTTTCTGGATATGTTGTTGTTATTTCCGGCCTCATTTAAAATGTCTTAATAGTGTAGTTTCTTTACGCTTCACCTCTTGCGATGCTAAAAACATTTAATCTTGTCTTGTAAATAACGAGAGTCAACTAAATAATAAAATGTGGTGTTTCGTCAATATGCAACTCGTTGCATATTGATCTCCACTTAACTTGTAGTTTTGTTTGTGCACTTTGCCATGCCTTGCATATTTAAACCGGACATGCATCATACTTGGATGTGCATCGTATGCCATGTTAATGCTTGTGTGTTTACCGTGTTGTTTGTTTCTTTCCGGTTTGCTTCTCTTGATAGCTTCGGTTTCGTTCCGGAGTTGTGAGGATCCGCTCGACTGTTGCTCCGTCTTCTTCTTGGATCCGTTCTTCTCCCTTGTGGAATCCCAGGCAAGATGACCGAACCCGGATACCATTACTATTTTTGCCTATTGCTAGTAGTCTCGATCTATAGTTTTGCCTCGATGCCCATGTCTTTCTTGTCAGCCTCCTACTTGTAACCAATTGCCATGTTTAACCAACCTACCTACGCAAACCGTTGCTTGGCTAAGTACGCTTCGCTCGGCCCCTCTATGGAGTTGCGACTCCGCGGATCGTGGGCTTGTGATGGGCCAAGTTGGAACACCCCTGCAGGGTTTGAACTTTCGAAAGCCGTGCCCGCGGTTATGTGGCAGATGGGAGCTTGTTAATATACGGTTGTAGATAACTTGACACAATGTTCTAATACACTACCAGCGTGTGTACCGTGACTGTCAATTTCCGAATAGGGATTCGGGAGTTGAACACGGTGGGGTTATGTTTGACCGGCTTTAGTTAGGATCACTTCGTGATCATCTCTCGACCGATGCATTTCTCTTCTCGCTCTCTATTACGTAAGTTAGTGCTAGTTGCTGCTGCAGACTCTTGTTGTTCCTTCACCTCTCATTCTTTCTTCAGCCTTGTCCTCACCCAAGGCTTAAATAGTCGTGTTACCCGGGAACGGGATTGCTGAGTCCTCTGTGGCTCACAGTTACTTCACCACACCAGATGCAGGTTCAGCCGAGTTTGATGCAGGAGTTCGATCAGTTCTTCATCGGGAGCTCGATGAAGAGTTTGGATGTTTGCTTGTGACGTTTCGACGATCAGTAGTGGTTTCTACTAGGATTCGATCCTGACCTGTGGCTTTATGTTGTTTTTGGTATCTTTCTTTTGGATCTTCACCCGTAGTCGGGTTGTGATGTTTTGAATGATGTATTGCTCATGTAATGTTTTGTGTGAAGTGGCGAGTGTAAGCCAACTATCTCCTTTTGCAATTTAATCCCTCTTTTACATGAGTCGTGCAAAGATACCAAACTTGAGATCATTCTAGGATGGGCTTATACCTTTAAGTCGTGCCTCGACACGTAGGAGGTATAGTCCCATCCTGGGCATTACAATGTCTCTCTCCCAAAAGACGATAAAACAGCTATGTGAGGTAAACAAATTACAGCTGGGCAATTGACAGGACCATGTGCGCAAACCAATGCTGACTACATTGCAAGAAAGGTTGAGGCTCAAAGCATGGGCGGTACGCCAAATTAAGTAGACCGAAATCCATCAATATCTACTACTAATCATCCACCTTGAGATATCTATCCAGAACATATCGCTGGTATTAAGTTGCGAGTCCCACCCATAGTGTAAACTCAAAGCAACAGACAACTGCATTAAAATAACTTTGCGTAAAGTAAACAATCCTTGCACCCAAGGGCACAAGCACCGTTGTTTTCCCCCTTGTGGCAACAGCACATCCCCTAGACTCATGTTTCTGTCACTCAAACTAGTCATCGAGGGGCATGAACCCACAATCGAGCATAACGTTCCCTCTTGGAGTCACTACCTATTACTTGGCCAAAGCAATAAATAACAACGGAGAACATGCAAGAATTACTTACGAACATAAATATAAAAGAGGTAGATCAAATATATTACTCAAGCACAATCTGAACATAATCTCATAATCCATCGGATCCCAGCAAACTCATCATAGCAACAGCACAAGGATTACATATGTGCCTCGATCATGTAGGGCAGCTCACGAGGACTAATTAGTGAAGCACAAGAACGGGAGGAGAACATCACATAGCTACTGGTCATGGACTCATGGTCCAAGGGAGACTACTCACAACTCATCCGGGAGGCGTCCATGGTGGTGGAGAGGCTCCCGATGATGATCCTCCCCTCCGTCAGGGTGCCGGGAAGAGTTCTCCTGGTGCTCCTGATCTTGGAAGCGGCGGCGGCGGCGGAACAGAGATGAGATCGCGAAAAAGAGTTCTCGTCCCGAGGGTTTCGAAGGACGCTTTAAATATATGCCAAAGGGGGGCATCGGAGGAGCCTCGGGGGGCCCAGGCGCCCCCCCGGCGCGGCCTAGGGGGGGGGGCGCCGCCAGGGCGCCCCCAGGCTGTACTTCGGGTGCCTGGTAGGTTCTGGAACGCTGATTTTTTATATAATTTTTCTGGATTTTTCCTGGCAGTTCTCGTAATGTGAAAACCTGAAATACAAAAACAGCCGAAAACAGAAACTGGCACTGGGGTGCACTGAGTTAGTAGGTTAGTCCAAATATGATCAAAAGTGTATGGAAGTGTATAAATATCATAGCAATATCACCCAAAAGAGGCATGGAGCAAGCAGAAATTATAGATACGTTTTGGACGTATCAACATCCCCAAGCTTAATTCCTGCTCGTCCTCGAGTAGGTAAATGATAACAAGAATAATTTCTGTGGTGACATGCTATTAACCATATAGGACTTTTTCATAGTCATATGACAAAAGCTTACTGAGACAATGAATATGTAGTAATTAAGTTGCCTCATGAGAAAATCACAAAGGACTGAAAGTTTTACAACATGAAACTGAAACATCAAATAGATTTGTAATGAACATGGTGTGCAAATATGATAAAGTGATATCTAGCTTGCCCCCTTTAGTGAAGCAAAACATAAATGCAGGGGCACCTCCAAGGTTTAAGTGATGACTAGATACAATGATTTCAGAATAAACGATATCACAATCATGTAAAAGACAATGCTACTTTGGGACAATGCACATTACACTCAGAATGACAATCATGCTCTCAGTAGTTGGTGCTTTTAAAAGAAGGTGGAGACTCTCGAATCGTGGCTTTTGTTGGCAAGGTTGAAAACCCGTAGTCGGAAACAAAGACAAAACATGTACGAGAGCTCTTGGTTTTAAAAACAGAGGTAATAATTTTTTTTTTATATTATGCATGTTTCGTCAATGAATGCTAGTAGACAACTCAATCACTTTTCGAGATGGACAAGTTTCGAGGAACGGCTCCCGAATGAGGACGATCACATCCTCTTAATCTCCTTTGTTTATCACTGCCAAAGTTTTCTGATTTCTCGTGAACAAAGCGTGAAGGAGGGTTTGTTTGTTATATTATTTTTGAGCCGGGCGCACTCAATTGCCAGTTCCTTCTCGTATTATGGGTTTGCACATTATACATGCAATCCCGGGGTGAAGCTTGTCCAACTTAAAAAGATTATGAATTAACCACTACTTCCTCATGAACTTAAAACAGAGGCACAAAATAGGAATGCATTTTTTTGAATAATTTCGAGATGGCACATGCAAGTCTCCGTTAGGAATGGCAGGTAAATACCGTGTAGGAAGGTATGGTGGACTCATATGGCATAACTGGTTTAAAGGATTGTGGATGCACAAGCAGTCAGTCCGCTTAGTACAGGTGGAGGTTAGCAAAAGACTGAGAGCGACCAACTAAAAGAGCAATGACGGTCATAATCATGCAGAGCGACAAAACAACATTGAATCAGGCATGGAAGTTATATCGCTACTCAGAAATAAAAGATCATCAAGGCTTGACAGACTTTCTTTACAGTCTTAAAATATGCGTGAGCATACGCCAAGTCAATCAAAATAAATTCTTGAAGGAAGATATTACTAAACCATACCACATCATAGGCAAACAAATCATGTTGGTATTCCAATAACACATTGGGAATCCCCCAGCTATTTGAGACTAACCACAAGAAAACATGAACTACTAAGCGCCATTATGCACGTAGCATCTTTATCATAGACATATCAACCAATGCAACAGAAGCAAACTCTCTTAATAAGACAAGCATGATAATTAAAGAGAGTTCAAGCAACCAACCAAACAAAAGCTCTTTGAAAAGATAAGCATGAATACTAAGAGCTGAGCACGATAGTAGCTATTGAAAGACAAAGAACACACACAGCAAAGATAGACATGAAAAGTCTATGTTATGTTCTAGGTAGAAGTGGAGCGTGTTTCTCTCCCACATAAAGAAAGCTGAGTTCCGACTCGTTATGAAAAACTAAAAAGGAAGCTAAAAGCAAGACGCTCCAAGCATAGCACATAACACATGAAGTGATTAAAATATAGTGGAACGAAAGACGAACTGATAATGTTGATGGAGAAGGGGATGCACGGGGGCATCCCCAAGCTTAGACGCTTGAGTCTCCTTGGATATTTCTTGGGGGTGCACGGGGGCATCCCCAAGCTTGAGCGCTTGACACTCCTGAATCTTTTTATCATCTTCCCTCGCACACTTGAAAACTCCCTTCATACATAACTCATCATAATCTGATTAGCGAGGTTAGTACCCATAATAAAATAATTGTTCCTTGCTGGAAATAAAGATATTCTTGAAGGTCTACTGTTTCTCAAGATTGCGAAAAGGTTTTTGCAAAGAAAAAGCAAGCTCTTGGTTTGCAAAATGAAGGAAAGGCAAAACAGGACAGAATCTGTGAAAAACAGAACAGCAGGTAGTAAATGATTTTTTCGGGGTACTTCTGCAACTCAAATAAAAAAACTCAGAACAGACGCACGAAAGACAATTATATAGAGCACACTTTCGAAAAAATTCAGACCAAAAAGATGATCTGGTGATTTTATACGAATTTTTCTATCCAAAGACAGAATCTGTTTCCTGGACAGCACCTCACAACTTTTGAACTTTCTTGCAATCAGAGGCTATACTTGGCACAAAGTTGAAAAGCAAAGATACAATGATGTTGCTACAGTAGTAACAAACATCAAGACCACTAAAACTGAAAGCAAAGATAACAAGGGTTGTCTCCCTAGAGCTCTTTCTTTATGGCCATAAAGATAGGCTTAAGACTTTAATGATGCTCTCGTAGGAATAAGAGTTGAAGAACAAAAGAGAGCATCAAGAAGCAAATACCAAACACATTTAAGCCTAACATGCTTCCTATGCATAGTAATATTGCAATACAATAATTCATTGAAGCACAAAGCAATAAGCATAGGAAGACAAAACAAGTGCAGCTTCAAAACCTTCAACATAAAGAAAGGGAACTTGATATTATTGAAATATCTATAAGCATATGTTCCCTTCTCATAATAATTTTCAGTGGGATCACGAACAAACTCAACAATATAAGCATCACATAAAGCATTGTTACCATGATCCACATGCAAAAAGGTATCATTACTCTTCATATTAGCAAAATCTTTCTTATTAGGGATAGTGAGAGTAAAGCAATCATAACCATCATGGTAATCATTGTATTTAGGAGGCATATCATAATCATAATAAATTTTATCCTCAATAGTAGGTGGACTGAAAACATCATATTCATCATTGTAATCATATATAGGAAGCAAAGCATCATCAAAGTAAATTTTCTCTTCAAAAGTTGGGGGACTAAAAATATCATGTTCATCAAACGTGTCATCCCCAAGCTCAGAGCTTTCCATGTCATTAGCAATATTGATATTCAAAGAAAGCATACTAATAACATCACCACCATCATGATTGTTATGCAAATAATAAAGTTCCATAGGTTTTTTAATTTTCTCTTCAAACACATCATGTCCCAAAGCAAGGTAGAGCTTATAAAGCTCTCTCATATTTTTGTTGTTTTCCATTAAGCAAAACTAGTGAAAAGACATAAAGAAAACTGAAAGGTAAACTAACAAGACTAAAAAGCAAAGGTAAAAGATAGCATGCAACTCCCCTATCCTGAAGAGTGGAGTCCCCGGCAACGGCGCCAGAAAAACTCTTGCTAGGCTTCTCGCCCCTCGTTGGTTACCCCAAGTGGAAGGTGTGAGATGTAGTGTTGCGGAATTTTTCCCCTTGGCAAAGATACCAAGGATCGAATCCCCAGAGACTCCTAGGTTCAACAAGAAGGTGTCAACTGCTAACGGCGCCAGATATTAGCAATCAACGTGGACCTGCACACAGATACAAATAACTTTGCTCGCAACGAGTACAGAGAGGTTGTCAATCCCTCCGACCTTGAAGTTTACAAAGGATTAAACGCAAGTGATAGTAGTGATAGATAATGTTTGCAATAGTAAATAATAGCGAAAAGTAAATAGTGGATGTGATCAATGATGGTAATATGGACCGGAGTCTCATGATGTTCACTAGTGATGTCTCTCTCCCAAAAGACGATAAAACAGCTATGTGAGGTAAACAAATTACAGCTGGGCAATTGACAGGACCATGTGCGCAAACCAATGCTGACTACATTGCAAGAAAGGTTGAGGTTCAAAGCATGGGCGGTACGCCAAAGTAAGTAGACAATCCATCAATATCTACTACTAATCATCCACCTTGAGATATCTATCCAGAACATCTCGCTGGTATTAAGTTGCGAGTCCCACCCATAGTGTAAACTCAAAGCAACAGACAACTGCATTAAAAGAACTTTGCGTAAAGTAAACATTCCTTGCACCCGCGGGCACAAGCACTGTTGTTTTCCCCCTTGTGGCAACAGCACATCCCCTAGACTCATGTTTCTGTCACTCAAACTAGTCATCGAGTGGCATGAACCCACAATCGAGCATAACGTTCCCTCTTGGAGTCACTACCTATTATTTGGCCAAAGCAATAAATAACAACGGAGAACATGCAAGAATTACTTACGAACATAAATATAAAAGAGGTAGATCAAATATATTACTCAAGCACAATCTGAACATAATCTCATAATCCATCGGATCCCAGCAAACTCATCATAGCAACAGCATAAGGATTACATATGTGCCTCGATCATGTAGGGCAGCTCACGAGGACTAATTAGTGAAGCACAAGAACGGGAGGATAACATCACATAGCTACTGGTCATGGACTCATGGTCCAAGGGAGACTACTCACAACTCATCTGGGAGGCGTCCATGGTGGTGGAGAGGCTCCCGATGATGATCCTCCCCTCCGGCAGGGTGCCGGGAAGAGTTCTCCTGGTGCTCCCGATCTTGGAAGCGGCGGCGGCGGCGGAACAGAGATGAGATCGCGAAAAAGAGTTTTCGTCCCGAGGGTTTCGAAGGACGCTTTAAATATATGCCAAAGGGGGGCATCAGAGGAGCCTCGGGGGGGCCCAGGCGCCCCCCCGGCGCGGCCCAGGGGGGGGGGCGCCGCCAGGGCGCCTGGGGCCCTGGTGGCCCCCCCAGGCTGTACTTTGGGTGCCTGGTAGGTTCTGGAACACTGATTTTTTATATAATTTTTCTGGATTTTTCCTGGCAGTTCTCGTAATGTGAAAACCTGAAATACAAAAACAGCCAAAAACAGAAACTGGCACTGGGGTGCACTGAGTTAGTAGGTTAGTCCAAATATGATCAAAAGTGTATGGAAGTGTATAAATATCATAGCAATATCACCCAAAAGAGGCATGGAGCAAGCAGAAATTATAGATACGTTTTGGACGTATCACTTGTGCACCGGGATGCCGAGCGTGATCGGATTTCCCTAAGATAAGGGGTGATGATATTATATTTATCACTTCAGCTGATCGTGAGAGCTTGTGATGGGCTAAGTTGGGACGCCCCTGTAGGGTTATGATTTTTCGAAAGCTGTGCCCGCGGTTATGTGGCAGATTGGAATTTGTTAATGTCCGGTTGTAGAAAACTTGACACAGGATCCGAAGTAAAACACACAACTATGTGAGTAACCGTGACTGTCTCTTTTCACTTGGAGAAGAGAACACGGTGGGGTTATGTTTGACTCGTAGGTAGTTCAGGATCTTTAGCGATCACTACTAGTTTGCGACCGTTTGCGTAGATGCTCATCTTATTCTTGTACTCGTAATCTAGCCACCATATTATGCTTAGCCGCTATTGCAACCTCACCACTTTACCTCTTCATACCCATAAAGCTTTGCTAGTCTTGATACCCATGGTTATGGGATTGCTGAGTCCTCGTGACTCACAAATACTACAACACCAGATGCAGGTTCAGCCGAGAATGACGCAGGAGATGGGTCAGAACTTCTGTGAGCTCGATGAAGAGCGTGGTCGTATGCTTGTGACGTTTTCGACGATCAGTAGTGGTTTCTACTAGGGGCGATTCGGACCTGTGGCTTTATGTTTTTGGTATCTTCCTTTTGGATCTTCGCCCGTAGTCGGGTTGTGATGTTATTTGGATGATGTTTTGCTTATGTAATGTATTGTGTGACGTGGCGAGTGTAAGCCAACTATCCTTTTGCAATTTCATCCATATTTTTACATGAGTCGTGCAAAGATACCGAACTTGAGATCATTACAGAATGGGCTTATACCTTTAAGTCGTGCCTCGACACGTAGGAGGTATAGTCCCATCCTGGGCATTACAAGTTGGTATTCAGAGCCTTCTCTGACCTAGAAGCCCCCACTGATTGATCGAATCGTTGACGGTTGAGTCTAGGCACACACTAGAAAATGTTTTGAGTCCTATATATATATCGGAGAGTAGGATTTCTGTTTGCTCCTCATCTCTTATCACTCTGGTGAGGACTCCTGACGATTACTCTTATCTCTTCTACTCTAAAAAATGCACCAATTTTTTTTAGGATCTCGCGTGTATTGTTTGGATTGTTCTGATGTCTTTGTGACGAGAACATTGTTCTCGATGCCTCCTGTCATTTAGGGGTTGTGGCAGTGTCCCGGGGAGTTGACCTCCGAGGTGTTGTCGTCGCAAATATATCGCAGCAGTTCTCGAATACTTAAGACGGCCGACATCGAAAACTCTCCTATGCGGTTAGTGGCAAGATAACCCCGACATCACCCAGTACTGGGGAGGTAGTTCGGGAGTATTGCCATAGCTTGTATAGCAGATGCGTTTCGAAGGTCCGAGGTAAACGGTTTCTGGAAATAACTGGTTATGTGTTGAAGGATGGATACAACTGGATGTAGGATTAGAGTTGAGTGCGCGGTGCTTCCCCTGTATCCCCAACACCTGATTGCATAACTAGAAACTTTCGGAAATTAATAGGTGGGTTCATCTAGTAGCTCGTAGGCATTCTTCCAACGAATGCATGATATGGAGTTCGGGGTTCTACATTGAGTGAAGTGGTTTTATGGGCGTTGTTCCGATCGGGAGTTGCATCTTAAAGGGTCCTTGGCTATGCTGATCCGGGGATTGCAAAACCCTTTCATAACACGTTCAATGAGCTTTCAGCACGAATATGTCGAATGAAGCTTCTATCTTGTATTTGTTCTATCTGCTCCTTGTTGTTTTTAATTACCTTTTGTTCTCCAAGTGCCTCCTCGTCAGCTTGATGTACCATTAAGCTATGGAATTCATTCTTTGCTCGGATGATATTGTGAAGATTATGTTGCAACATATCTATCCTTTGTTTTTGTTTTGATTCTGGTATTCGAGTTGCTTCGATGTCAAATGTTGATTCCATATCTTTCCTAATCGGTGTTCTCATATTTCTATGGGAGTGCTAATCCTTCTTGATCATCAAGATTGTCATGTTAAATTCTTCTCAACCGGCGTGCTTTGCTTCAAGTTAATCCGATCTTTTCATCATCTGCAAGATCAACTCTCAGTCTTTTCTCAACGGTGTATGTTTCATTCATCCCAAGTTGTCCTTGTTTTCCCCACCCTCCCACCCTTCTTCTTCTCAGAGCCAGAGATTCTCAAATAAATATCCACTTTATTCACATGATGTTTCTTCATTCTTTTCCATCAATGTTCTTATCCGGTGATTTATCGTGAAGATGCTCAAGAGTTTCAAGTTTTCATTCTTTGTTCTCGTTTCTTCTCCGGTGCTATAAATTCAAGCTTCGGTCATGGTCATATCTCTTCCTTTTTGTTTAACATGTTTTCCCATGTTGAAAAATTATTATCCGAAGGCTCTCTTATTTATTCATCTCTCCTATTCTTATTCGGAGTGTACTAGACAACTCAGAAGATTCATAATTCCATTCTTAATCCATTCAAGCTATTTTGAGATTGTTATCTCATTCAAGCCATTTAATTCAACCGGTGCAATATCTCTTAAGCAATCTTTTTCAACGGTGATTTCTTTAGTGGGCCCTAACCCACAGGTCTTTTTCCAGGATCTTACCTGACTCTTCTAATTTTCTTTTCCGGAGTTATTCTAAAAATTCTTTTCAAAGTGTGACGTAAGTATGAATCCCATCAGTCACAGTCCTTCTCCAGGACCGCTTTCAAATTCTTATTCATCATTGGTTCAACCTTTTAATTCTTCATTACGGAGTGCCTATACAATTCATGGTGGTGTATCTCATCGTCTTCTCAGATTTTGAAGACCCGAAGATGAGTTCCTCTTGAATCCTTATCCGTTCTTCCAAGATTCGTGGTTCTAGCTTCATGCCATCCTCATTATTGTTCAGATTGTGAGGAATTCTTTTATACCCATCCGAAGCAGTTCATGAATTCTTTTCTTTGTGATCCTCCGAAGGCCATCATTTCAGAATATTTCTTCGTTCTCAGTTTTCAACTTTGTCCTCCAAATATTCTTCATTGATGTCTCTTCGTTCGTCTTCATATTCTTACGGTGGTTCGTTCAAGATTACTCTTCCGTTGTTATTGTATTAATCCATTTGTTCTTTTCAAAATCCTACCGGTGAGTCGTTCAAGATTATTCTCAAGTTTGGCTATATCTCTCTCCAATCCTTTTCAAGAAGAATAAGTAGTAGGCCAAATCCGTTGCTTGTCATCAATTTAATTTGATGAAGGATAAGCATACAATAAATTTTATTCTTATTTCCTCGAAGTGTTTAATCTCTTTTTCCGGAGCTTGTTCATCATATCATATTCTTGGTCCTAAGTTGTTCATCTTGTTTTCCGAAGCTCCAAGTTATTTCAATTATATCATTTCAAAGCTCCATCTAATTCATCGCAGGCCTTGAATCTTATTCTTTTCATCTTTCACTTCTCATGCTTTCATTACCGAAGTTCTCATGGTGGTTCATCATGTTTTAATTCATCCTCGAAGTCTTCATCAAGATTCTTGTTGGAGCTCAAGCATTCTTCATCATGCATTCCAATTACAATCCTTTCTAACTTATCTTTTCAGACGGTGGTATGCCATTTTTGACAATTTCCCTTCATGTTTCGTGATTCACAAGTTGTCAGGAATGAGATATTTAATCCCGTCATTTTCTTCGTTGGAGTTATCTTGGGTTGTATTTCACCTAAAGCTTTCCCTAAGGATTGTTGCTATTATGGTGCTTATAAATGACCCAAGTTCTTCATTTATCCTCCCGGTGAAATAAGTTTATCGTCTCCTTGTTGATCTCAATCCAATTAAATGTTTCCGTGAGTGGCTGGTTGTCACCTCTTAATTTTGAGATGTTTTCCATAAGCCCACAACAAGCTTATTCTTTTGCTGTTGATTATTTCCAACAACTCCGTTCAACCCTTCTTCGTAAGGATGTTTTTCGTATTCATTTGTCGGAGAAGTTGTCTTTTTCTTCTCCGTTCTTTTCTTTCCAACGATCTTGCATATATTCTTTCATTCCGGAGGCATTGTGATATTGCCCTCTTTGTCCCATAATCTCGTTTTATCAAGATCATGCTATTGTCCTTTCTAGTCCATTTAACTGGAGTGTTGTGTCCTCCATTCTAATTCTCTCATCTTATCAAGTTTTGCCTATCTTTTCAAACGGAGTGCTGTCGGAATCTTTCTTACCCCTCGTGCCATCCTTTCCATTGTTTCACAGGCAGTGTGTTGTTGATTTTAGCAAGTATCATTCCATCTCCTCAAGCTCATGTTAATTCCTTCGATTTTCTGACGAAGTGCTATCCAAATTATGTCATTCTTATTCCTTGGCTATACCATTGCGGTTTCTTATTCTTTTGGTTCGTAAGCTCTTGTTTCATGTCTTTCAACCTACAAGGTTCTCATAATGTTCCTTGTTCCTCTTTTCTAACGGAGTTTTCATATTCGTTCACCTCCGTTGTATTCCTCTTTCAATTCGCTTTGCTTTGGGGGGAGTCCTGGTGGGGAGATATGCTAGCAGGTAATGGCTCAACTTCTACTTAAAAAGCGTTTTAAGCTGGTTTCCTTATTTATTTGCGGGTCTCTCGTACAAGATTCTATCAGTTACAGCGGATTCAAGGGATGGAGCCAGATCTACTATCCGCTTGCTGTCCCTAAGCTGATAATTGCCCGAGCCTATTTGTTTATTTCCGGGGAGGGGCACATAGCGATAGATACTTTAGAAACCTATCACTAAGAAGCGGGCTCACTGAAAACCAAACTGTTCGTATTTCTTTAAAACGCTGCTGCCCTAGTCGGGGGTCTGTCTATAGAAGAAGGGAATCCAGAGGAAGAAGCAGCTCCCCGAAGGAATCCTTCTAACTACCACCTACCTACCTCCCGCTTTTGTTCGGACAAGGCGAGTTTCCTAAGATTCACCCACCGCGGATACACTAAGCGTTCTTCCCGTTGGTAAATCTGATTCTTGCAAATCAACATCAGACTTAGAAGCTTCATGGGGTCTGGTCTCGCCATTTGGCAATTTAAGCCAAACAAAATATAGTACAGAGGTTATAACCAATACACAAGCAGGCGTGAACTAGTCAGAAATTAGAATGGAGAAGTAGACACAGAAGAGGAGGTGTTGGGACAGTATCGATAGCCGCCTTTTCACTTATTGCTAGGAGTGATTGTGAGAGAATACATAACATAGGTGAAAGCCAAAAGGCATATACGACCCGCTCAGCCCAATGGAAGTGATTTGAAACTGACGTTTCTTTAGAATTCGATTAAGAATAAGAACATAGACCGGCTTCTAGAAAAAGAGACGTGCCCTCTTCTCTATCTGTAGATTCAGGAGCAACATCCTGGTTCCTTTTGTCATAATACCTTACGGCTGTGGGCAGAATGAATGAAAAAGCAGATGAAAGACACTATACATACCAATAGAATGAGAAATCTAGAATAAAGCTAGGTGACGTCACGGCATTTGAGAACCAATTGCTTCTTTTGCTTTTCACCAACCTTCATGTACAATCTTATTTCGTATTGGAGTACAGCCTATCGTAGGCCCAGCAAAGGCAAGACGGAAAGCAAGCATTAAGTGAAGAAGCAAGGTCCAAACAAAGTAGTGAAAGATTGACATTGAAAAGCTTCTCCATGTCTATATCTGTCCGATGGACCAAGTTCAAAGGAAATGGCTTCTCTACTGCATCAAAAAACCAATCCAAGCCTGAAAAGGAGAGTTGTGGTTAACGATTCCTATAAATTGAGAAAGAAGCATGTTCTTCATGCCCAAGGATAAAGTAGATGGAACCAGTTCTCTAACCTTCTTTTTGTAGCAGATACTGCATAAAGTTTACCTGCCTTGTAAGGCTTTTGTAGGATTAATCAAATTTTCTTTTTCTCGTTCTATCTCAGAGTGTCCATTCATTCGATCTTGCTATCCGCTATCAATTGAATCCCTTCTCTGTTGTCGACATGTGTGTCCGCATCAGGACCAGAATCACGGTCTAGTACCTCCGTACTCGAATACCTCCTACTTTATTAATTAGGAAGTGAAGTAGGGAAGTGTTTCCTATTCAAAGTACAGTGCCTTTGGTACATTGGTGCATTGGGGATTTCCAGGTAGCAGGTCGGTTGAGTGAGGGCTCCATCCATAACAGATATAGCTAGCGCACAGGATCTCCCTTCTGCGAACAAAAGGACAAAAGAGCCGGGTCGGGCGTTGATTCGCCGTTGCTATCAGTCGGTCTACTCGTGCGTGCTGCTTACTTTCTCGATCGATGGAATCGGTGATTCAAAAACCTAACATCCGTAAGGAGTCTCAATCGTAGCTCACTCGTTGCCTTACTCTCCCACAAGATCACACTAAATACAATAGGTGCGTGATCTACTAGATTCTTATATAATCAATTTATAACCTTAGTTGATAGACAGGAACCACCATCCCATAACAAAAAAGGGGGGCGAAGGTTATTTTGTACCAATGAAGACGGATTTATCTCTCGAGCTGCTCAAAGATCTTTAAGTGGCTTACGAGGTAGACTTGATCATGATCCATATCCAACCTTCTCCCATCTGCTTCTGTCTCTAAAGATTAGAGTCATCGACGCGATGAAAGTCCAGTGCTGATAAAATCCTGCTGTCCAGTTCGGGAAAGCAAGTGATTGATTAGTTCCATTGGTCTATTGGCTTCAGCTTCCAGTCTACCTCATTTCTATCAAAATGATCTGGTGTCTATGTCCATGCCTGAGGTTGGTAAACCCTATATCTATTGCAAACGAGCTTTTCGGAAGGGACAACTTGTAATCCACGACTTACTACTACGAGGATTCTGGCGGAGTGCTTTTCACATATAGATAGGTCGGGACGAAGAAGCTCCGTAGTCAACTAATAGATAGAAAATCACAGTAACCTTTTTCCAACAGTTTCACCATGATAAGAACAACCTTGTCATACATGATAATTATGGGCTTTCTTCCTCCTTCTTTATAGTCTGCAGTTCAATCTGCCAAGTCCGATTCATCTTTTTCCAACCCTTCCTCAATTGGCAGTTTCGAGGTCAGAGTTTCCGTTTCTTAGAAAGCCACTTCTCTAAGCATGCATGCCGACATAGGTGTCGCGGTAATCATAGAAGTTTGATTGCTGTGTGGTAAGGGGTCAGTCAACCAATTGTTAAGGGGTAAGGCTAAGCTCTCTTTCTCGTTAAGAAAGCGGTCCATCCTAAGAGATCGGCATCATACTAAGGACTGCGTCGAGCAAGGTCCGAAGGGATTTGAATTCCACACGCCTACGAAGCATTCAGTTAGTGGAAATTAAGGGCACGAACAGTTGTTTTACAATACGAGACGATGGTATGATATCACTCCTACTTCATTCTCTACTTCAGTCTGGTCTAAAATCACAAGGAAAGTGTCATCCCAGCGAGGAAAGACAGAAAGAAAGCAAGTGAGCATGTTGAATTGCTTGTTGAAGTAACATGACGGAGGGGAATCTCTTCCGGTCCGGTGTCTCAGTGCCAACGACCAAAGAGAGTGAAAGAGGGAGGAGCCACGAAGTGGGCGTTTAGTGAGGAAGAGACAAAAAAGCATTTAGTCGATAAAGATGAGTGCTTTCGATCGGCTTGTTGCACTAAAGCTGCGAGGTTCTTTGATTGAATCCGCTCTTAGCGTTTACTTGATGGATAGGGTTCCATCTTATCTGCCCGGCTTGCCCAGTACTCGCAAGAAAGCGGTACCAAGCTCACTTCTCAGAAATCCAGGTACTTACATCTGCAAAGGACCTGTTACGCGCTGCTTGTGCTAAGTCACCCACTACATTCTCAATGGCAACTGCTCAGGCACCGTGGGAATAGCTCAGAAGGAGGTGATAAGCATTAGAAAATTGATACGAAGGATATCCGTAGAAATCTTTCCATTCGTAGTAGTCTAGGACCCGGGCTTTGGGGATGAGGATTCGTATTCCTATTTCTTTCTTTGGATTGAGCGACAAAAACAAGAGTGAGAATGCTGGATTGAAGTTCAGTACTTGCTTAGGCCATTCACCTAGAGTTTTCTAAAAAGACTTTCCATTGATTTCAGGGCCCTATCTTGCTTATTATTTCAGTGGGATAGGAGCACTACTTGCTTTGTCTTTGCTTGAATATAGGCTCATAGAATATTCTTTCGGCATGCAAACAATCAAGTATAGTAGGTCAAGCCTGTTAGTAGATAGAAAGATAAAGCAGCCTATCAACTACTTATCTATGCCGGCAAGTAATATAGTATGAAGTAGTTTTGCAAAGAAGCTCGTTCTTTCGGGGTAGATTGGCACTACGGCACTAAGGGTACACTACTATCTTTTGATATGTAGTTTTTCAGAAGTTCAAACATCAGACCCATATGGCCTCGGGGTAGGAGAAAAGGAATCGATCACTGTTGGCACTCTATAATTGCGTATATTGGGATGCGCCTGCGAACTATTGATACTTGAATTTAGTATAGAAGAATCCAACTCGAAATGCTAGTGAATTAGAAAGTTTATACTTTCCACAATTTATTTATCTGCTTCTTCTCCTTTTGCTTTGTTTTTACCCTCCATCCACTTCAGCTTCCTTTGCGCAAACCAACACCTATTTGGATTCGCTTGAGAAGAGTGCATTCTTGAGATGCTAAGGGCTGGCCAAAGGGTTAACTAAACTAATAAGATCTCTTCTTCCTTCTCTTTTATGCTTCAGCGAATCGCCTTCTTCTCGATGATGGACATTCCACAGGCATTTCTAGAGTAAGATTCATGTGCAGCCTTTCTCGATCGTTTATTATTCTCGAATAGAAGATGATAAGATGCATACCCCCTCCTCATTAACTATGTTACTTATTTCCTCACAGCCTCTTGATGCAAAAAACCTATTCTTTCAAGGAAAAGACCTTTATAATTCAGTGTAGTTTTTCACTGACTATTCTAGTGTAGTTTGACTCAAGTATACGTTTTCTGAAGTCTCAGATTGCATGCATTTCTTAAACAGTATTGCACACTACTAACTAAAAAACTAGTACTTTACTGACAGGAAGTTAATAAGTATATAATATGCAAACAATACCTTGCTTGGTAGTTTCCTTTCTTTCCTACCACGCAATTAATCTCTTGCTTACTTAAAACTCTAGTTTTGTCGGACAACCTTGCTTCTTTCTTATAGCAAAGTGCTGAATCCATAAGCTTTCGTCGGAGCCTGCCACCAATCAGTCTAAATTAGTTACTTAATTCCTTAACTACCTAGCTTGCAGAGAATAAAGTAGGCTTTGGCTGAGATACGTAAAGGAGGAATAGTCAACTATACTCCGAATGTGCTTTGAGCAGACAGATATGTAGGTTGCTAGGAAGGAGGTAAGCGCTTGTCTTTCTGATGTCAAGAAGTAAGAAGAGGTAAAACTCCTAAAAAACAACTTGATCTATGTTGAAAGTTTATGTCAGCAAGCAAAGAGATTGCCTAGGGCGAAAGCAAATAAAAAAGATAATAAGAAAATAAGTGTTTCAAGCCTAAGCAAAAGATAGAATGTTGTATTGCCATAACCTATGTACTTAAGCGAACTAGCGAAGAAAGGCGAAGAATGGCTTTGTTCAAGCCCAAGTCAAAATCTATCTCTGATAAAGCATTCAATCTTTCATCTTTATATTCATTATCTGCAAGTTTCGAGTCCTTCTTTGACTTTCTCCTTCCGGCACTTTTTAGTCATAGTAAGGACCTTATCTGTTGAATGATCGGTTTTATCCTCGAAGTCTTTCTAGCCCGCCCGTGCCAAACTAGTCTTCTTTCAAAGATGTGGATCCAACAAAAGTGTAGATCCAATTAACAATTAACCACAAATAAGGGTTTTAGGAGAGTCATTATCTCCCTATAGGCACACCGGTGGAAGAAACTCCTAAAGCAGGGAAGCACGATCTTGTTGCTTCTTCTGTTCTTGTGGATCCACGCCTGTGGTTAGCGAGGCTACAGAACACAATAAAATAGCATTGATAACCAGAGAGATCCGTGGGCCTATTACCAGTTTTGGCATGTTAGTAGTTTTGGTAATAATGTTAGCCATTTTAGGCCTATCAAATTCAATGAACATGTTTTGCATGGAGTCGATAAAGACAGTGATATGATTGCCGCATAATAATAACGAGTTAGTACCAAAGAGTACGAGGATATCCCAAGCCTTCCACAAGTTCCTCGCTAAACAGTGTCTCATCTACGCTTCATTTTATACGTTTTTATAAAGAAAAAGGCCACGATAGACCATCTGATGCTAGCTCCTCAAATCATTGGCCAGAGAGGGAAATGGGTACAGCAAGTCTCCCCTCATCTACCAGAACGTGTTTGGAGTTATCTTCGCTCCCACGCATGGCTAGACAATCGAAAAACAGCCTAGCAAAGATGACTTCTCTTGGGCCAAAGGGAGTTCAAGGTGCCTCCTAAACAAAAGTGAAAGGTTGTGTGTGTGTGCTTTGTGCGAGATCATCGACCTTCTGTTGGCAAGTTGGATCCGCGGGCAGTGAGGTGTATATTTATTGATTATGCATCTAGCCAAAAGGGATATCAATGTTGGGATCTTATTGGGAGGAAATTATACGCAAGTATGGATGTAACCTTTCGGGAACATGAGCCATACTACACAACACAGGTAGAGGTGATCTTAGTCAGTTCTTGGAGGAATTCTTTGCTAGCACCGAGGGTGATAGTCGAGAGGGGGAGAATGAAGGGAATGCTGATGCTAATGGGGAGATTGCTCAGCAGAGGCTTATAGAAGAAGAAAAGAACCAGTCGTGATAGGGACTATTCCTTGCCCTACCTAGTGTGGCTTGGAGATGTAAGCCTGTTTTCTTCTCTAAGTTGCCTGCAGCCCGAAAGAATGGAAGAGGATTTTTCGTATCACTGATTTCACAATATTGTTCGATCTAAGCACGGGAGCAGAAAAGAAAGGGAAAGAGAAGATCAATTCCGAGGTTATGGATGCTCAGGAACATGCTTCTCTCTGAGTGGGTCAATATTAAAACAACTTTCTGGGAGAAATCCTTGCAGCTGCTTATTCAGCCCAGGCATCACCATTCAACAAGTGTCATCCCTACATAGTATTGTTGGTCATGAGCATCAGGCAGTGTCAATATCTTTGGAAGGATTTTGGCGGTGTATGTGGATGATATTGTGATTACTGGAGACGATGTTGAAGAAATCAAATGTTTGAAGGCAAGACTGGGAGAAGCATTTGAGGTAAAGGATCTTGGACCTCTTTGATACTTCCTTCGGATTGAGATTGTTCGGTCGAAGAAGGGGGTAACATTAAATATAGTGAACAGGTAGCTGATTGTTTTACTAAACGAGTAGGTCCTTGTGAGGGTTTAGCAATTTGTAACAAGATAGGCATGTTAGATATCTTTAGACGGGGGAGTGTTGAGTATTGGGCTGGGCTGTATAGTGTGTGTTAGGCCCCATGGCCCATGTACCTTGTATGTATAGCAGCACATAGGAGCAATGGAAGAGATTGATGACCACTCATCAAATAATACCCATGAAACGAATCCAGACTCAGTGAGTGGTGAAGACCACTGACCCCAATAGGAATACAAAAGACCTAATTATTGAAGAGAATAGTACAATTAACAACTAAACCTAAAGGGATCCACTTGTCACAGAAGCAGTCTATAACTAATAGGGAGCGCCTATCTCTTACTTGATATCTGATTGATCTTGCAGAGCCGGATTGTTTGAACTTGATCGACCTTAAACGCTAGTTCAATTCCAGGACGACATCATATAATATACGCGAGGCTCAACCAATGATTTTGATTAGACACTTCTCCTTGTTGAATGAGAATGAAGGAAGAGTGCCGAACGACTAAAGCTAACAGCCAGCCCGGATACCTAAACTGAAGAGGATGTCCCACCATAGCAAGATATGATACAGACCAATTAACTGGTAAGCCAACCTTCCCCATTGCTTTTCTTTCAACTAACCAGAAAAAGAAGGGGGCTCTTACGCGACTAGGCTGAGGAAACCTCCACTACTGGCTGAACTGAAACACATCATCCCATCCATTCCATCAAGTAAGTACGGGTCCCCAGTGACATATTAAAGAATGCCAACTTTCTCCCAACCGGTCTGTGAGAAGAAATGCCTAGATACTCGGTATGAGGAGAGCTCGGTAAGCAGGCAAAGAGCAGGGTTTGGTAGGCCGAGCCTCTTCCGGGGCAGGAAATTGGTCTATACCCACAGTTGCTTTTGTTTTTTCGTATGGCACTCTTAGGGTGATTTGCGAAGTTGTTGTTTCTGACTGTAGCCTGTAAGAAAAGAAGTGTGTCTGCATCGATCGCATCAAGATTAATCTATGTTATTTTTCATACGCATTTCATTTCACTGGGCTGCGGTTGGCCTTAGCTTTAGTAGCAGGGTTGGCGCTTTCTTTTCAATGAGGGAATGGCTGGCGCTATCACCCATGGCACCTTCATCCTCAGCAAGAAGTGAGTAGTTGGCATTTCCGGTTTCCGAACAAATGGATACAAATTGACCTTGTGGACCCGATGATACCACGCCTGGGAGACTTGAAGAAGAATAAGAAGAAGAAGGCGGATTCAATTCTTCAAGTCAAAGTCAAGGGCTACTGGAAGTTTCCTATCAATAACGATCCTTTGGATCTATAATCATTGAAAGAGGTCTCTATATTACAACAATTGAGAGTTGCCTCTTGCTATCACTACCTCGTACCAATCAAGGAGCTCTAAAGCATGCTGAGTTGGCCGGGCGGGATCACTAGCTTCCAGTAATATGTGCTTGTCACTTCACTCGAGCCTTGAGAGAATCCGCCAAAGCCTATATCTACAAAAACGAAAGAGAAAGAAATAAGCAAATCTGAATAAGTTGATAGGAGGGAGTGCGGTGTTCTGTTCAAGATTTCTCTCAAGCCTAAACCTTCAAAGCTAACTAGTAGGCTTTGGATCCATGGCTCTGACCTGGTGGAAGGTACTCTCCAGTAGCAAAAGTGAGTTCTACGAAAAACAGTGATTCTGCTTTCCTCCGCAATTTGGCCCATAGTAAGAAAAGGTAAGGTTGCGTAAGATATGGGAACTCGTAACCGACTATCGAACACAACTGAGAGTTCACTACTGGTCAAGTACACCAATTCCGCTCATGTTAAACTTACTGGAAAAAACTCTAGTAAAATGGTAAGATGAATCAGTCAAAGGCAATTCAATATCCAAATCATCATAATAAGAATAGGGCCTCGATCAGAGCATATACTACCAGATAGAGAGCGAGGCAGATGGAGGGGATTATGGTTCCAATTTGTTGGCAGGTGCTTTCGCTGTAAAAGCAAAGGAACTTTTCAAGAGTTTCGATGAATTGAAAACCGGTTCTGCTTCGCTCTTGCTTCGTGGTCTTGAGCAAGGAACTACTCAGATTTGCACCCTGATGTTTATTGGAAGGAAAAGCCAGAAAGCAAAGAGGTTTGGTTTACGTATGGTGGAAGGTTACATTTTCCAGTCGGAACGACGGAGCTCTAAATAAAAGGTATGAAATCCAATCCCTTATCTTTCTTAAGCGTAGGGATGAAAGCCAAGAATGAAGTCGTCTCATCTCGTATGGTAGCCTATTCTTTACCTCTCGTTCCAGGGTTGGATGCAACATTTCTATGTTATAGATAGGTGAGTTGAGCAATACTTGTTTTCGAGGATTTCCACAAGTCCGTCCGAGTTGAGGGGCTAGGGCTTGAATCCGGTCGGTTGTCCGACAGTGCCGTAGTTGAATAAGCATTTCCTTTATTTACTTCTAGAAGGACTCGAAGTGACACCAGAGAGAGAAGAGTTTTCCCGCAAACCATAGTGACTAGCTAGTCTCAAAACAAAAGAGTTCTTTTTACAGTAGCGGGGTTGGGAAAGTAAGGAAAGTCAAGCCCGATGATTCTGTGGGAAGGGACGGATTTAGAATTCCTTTTTCCTTCCTTTTTACGCCACCTCCCCCCAATCCTTGAAGATATGAAGCAATATTTTATTAAGACTAAGTGAAGGTTGGTATGGCCCAATCCCATCATTTAAATGAGAGTGGATCGAGGGAATGGAATCTAGACTATAGATTGAACTAGAAAAAAATGCAATCTATTCATTCATTCATCTTATCTTCCATTTTAGAAAGTAGCAAGCAGCGAATAAAACGGCTGTAGCAAGAAGTTTCGCACTCTAACTCGAAACGGATTTCGCGCATTGAAAGTGTCATCCCTTGCTTTGTTCTAACCGCCCTTCCTTTAAGTTTCAGTATTCGAAACTCTTCCTAGAATTAGATTGTTTATTTAGTATAGAATAGGATAAGAAGGGCTTCATTGCCCCCAGTATTCCCGCATGTAGCTTTGAAAAGGGCGAGGTGTTGTTCAGGGTTCCCTACCCCATTCAACATTTTGCATTTTGGCGCAGTATAGTATACCCCTTCCTTGGGGTACGGTACCATATCAAATTCACTAGGGCCTCTTTCCTCTCTTTTTGTTGGCAACCCCTGTCAATGTATGTTTGATTTGGGAGGCTACCAATTGTGGAATTTCTTCTCGAGACATCCCCGTCAGTCAACTTCTCTTCGGGATGGGTCGTTGGTCTTTGTGGGAGATAATGTGTCAGCCGTGGTAGAAGTTGCTCCCTGAGTAGGCATGGGCGCCCGCCTAGATGAAGGGATTTTCTCATCTTGAGGTGTCGGGAGGAGTAAAGGAGATTGACTCTTCTCTGTCATTAGCCTTTTTATTGACACTAGCTCTTTATATAGTCAATTTATTGGAGGAGTATCGTATCGGTAGGCACACATCATTGGTATTGGATGTATCGTTAGGTTGTGCCGAGTCAAATCAGCGGAGCTTATTTTTTTCCATTGCAGAAAAGAGATCCCTTACCCTTTCTTTAGAAAATGATGAATATGAAGTCCGGGAGGCTGCGGGTACTATGGATCCTCTGACTCCCAATCGGGTTACCTTCCTGGGTCTCGCCGGTGTTGCCTGTAGGTCGTGATGTGCCTCGAGATGGCCGTCTCCTGTCCCCCTGCTCGTGGGGAATCCGCTCCTGGGGCGTCGCTCTGCTGCGTCTGGCCCGTCCTCTAGGCACCTTTGGAGGGCGGGGAGTGTGACAACGTACACGCTTCCCTTTACTCCATAGGGCCTTTTCCTCAGTTGCAGGGTTTGGTGGCCCGAAATTGACTTGGCTTCGCCAAAAGGCCTCATCTCCAAAGCCCGGCTCACGAGGCGTCCCTCTCGCTGTAGGGCGGAGCCCCCTCGCCTCGCTCTTGTGACATGCTATGTTTCCTTTCTTCCATTCTCAAGTCAAGGGTGAGTCCCATGCGTCAGTTTGTGGATCGCGGTCTCACGCACTAATCCCTATAGGTGCCCATAGTAGGCCGGCTGCCCTACCTAAACCAGTCATCATATCGGTCCCTAGGCCCCATTGCTGGAAAGGCTCGGCTTCAAAACCGTATGTGGAGCTTCCGCCTCATACGGATCCTCTAGGGATGGGGGTAGGCCCAACCCAGGCTTGTGCGGTTAAGGTTGTTGTACACGACCTCAGTTGAGCATTCAGTTAGAGGCGGCGATCGCAGGTTCACCGGAGGAGAGGGTGTTGCGAGCAAGATTGCACAAACAAAGCCCTCCTGCCCGCAGCCCTATTCTAGAAATTAGGCTGGCTATGTTACTTATAACCGCGGAACGAGCAATGAATCCCCAACGACAAACGAACAAGGGGCGGGGCATTTTCGAGGAGTAGCCCCCTTCAGAAGAAACTTCCTGGCACATACATTAAGGGAGCCATCAAAAGGTGACTGAAACACCTGAAACGGGGACTACCCGAGCTAATGATAGAGGCAAGAACACTTTCCGGCCAAGTCCCATTAATTGATCATAACGATATCGTGGAAATGCTGCACGGACCCATATATATAGAAACAGAAAAAAAAGAACCTTGATACTAAACCAGATCGAACAAGGGATCTTCTTGGAAATGGGAAGATCTAGGATAGGCAGCCAACCTCCTGGAAAGAGCGATGTGCATAGACTGGGTGAGTAGGGATGCAGCTCCGTGGACCGCTCGTCGGGCCTGATAGGTGGTGGTATCACACCCTTCTCAAAGGAACCGTACGTGAGACTCTCGCCTCATACGGCTCCGTCCTGGAATCTGGACCCTCCTTTTCCTTTGACCAACGGGTCCTCGAACCCATGGGGGTTACGAATCATTCATTCATTGATTGATTCATGGTAGCTTTAGCCATTGTGGGTAGAAGCTAGTCGCCAGAAGTGAAGCAGCGATCTTCCGGGCCGGAAAGGTTCTATTTTTCTGACGCGTAAGCTACCGCAAAATGAATGAAGGAAAAAGGCCTCAGGATTAGAAAGACTAAAGAGGCATGGAGGGCCGACTAGAAGACTACGACTACAATACAAGCCATGAGCGATAGCGAAGCCTTCAGCCTTTTTTTTCCGAAAGCCCCACAACTAGCTATCTTATAGCAGATAAGGAAAGCCTACTCAACTAATCTCATGTAAACGCATGTTCGCTAAAATCCAAATAGAAAAAGACAACTACTTATTAAACATGTAGTTGAGTGCTCCGTCGTTGTTCGGATCTTGACTGAGTCCGAGCTTCCCAAGCTCTATGCTGTTTGGGAACTCAGCAAGGGTCTTACCACCTTCTTGATTGACTATATTTGAGTCTTTGGGGTATTTAGGATTATATTCCGCGCCGAAGATTTGTGCTTGTGGGCTAGGGTGAATATAGCGGACCATCGGATCTGGTAGTTGACAATCGTTTGGACTTGGTAAAGGTTGTCGCAACACCTGTAGTAGGACAGAGGACTTATCGCGATGCCCGCGGACCAATTTACTATGTCTCTGTCGCTAACGTTGGTCAAAGAGGCCACGTGGGTTGGCCTGGGTCTTCTTCGGCTAATGAGACCTCGATCCCAAAGCCTTCGGAGTATCTTTTTGATAGGCGCCTCTATCTGTATGGGGAATTCGCTGCTGAAAGATCCTGCCCAGTGTCCCCTTCCTTCCCCCGCCGCCTTCCGACCAAAGGGAGTATACAATTTCTTCTTCAGGACACTCATGCCCGATCGTGAGACTGCCTGTTGAACGCCTGATGGCACCTTGCTCTGACCTGAGCTATGCAACAACGAGATCCCCCTCGATCTTTGCCGGATGTGCTTGACGGTCCCCCATAATACGCTAACTTGGGGACTTTTTAGTCCATCTTTTCCAAGAGTCTCCGCTAGTTGAACCGCGTCCAGTAGACGACCTCTTCCGCTCATCCCCTTCGTCAGCTCTTTGATAGGGATACTATAACCTAGGTCCCTAAACTTGGAATGGATGGCGGAGCGTAGGTGGCAGGCAGTTATATGGATACGGTGCTTTACCCGTAGACGCTTCTCCAGCTCTCGCAAGAATTGTATGGGAGTCGTCCTCGGGGGGACTTCCCGAATGACCGTACCGGGGAATTCTACCGTACTCCGTGCAGCTATGGTTGTTGATCCTGCGGAGCCTACCCAAAGGTTCAGACCGGATTGTAGGAAGTGGGTGATACGTTTTTGTATTTCTATGAGAAGAAATACGGCACCCACGATTCCCAGTAGTAAGTCGTCGGCATATCGCGCATAACAAATCCTTATTAATAAGGAATGGCTTTTAAAGGGGGCCAGCTTACGGGCTAGGCCTCTCTCTGACCTGATAACTAGTATCGCCTCCCCGCCCAGCTCTATCAGCAGGCCCCTTCTTTTGCAATACTTAAGAAGGTCTCTCATGGCCAAATTCTTATTAAAGCCTTCTCTACCATTGAATTCGGCCTTCGGGGTCAACCCAGCGGCTTCTATGAGGAAGGCGGCGCAAAGGAGGCTCGAGGGCTTGTTAAGGAAGGCGGCTAGGGCCGCTGAAGGGGGGAAAACGAAAGGCGTTTTCTGGTCTCCCCTTCGCCTGGGGGTGCTTGTGTGTGTGTGGGGGGGTGTGCCACGACGAAACAAGGGAATGAAAGGTCGCTTTGCGTTGGATGCTCTTTACCCTCCCCACTATGAGGGCTCTGTTGTCTTGGGGAGCGTTGAAGCTTGCTTCTTTTCCATACTTTTCTTGGTCATCAATACGACGACCTATTCTTAATAGAACCGATCTTATTTTCACTACAAGAGGAATTTCATGCTTCTGCCGGATCCTCCCTATCTCCTGATCGAGCTTGTGTAGGTAGATATTGCCTGGTAGGGCCGATAGTAGTACACTGTTTGGGATGGAGTCAGGGCCCTTCCCACCCCCTATGAGTCGTCCGGCGGAAAACTTTTTCTGAGTGGGGTAAAAGAACTTGGAATCGTCGATCTCTTCCTTCAAGATTGAGATGAATCGATGTCGGTCGATGGTGTGAAAACACTTCCTGATGTCGAATTCCAAAAACCAGCGAGAGGTTCCCCACTCTTCTTTGATCCGTCTGAGGGCCGAGTGGCAGCCTCGACCCGAGCGGAAGTGCGATGTGTCTGGAAACTCGGGATCGTAAATGGATTCCGGTACCATTCTGATCGCCTCTTTCATGATCTTTTCTATGGGTAGAACTACTGTGAGGGGTCTAAACTTCGACCCTTCTTTCTTTCTTCATTTAAAAAAGGGGGAGCAAAGCCTGCTTTTTGCTCCCTCAATTGATAGATCAGGGCCCCTCCTACCGGCCCGAACGAAAGGCTCTTTAAGGAAGTAGTCCCATCACTCTCGGGCCCGACACCAACCAAGAGGAGGCGGGGCTCTCTCCAATCATTCCGAAGAGCCGAGATCTCGTAAAGGAAAAATTAGCTAGCTCAGCAGGTTTGGACCCGGGTGAATCAGTTCAGTGAAGGAAGGGAGCCTAAACTTAAGGCTTTTCCAAGCCTTGCCGATAGGCGCCTCATGGCTCGCTCAGTTCGCTCGCGGAGTTCTTAGATCAGTAGATCTAGATAGAGTCTCGCTCATAAAGGAAGAGTAGCGCGCTAGCGCGGCTCACTTCGCTTTTCGACCCGGAGCTCGCTGTTGTCTTTTTAGCTTAAAAACTACAGGGCGTGCGTTAGCACTACGGCTTTTCAGCCTCCCTTTGCTGGTTCCGAACTATCACTGATCCCAGAGATCAACCTTCAAACCTTTTTCTTTGAATCTCAGGAAGGCTTTCTCGGGGAGAAAGCTGGTTGGGGAACTGCTAAACGACCTAAAAGAAAAAGAGGAGACTGACTCTGACCTTTCAAAGCCCTATCTCATCTGGTTGATAGTAGAAGGTACGTACGATGATACCATGGACATAAACGAGGTCGAGCATATCTTTAATGATTTCAAACTAAAGCGTACCTAAAGCCTGCCCTGGATATGAAAAAGGGATTTGAGCCAGAAGAAGATGAGGATCTATCACCAGATGAGGAAATGGAAACAACTAAGTATTAGTTAGGTTTAGGTCCAGGAAATGGAAATGGTAACAGCGGCCCAAAAATGGTAAGGTTTTCTTTTCAAAGAAAAAGGAACGCAAAAGTTTTGCGAAATCCTTATCTTTCGGCTTTTTAAAGAAGATAGGCCATTACAAAAACAAGGTATAACAGTCGACTTTCCTATCAGGATTTTACAACCTGAATACCAAGGGACCACTATTAGAAGAGAGCATAATAAGTAAATGCCGACGCCATCTTTGACTTTTTGGATGGTCGGCGGCGCCATAAACTCGATAACCAGCACCGCGGAGTCAAGAAATTCAACTAAATAGAATCCTAAAACAATCTTATTCGAGCACACACGGGACCCACAGCAATGAAATTCACACAAGCGGCAATCATCCGAGCAGAGAATGGAGAAGGGAAATATACTTGAAATTGTTTTTTTCCGAATGAGAAAGCCTTTGGCAAACTCCTTGCAAATCTATTTTTGCCGGGCACAATAGACATATCTGCTCAGTCACAACATAAGGAACCCCCAATGTTCCTCAAAGCCTACCCGGCCTGACAGCTTTAGTTGAATGATCTGATCCCGAAGCAAGCTTTCTACTTAAATTGCTATGACTGGCCAACTAATGATAGGACTACCTATCTTGATGCTTTGAATCTGTATTCACAGCTTTTTTCCAACTACCGGGACTACTAATTTCAAGTACAAAGCTCTCCTATGAATATGCTATTGCTCTTACTTTCTACCTGAATCCGAGCATTGAAGCAAGCTCTTTATCACGCCATAACCGAGTCTCTCCTTGCAGCTCTGACCAATCCACCCGTCATTGCAAATAACTGCTCCTTACTCTTTGATTGTATGTCCATTTTTGCTTGATGTCCGGCTCACCGGATCTGGTACATGAAAAAGCCATTCCTTTTCGCTTTCCTTCAACCACCGAGTATACTTTTTTACTGGAAGAGTCAAGCGAAAGCAATTAGTTTAGAAGGAAGAGGAAGACCTAGGGGGCTTACGTCCTCATTTCACTCTTTTTGCTCCTGCAAGACACGACTCAACTACTTTTGACAATTGACAGGGTAGCCCGGAGGTCAGATGAAGGGTCTTCCCCATAAAGATAGATTAGTACTTGGAAGGTTCAGATGAAGGAAGGGCTGAAACAAGGCAAAAACTATTCAATGGGGTAAATAAATATGAGCAATCCGTGAGAATAGCAAACCCCTATCTCTTAAAAAGAAGAAGATAGATAGGTCCACGAGTTGAGACAGAGAAGTTCTAACTAATCAAGTAGGAGTTTACCCACGAGAGTCAGAGGCTGCATCATCAAAGGGGTATATAAATAATTCAGAAGCACTATGGCCTGAAGCGAAGGGCAGGAACGAACGGAATCAATGTGTTCCAATTTATCCGGAGTAAGGACAGCAGCTGAGAAGGGACAAAAAAATAGCGTAGACAAAAGGTAGGACCAGATCATGCGAAGAGCTCTTCGCCCTATTGATTAGGAATCTCGATCAGAAACCACCAGGCCATGTCTCCCGATAAAAGAGGATCCCCACAATGGATGTCAGGCCTTGGCTTTATAAAATCTGATTGGATCCGCACTAGAGGATAAGAATACAGATAGGCTGACTAAGAAGATCTTCAAATTGTCTTACCTGAAAAGATGAGTTATTCAAAGGAATACATGAAGAATAGAATAGAATAGAATAGAATAAACACATGGCACAGCTGGGTGCTAGAATAGTAGTTGATAGAAGTTCTAGTCACTTAAAAAAATAACCACTGCTTCACTTAATTAGATCGTAGAAGATAAGCAAGCGGGTTCGGGCAGTTAGTCCTATTTGAAGGTAAGAAGTTCGGGTAGTAAGGGCTAGGTTTATATAGGGGCTATATTTTTGATAAACATATGGTCTTGCTCATTTCTCATCAAGGAATGGAGATTGGGTTGGTGTTTGGAAGGGGGGTTCAGTAAACTGACCTTGGCCAGCAAGCAGAAAAAGGACTGACGTCTTGGGGCGCGCTAGCGCGCGTACTCTTCTTCTGCGAGACTCCATCCAAATCCACCACTTACTTGTTGGTTGGTGTTCCGTTCTGTTATCTTAGACTATGCTGCCTTCTTCAATTCCATTCTTCGTCTCCCTAGTCGAAGTCTTCTTGCTGGCCCAACCCAACATGAAATCAAGAAACAACTTTCAAGGTTCGTGGTTTCACTCGTCTGTCAAAGAAGCAACTTTGTTTTACCTCTTCCTCTTCCGTTTTTACCCGGTGCCATCTCTAGGATCTCGGGTCGAGATCCTCTGTTAGTGTGGGAGAGTTGTGATGCCCGAAGACCGACGTCCCAGAAGATTCCAGATGTTCCAGGTTCTCCCGTGTGTTTCATTTGTGCTTGTGTTATTTTTTTGGAATAATTGTATTGGTGCCCCTAGTTGGGTCACACTCGACAAGTTTGCCCCTAGTTTTTCAACAATTGTGGTTTTGCCCAGCTCACTTCACTCGCCTTGTGTTTTTTCCCTTCCAGGGCGGTTCCGACCAATCACGGTTCGCCATGTGGCGACTGCTCATTGGTCGGAACTGCCCCGGAAGGGCAAAAACATAAGGCGAGTGAAGTGAGCTGGGCAAAACCACAATTGTTGAAAAACTAGGGGCAAACCTGTCGAGTGTGACCCAACTAGGGGCACGAATGCAAAAATACCTATTTTTTTGCATTGCATAATGTCATCATGCCATCATGTCTTTAATCTTGACATCTCAACTAAATAAATCGTGTGGACCTTCGGTCCATTTAAATCGAGGGAAGGATGACTTCTCTTTATAACATATGTATATCCTCTCAATATTATTAGGGAGCTATATTAAATTATTCCAATTGTTTGGAAAGTCACCAACACACACTTGCATATCTTCCCCATGCCTTTTCTTTCCCAATTCCTTGCTTCCTAAACCTTGTCCTAATTCAAACCATTTGAATTAAATTCAAATGAGTTTGAATTTAACTCTTGCATCTTGCCCTTTTCTATTTTCTTGGAACTAGCGCATTTTTGCGAGTCCAGAGAAATTACCCTCAGGCCCAAATTCTTTCCCTAAGTGCCCTTTCTTTTTCCTTTCTCTTTTTCTTCTCTTTTATTTTATTTTAGGGAGAAGAAGAGGCCCAGCCGCCGGCCTCTAAGGCCATCAGCCTTCTAGGCCCATCAGGCCCAGCCGCCCCAGCCTCGCAACCCTAGCTCGACCCCG
>LR738715.1:621262267-621314463 GCA_902687465.1 Secale cereale | reverse complement strand
ACCCCCCCCCCGCAACCTCTCGCTCGATCCGATCGCACACCCTCGCTCAGTCCCTCTCCTCCTTCGTTGTTCCCTCGCCTCCCGATGTTCTCCTCCTGCTCGAGCCACCGGCCTTGCCTTCTGCCGCGGGAGACCAGTGCCCAGGCTCTGCTTCGTCGAGCCCCCCTCAAGCCGTCGCGCTCCCCTCGCGCGCCCGAGCAGCAGGACGCGCGCCTCGCCTCTAGCCACGGGCCGGCCTTGCCGCGTCCCCGCCGCAGCCTTGCTGCATCACCGTCCTCCCGCGCCGGAGCGGCCATCTCCGACAAGCGCCGCGCCGCGCCGTCCTTCTCCCCTGCACATCCGCCACCTCGCCGGGCCTCTCATGCGCCACCTCTGCGTGGCCCTGTTCTCCGTCGGCGTCGGCCTCCCCAGGCTGGCAGGAACTCCGCCGCCGCGCCATCTTCTTCAGGAGTTTGAGCCCGACCACCTCGTCTCGTCGCTACCCTGCACCAGCGCGCGCCTCCTCGCCAGGGCCTCTGCGTCGCCCCAAACTTGCCGTGGCCGTGACCGAGACCACCATGTATTGCTGCTGTTTTTTTTTCGCCAAGTGCCAGGATGTCTATGTACCTCTACTGCCACCTACGACCCGCCAAGTACCTCGACGCCCGGTGCCTAGAACAACTACACTTGGTGGATGCGACAAGTACCACGACGACCTCGTGTACGACTACAAGATGATGCGTCAAGTTCCTCGCCGTGTGCATCTACCGTCGCCAAGACCCGAGACCCCAAGTACCACGACGACCTTTGCGCCAAGTTCAACTACGTCCGACGACATGTACATCTTCGAAACGAGAACGGCGACACGTCAAGTACCACTACCGTCGTCGAAGAACCGTGAACGAAAATGCCAACGTGTACGACTACCGTCGCCCCGGAAACGATGGATTCGTCAAGTACCTCTTCGAAACGGAACGAGTACCTCTACGTCAACGACGACCCCGATGCCCCGTGTACGACTACGAACGAGAACGTCTACTTCCTCTACGACACGTGAACCACTACTTCCCTCTTCCGTCGACCTCGAACTGCCCCGAAATGAACGTTCTGAAGGTATAACCCCGAGACGATGACCCGTGGGCGGATGCTTGTTGTGTTGTATGAGATGATCGGATGTTTGCATCGTGTCTGTTGTGCCCTCGTTTGGCTTGGTGGCGACCCGTGGGAACCCGGAATCCGGGAGCACCCCATCATCTTGTTTGACACGTTCACGCCACCTTTTCTTTTGCACTAGTCTCTCGACGAGTTACCAGAACCGAGATGTTGCCGTTGCATCATTTTCGGATCGTTGCCATGGCACCCTTTCCTTCCACCACAGTGACAAATGCCTCACATCTCTTATGTTAACGTTTACTAAAAATTGGATAAACTTGATCATCTCATCCGCATCATGTTAACAACATTAAAAATGTGTTAAATTGTTGTTTGCTTATTTTTTTTGCTAAACATGCATATGGGGATTTTTCTGGAATTGTTGTTGTAGTTTCCGGCCTCATTTAAACATGTTGCCTGTGTTGTTTTTCTGTGCTTCCTACCTTGCCATGTATTGCTTCCTGTATAGACTTGTCATGCATCATATCTTGCCATGTATTGCATCATATAGACTTGTGTTGTTTTTCTGTGCTTCCTACCTTGCCATGTAATGCTTCCTGTATAGACTTGTCATGCATCATACCTTGCCATGTATCGCATCATCTATAGACTTGTGTTGTTTTAATGTGCTTCCTACCTTGTCATGTTGTGCTTCCTGTATAGACTTGTAGTGCATCCTATATAGAACTATCATGCATCATACTTGGATGTGCATCGTATGCCATGTTTATGCTTGTGTGTTTACCGTGTTGTTTGCTTCTTTCCGGTTGCTTCTCTTGTTAGCTTCGGTTCCGTTCCGGAGTTGTGAGGATCCGTTCGACTACTTCTTGGATCCGTTCTTCTTCCTTGCGGGATCCCAGGCAAGATGACCATACCCTTGGATACATTTACTATCATTGCCATGCTTAGTGTCTCGATGCTATCGTTACATGTCGCGCTACCCATCTTATTGTCAGCCTCTCCTTGTTGCCATGAAACATCTAACCTTTGAAACCTTCCTAGCAAAACCATTGTTTGGCTATGTTACCCGCTTGCTCAGCCCCTCTTATAGCGTTGTTAGTTGCAGGTGAAGATGAACATCGTTCCAGGTGGGAACTTGTTGTTGGAATATCACAATATCTATTATTATTATTAACACACCTATATACTGGGCATGGGTGGAAGGCTTGGCCTTTTGCTCAGTGTTTTGTTCCACTCATGCCACCTTAGGCGCCGATAAACCGGCATTATGTTCCTTGATTTTGCGTTCCTTACACGGTTGGGTATATGGGGACCCCTTGACACTTCGTCTTTGAATAAAACTCCTCCAGCAAGGCCCAACATTGGTTTTAATCTGCCTCATAATAACAACTTAATTAAATAATTAAATTTGCATAGGGGGTCGCGCCCTCGAGATTCTTTTCTACATAGCAGGGGGGCCAGTGCTGATGGTGTTGGTCCCGAACGGGGAGTATGCGGGGCCACCTTGGGGAAACCCGAGGGCTGGTTTTACTCGTATAATCGCCCATCCGGACGTGGCCTGAGACGAGATACGCGCGGCTACTATCAGGGTGTCGGCACGCCGGGAGGTCTTGCTGGACTTGTTTTACCATTATCGAAATGTCTTGTGCACCGGGATGCCGAGCCTGATCGGATTTCCCTAAGATAAGGGGTGATGATATTATATTTATCACTTCAGCTGATCGTGAGAGCTTGTGATGGGCTAAGTTGGGACGCCCCTGTAGGTTATGATCTTTCGAAAGCCGTGCCCGTGGTTATGTGGCAGATTGGAATTTGTTAATGTTCGGTTGTAGAAAACTTGACAGAGGATCCGAAGTAAAACACACAACTGTGTGAGTAACCGTGACTGTCTCTTTTCACTTGGAGAAGAGAACACGGTGGGGTTATGTTTGACTCGTAGGTCGTTCAGGATCTTTAGCGATCACTACTAGTTTGCGACCATTTACGTAGATGCTCATCTTATTCTTGTACTCGTAAGCTATTCACCATATTATGCTTAGCCGCTACTGCAACCTCACCACTTTACCTCTTCCTACCCATAAAGCTTTGCTAGTCTTGATACCCATGGTTATGGGATTGCTGAGTCCTCGTAACTCACAGATACTACAACACCAGATGCAGGTTCAGCCGAGAATGACACAGGAGATGGGTCAGAACTTCTGGGAGCTCGATGAAGAGCGTGGCCGTATGCTTGTGACGTTTTCGACGATCAGTAGTGGTTTCTACTAGGGGCGATTCGGACCTGTGGCTTTATGTTTTTGGTATCTTCCTTTTGGATCTTCGCCCGTAGTCGGGTTGTGATGTTATTTGGATGATGTTTTGCTTATGTAATGTATTGTGTGACGTGGCGAGTGTAAGCCAACTATCCTTTTGCAATTTCATCCATATTTTTACATGAGTCATGCAAAGATACCGAACTTGAGATCATTCCAGAATGGGCTTCTACCTTTAAGTCGTGCCTCGACACGTAGGAGGTATAGTCCCATCCTGGGCATTACAGCTTATTGTGGGATCCTTATCAATATGACGTAAGCACCCACGCCGTGCATTACGCACGACCGCTTTGGGAACCAGCGAGGTTTACGGCTAAAGTGGGGGGACGTTCTGTATTCACAGCATTATAAAAGGATACCAATCCCTTTCATTAGCCCCACGCCTTCCTCAAGCTCGAGCTCTCCTATCTCCCTAGCCACAGCTTCCCCATCTCCTCCGCCCACCGTTGTGCGTTCCTCAACCACCACCTCATTCCCCAGCAATGGCTGGTTCCGGCGCCAGGGGCAAGTGGGGGGCCTCCACGGTCACTGAAAAACCGTGGAGGATCTGCGGAGCGCGGGCTATCTCGCCACCGATATCGCGCACCGAGTTCCTGTCAAGGGTCAGATGATTCCTCTCCCAGAGGCGGGTGAGAGGGTAGTGTTTACTTCTCACTTTGTTAGGGGACTAGGGTTTTTGCTCCACCCCTTTGTTCGGGGTTTGTTGTTCTTCTACGGGCTAGATTTCCATGATCTAGCCCCGAATTCAATCCTTCACATCTCCGCTTTCACAGTGGTGTGTGAAGCTTTCCTCCGCATCCCTCCACATTTCAGTCTATGGCTCAAAACCTTCAACGTGAAGCCGAAGGTGGTGGATGGGCAGCACGCGGAGTGCGGGGGCGCCATGATTAGCAAGCTCCCGAATGCGACTTGGCCCAAAGGGTCATTAGTAGAGACGAATAAGGTCTGGCGGCAGGAGTGGTTCTACATCACCGAACCCCGCGACGCCAAATGGGCGACGAAGCCTGCTTTCAGATCTGGACCCCTAGAGAGGTTGACCTCCTGGACCAAAAAGGGTCTGGACTGGGGGTCTCAAACTGAAGTGACGACACTCCAGAGCCGTGTATCCGGCGTGATTTCCAAAGGGCACCAGCTCTCGTCCGTGGTCCAGGTAATGCTGGCCCGGCTTGTTCTCCCTTGCCAAAGCCGGGGCTCCTCCCTATGGGAGTTCGATCCGGCAAGAGATAAGTCGCTGAAGCATCTCTTCGGCTTTACGCACAAAGAGATCTGGAAGCATCTCTTCAAGAGCGAGAAGGAGTGGTCGGCAAAAACCGAGGATGCGGGCTTTAGCACCGCGCTCTCCGCCCCAAAGGTAATAGAAAATTTCGCCGAACATATATCTCTTCCCTTATTTAATGATAACATGAATTGGAGTTTTTGCGTGATATACAGGGTTGGATGAAGAAGGAGACCCGGATCAAGTGTCCGGCGCCTTTGCCCGAAGACCCATAATCGCGTCGACTGATGGCGATGCTGGTCCCGGCGCCATACAAGGCGTCGGTCAAGAAGCCCAATAAGAAGAACAAGGAGGCCGGAGACAGCCCTCGCCCTGCGGACAAGAAGTCCGAGGAGATCAACATTCTCTTCTCCAAAGAGGGGGAGGAAGATAATGAGGAGGAGGAAAGAGGAAAGAGAAGAAGAGCCCCCTGCGCAAGGTAGGGGGAAGAAGAGGGCGGCCCCTGCAGATGCAGGCACGCCCGCACCCCGGAGGAAGATGAGCCTCGCTGCCAGTTCGAATTCGTCCGAACATAGCTTCGTGGTGAAGCCCAGGGAGAAACCCGTGCCCGAATCATAAGTTTGTGTGGATTAACTGTTGCACCTTTATTTGTTTAGCATTTTTTATGCTTACTTGGTATTTCTCACCTGCTAACCTACAGCCCTCCTGGAGGACACCCCGACGCCTCCTTATCGGAGGGGAATTCTCTAGCGCCTGGAGAGACGGAGAGTGACCCTATGGTCCGAGCTCCATCGCCCATGATCAATGGGGACACCGAAGTGTCCTCCCAGCGGGTGTCCTCTGCCCAAGAAGATGAGGGCGGGGCAGGTGACGGGGTGACCGGGGGTAATACCTCGGCCGCCGCTGACCATGGGGAAATAACCCCCATGGAAATCGAAAACGGAGGGCCCGAACAATTCGGGGCCCTCCCGAACATTGATCCGGAGCCTAGTGCGGCTCCGGGGTCCGAAGACCAGACCTCCCAGGCGGGGGCGGACACGACGGTGACCGGAGTCAATCCACAGGCGCCGGATTCTATGGAGGGAGCACTACAAAGTGCTTCCATCGTGGAAAAGCACCGCACCGTGATGGGTGCGGTGATGAAAAAGATTCAGTCCGTCAAGGGTGGACTGAATGAAGCCTTCAACAGCCTGTTAACGGGCTTTGAGGTAAGCAATGTAATGTTCTTTATGGAACTTTATTTGTTTGAAATACACATATATAGCCAGTAGCCCCTAATGCTTTGTGTGATTCTGAACAGAATCGGACGAAGTATCCATAGTATAGCATATTATAGAGATGAACTGTAAGTTTTTATTATATTTGAGCAGGCTTCACTAGTTGCGACAACTGCACGAGATGCAGAGGTTGCCGAACAAAACCATAAGCTTCTGTTGGCCAACGCGAACCTTGACCGCGTCAACTAGGGTTTAGGTGAAACGCAAGGTATGTGGTTTTAAGAAATCAAAATGTCAAGAAGACTAACAATATTAATTGAGTATGGGTATAAACTCTTTTATGATACTGTATTACACAGTTGGCGCCACTGAGCTTGAGGCCCTCAAGGGCGAGCTCGCGAAGGCCAAGAAGGAGGCCGAGGCGAGCAAATCGATCGCCGATAAGGCGGTTGCCGAACTAGAGGCCGAAAAGGCTGAGTGCGAGAAGCACCAGGCTCGGGTGTCCGAAGTCGAGGTCGAGTTCATCGATGCCATTCTCAAATGTGAGGCATTGGAGAAGAAGGCTTCAGAACAGGCATCCGAGCTTACTGCAGTAGTGAAGACTGCCCAGGATGCGCGAGGCGAGGCGCGAAGCGCCTGTGAGGAAATCAAGCAGGCGCGACAGATAGCATTTGGTAAGACATTTCTCTTACAGAGCATCTTCGGAGGGCAGAAGTATCTTGGGATGACACGGTTATGGAGTTCTCCAGGCGTGTTTGCTAATCTTGCGAGGAGCAGTGCTGACGCTGGCCAGTACTTTCGAGCCCAGGAGGGGAACGATACAGAGAAGTTGTTTTGGTCGCAGTTCTATGCGCCAAAACATCCGGTGCCCCTCAACGACCAGATGAAGCAGCTGGTCGAGCTGCACAACATGGCGGGTCTGGCCATGAAGGACTTGATAGTCCGGCTATGGCCCGCTGATCCAATCCCAAGTAGCTACTTCCGATTGGTGAAGCGGCTCGTCGAGGCGAGTCCGCGGGTCGACGCGTCGACGCGTTCGGCCTGCATAGAAGGTGCTTGGATGGCCTTTGCTCGTGTGAAAGTGCACTGGGCGGAGCATATAGCCACCGATGGGCCACCCGCAGGCAAGGAGCACCGAAGCCGGAGAAGTACTTCGAGGACGTCATAGAAGACGCCCGCGTTGTAGCAGGCCAGTGCTCGAAGGACATTATCTTCGAGTAATTGTATCCGGATGTAAAGACTTAGGCTTATCAATCCGATGTATATGACTTTTGCGCTATTATAATATAAGCGTCTTTTACCTCCCATGTGATTGTTTATTTAAATCTGAAAGTTTCCAGTTGTCGGCTTCAACCCCCATGTATATAGTACCGGGGTGTTCGGTCATACGCATGTACACTCTTTATCCAACGTCTTGGTCCGTATAGGAGGTGTATGCGGAGCGAACCAGACAATCAGACTATGCGGCGTTATTGCTTTCACTTAGTCGTAGGAGTTTGACATGTGGGGCTAGGTACTAGCCCCTGGTGCGGATATGATATTCCTTACTTAAGGCATCCAACTGCACCTAGCTGGGCGAAAAAACCAACCCTTCGTATAACACGGGGTAGATCTCTATCGATCTTAGTATAAAACTAAGTCGCCGGATTGTGGACCAGGTTCTCGCATATCATGACGGTCGGTTTTCGGCTTTCTCTACTAAGGTACTTGACCGGATGAGCCATAAGTACAATCACAGTAGTTCTCCCTTTACACCCTAGCCGAACAATCGGGAATGTAGGGGTAAGCACAGGAGCCGGGCAATCCAACTATTGACCCAAGACATGATTCGGAACTGATGCATATAAGGCAAACATCCAGGACGCCGAACACTCCCTATAGGTGTTAAGTCTTTTCGACATATACATGGCTAAATACAGCCCCTGGTAATGGACCCTTATTAACAAGGCACATGTGGCAATCTGATGTGGGAGAGAGAACATTATATGGTGAGTGAATAAAACTCCGAACATAATGCAAATCAAGCTGCTCTATTAATATCCCTTTATAGTACGGCGAGCCGTAAGCTTACAGATAATGCCGATAACCTTCTTGGACATTTTACATGCCAGAAATATATATAACAAGAAAAAGAAAAAAAGGTTTACACAGGGTCTTAATCTAAAAAGAAACCTTGGTGCGGGTCCCTGCTGCACGTCTGCATCGTTTCCTCTTCTGTAATGTGTCCTTGATGGGAGGAGTATGATGGCCGTTTGTAAAAAGAAAAAGAACCTGGAAAAGAAAAAGAAATCCAGTGTGGCAATGACAAGACTGGTTCGTTTAATGAACCTAAAAAGATATGTTTAGAGTCTGAATAGGGTCAAGCCGAACTATGGACTATATGCAATGTGCCCCCAGCGCCGCCCAAGGGATTTTTAAGGCATAATTATGCACTCGAGGTACATGTGCTATCACCTTATGGCGCAGTCGATGGGGGCATAGCTGCTAATCTAGCTCAGGTTCATCTGAGCTGCCGCACTGAGGCGTGTGCCGGACACGTTTAGTTATGTCCGCGACCGACAGATTATCCGGCTTGTATAGGCCGTTTTGGACTTCGGCTGCTAAGGCTGCAGTGTCCTCCTCCGTGCGGAGAGAACGCTCCATATTTCCATTGACCGTGATGATGCCACATGGTCCAGGCATTTTAAGCTTTAGATAAGCATAATGCGGGACTGCATTAAAGCGGGCGAAGGCTGTTCTGCCGAGTAGAGCGTGATAGCCACTTCGGAATGGAGCTATGTCGAAGATTAACTCTTCACTTCGAAAGTTCAAAAGAGCCGAATACGACCTCCAATGTTAAGGAGCTCGTGCAACGGACTTCTACGCCCGGTATCACTCCTTTAAAGGTTGTGCTGCTTGGCTTGATTCTTAACGGATCTATCCCCATCTCGCGGACAGTGTCCTGATATATCAGATTAAGACTGCTACCGCCGTCCATGAGGACTCGGGTGAGATGGTATCCATCGATTATTGGGTCGAGCACTAGGGAAGCCGAACCCCATGACGATGTGACGCCCCAAGACCGACACTCCAGAAGACTTCATATGTTTTGGGTTTCGCCGTGTGTTTTATTTTGTTTTGTGCATTGCATCATGTCATCATGCCATCATGTCATTAATCGTTTGCAACTCAACTAAATTAATTGTATGGATATTGGTCCACTTAAATCGAGGGAATTCACATGATGATTTCTCTTTAAAACATATTATCCCAATATTTAGGGAGCTATAATAAAATATTCCTTTAGTTTGGAATTAAACATAACACACTTGCAAATATTCCACATGCCTTTTCTACTTCAAGTTTGACCTCCAAACCTTGTCTATCGTTCTTATCCATTTTATCGAGGCTCCTCCAAAAATTCGAACATTTTTGGACACTTCAAAAACCAAGTCCTAGTTCAAACCCATTTGAATAAAATTCAAATGAGTTTGAATTTTCATCATTCAATCTTGCCTCCTTCTATTTCTTTTCTTGGATCATGCTCAAATTCTGTATCTAATTCTTTTTTTATGAGTCCGAGAAAATCAACCCCATGTCCAAATTCTGTATCTATCCCTTCCTTTCTTCTCCTTTTTTCTTCTTTGCTATTTTTCTGTAATTGAGAAATAGAAGAGGAGAAAATTTTAAGAGGGGGAGAGAGATTCCAGCAGAGCCCAACTCCACCTGGCCTTTTCCCCTCTCCACCAAGTGGTCCAAGGCCCAGCCGGCGGCCTCCCTAGGCCCGGTCGCCTCCTCCTAACCCTAGCCCGTCGCGCTCACCCCTCTCACCCCCCGACGATCCCCACTTATCCTTCTCGATCCTCAGCCCCGCCGCCACCCACCGCACGAGGTCCCCGACCAACTCCTTCCCTCGTCCTCTTCTCCCACAGCGCAGCGCTCCCCTCCTCGATCTCCCTCGCTCGCCCCGATCCAGCGCGCCTCCGCCTCCTTCCTCCAGCACCGCGGCCACCACCTCTCCTCCTCCCTTCCCGAGCTCGAGCTCGCCCGAGCTGCACCCGTGGTGATGCCGCCCGGCCCCGGCCACCAGTGCGTCACGGCAAGCCCCGCCGACCGCGCGACCTCATCCTCGCCACCGGAACCAGCCTCGCCGCCTCCACCCTCCCTTCGACCTCAACCACAACGAGACTGCCATCGCCAAGTCCTTCTCCTCACCGGTCTGGCTGCTTCTCTGCTCCTCGTCGTCGGAACCCCGCCAAGACACAAGCCACGCCATGGCCGCCGCCGCCGCCGCCTCGGCATAGATCCGCATCGCTCGGCCTCCTCCTACGCGCCACAGCCGTCTCGCCTCCTCCTGGTCCGCCCCCTCCTCTGCTCCGCCTCCGCTGCACCAAGGCAGCCCGGCCGTCTCCTACCCCTCGCTGGTCTTCCCTGTGTACGCCGCTGTGTCCCTGCTTCATGTCAAGGCCGACGACAACCCCTTCGTATAGCCGCTGCTCGACTAGGCGTCAAGAACCAGCAGCTCGAGCTGCCTCCATGCACCTCTTGTGGCCTCTCGTCGTAGAGCCGTGAAAGTCCCTTGTTCGTCAAGATGGCCAAGTCCAGGGACAACTGAAACGTGTACCACTACCTTCCACGATGACCCGTGTACGACTGCTGTCGCCGAGTATTTTGTTTGCCAAGTGCAACGACCCCGAGTACTGAAGGAAATATGCCCTAGAGGCAATAATAGAGTTATTATTTATTTCCTTATATCATGATAAATGTTTATTATTCATGCTAGAATTGTATTAACCAGAAACTTGATACATGTGTGAATACATAGACAAAATAGTATGTCCCTAGTATGCCTCTACCAGACTAGCTCATTGATCGAAGATGGCTAGGTTTCCCAGCCATAGACATGAGTTGTCATTTGATCAACGGGATCACATCATTAGGAGAATGATGTGATGGACTAGACCCATCCGTTAGCTTAGCACTATGATCGTTTAGTTTTACTGCTATTGCTTTCTTCATAACTTATACAAGTTCCTATGACTATGAGATTATGCAACTCCCGAATACCGTAGGAACACCTTGTGTGCTATCAAACGTCACAACGTAACTGGGTGATCATAAAGATGCTCTATAGGTGTCTCCGAAAGTGTTCGTGGTGTTGGCATAGATCAAGACTAGGATTTGTCACTCCGAGTGTCGGAGAGGTATCTCTGGGCCCTCTCGGTAATGCACATCATAATAAGCCTTGCAAGAAAAAGACTAATGAGTTAGTCACGAGATGATGTATTACGGAACAAGTAAAGAGACTTGCCCTTAACGAGATTGAACTAGGTATAGAGATACCGACGATCGAATCTCGGGCAAGTAACATATCGATGACAAAAGGAACAACGTATGTTGTTATGCGGTTTGACCGATAAAGATCTTCGTAGAATATGTAGGAGCCAATATGAGCATCCAGGTTCCGCTATTGGTTATTGACCGAAGATGAGTCTCGGTCATGTCTACATAGTTCTCGAACCCGTAGGGTCCGCACGCTTAACGTTTGATGACGATCAGTATTACGAGTTTATGAGTTTTGATGTACCGAAGGTAGTTCAGAGTCCCGGATGAGATCACGAACATGATGAGGAGTCTCGGAATGTCCAAGACATAAAGATTGATATATTGGACGACTATATTCGGACACCGGAAGTGTTCCGGAAAAGTTTCGGATTTAACCGGATTGCCGGAGGGGGTTACCGGAACCCCCCACGAGGGGGTATGTGTAGGGGAACGTAGCAGAATTCAAAAAAAATTCTATGCTTTCACCAAGATCCAACTAAGAAGACATCTAGCAACGAGCAAATAAGAGTGCATCTACATACCGTTATGTAGATCGCGTGCGGAAGCTTTCGAAGAAGCGTGGATGAAGTAGTCGTACTCTTCGCGTTCTTCGTCACCGATGATCTAGCGCCGAACGGACGGCACCTCATTCAACACACGTCCAGTAAAGCAACGTCACCTACTTCTTGATCCAGCAAGGGGGGAGGAGAGGTCGTCGGAGATCCAGCAGCACAACGGCGTGGTGGTGGATGCAGTGGAGAATCCTGCAGGGCTTCGCCGGGCGCCCTGCGTTAAGGAGACGGAGGTGTGACAGGAGGGGGAGAGGCGCCAGGGCAAGGGTGCGGCTGCCCTCTCCCTCTCCACATATATATAGGGGGCCAGGGGGGTGCGTCGGCCCTGCAGATGGGATCTGCAGGGTGGGGCGGCGGCCAGGGGGGAATCCTTGCCCCCCAAGGCAAGTGGCGCCCCCTCCCCCCTAGGGTTTCAACCCTAGGCGCATGGGGAGGAGGGCCCATGTGGTGCGCCAGCCCATTAGGGCTGGCCACTTCCCCCTTGCGGCCTAGGGGCCCCACCGGGATGGGTGGCCCCACCCGGTGGACCCCCGGGACCCCTCCGGTGGTCCCGGGACACTCCCGGTGACCCCCGGAGATCACCCGATGGCTGAAACTGGACTTCCTATATATCATTCTTTACCTCCAGACCATTCCGGAACTCCTCGTGACGTCCGGGATCTCATCCGGGACTCCGAACAACTTTCGGGTTTCCACGTGCATGTATCTCTACGACCCTAGCGTTACCGAACCTTAAGTGTGTAGACCCTACAGGTTCGGGAGACACGTAGACATGACCGAGACCACTCTCCGGTCAATAACCAACAGCGGGATCTGGATACCCATGTTGGTTCCCACATGTTCCTCGATGATCTTCATCGGATGAACCAGCGTGTCAAGGATTCACTCAATCCCGTATGTTATTCCCTTTGTCCATCGGTACGGTACTTGCCGGAGATTCGATCGTCGGTATTCCCGATACCTTGTTCAATCCCGTCATGGCAAGTCTCTTTACTCGATCCGTAATCCATCATCCCGTGACTAACTACTTAGTCGCATTGAGCTCATTATGATGATGTCTTACCGAGTGGGCCTAGAGGTACCTCTCCGTCATATGGAGTGACAATATCCCAGTCTTGGTTCGTACCAACTCAACAGACACTTTCGGTGATACCCGATGCGTACCTTTATAGTCACCCAGTTACGTTGTGACGTTAGGCACACCCAAAGTATTCCTACGGTATCCGGGAGTTGTACAACCTCATGGTCTAATGAATAAATACTTGACACCGAAAAGCTTATGCATTACGAACTATACGATCTCGTGCTATGCTCAGGATTGGGTCTTGTCCATCACATCATTCTCCTAATGATGTGATCCCGTTATCACTGACATCCTATGTCCATGGTCAGGAAACCGTGACCATCTGTTGATCAACGAGCTGGTAACTAGAGGTGTGACACCCGAAGACCGACGTCCCAGAAGATTCCCGAAGCTTCCAGATGTTCCGGGTTGCCCGTGTGTTTCTTTTGTGCTTGTGTCATTTATTTTTGCATTGCATCATGTCATCATGTCATCATGTCATTAATCTTTTGCATCTCAACCTAATAAATTGTGTGGACCTTCGGTCCATTTAAATCGAGGGAAGGTGACTTCTCTTTAAAACATATAAAAGCCTCCTAATATTTAGGGAGCTATATAAATTAATATTCCATTGTTGGAATTACCCCAACACACTTGCAAATTCCCCATGTTTATTTCACTTCGAGTTTCCACTTCTAAACCTTGTCTTAATTCTTTCCGTTGTTTCGAGGTTCCTCCAAAACCCCCCCAACTATTTTATTTTAATTCCTGACATTTTTGCGGGTCCAGGGAATTTTACCTCTTGCCCTAACTCTTTTTCTAACACCTCCTTCCTTTATTTTTTCTCCTTTGTGGTTTTCCGTTTTGTTTGGAAAAAAAACAGCAGCAATGTTAAAGGAAGAAACTCCTCCAGCCAGCCCTCGTGGCCCGTCTCCTCCTCCTCCCTCAAGGCCCAGCTCCACCTCCCTAAGCCGGCCCGGTTTCCCCTGAAACCCTAGCCACCTAGCGACCCCAACTCCCCATCGCTTCTCTCCCTCTCGTCCCGACCCCGCCGCCACTCCGTTTCCCTCTTCCTCTCGATCTCTCTTTCTCTCCCTCGCTCGCGACCGAGCCCGAACCTCCCGTTCCCTCGTCCCTGGCCTCCCTCGCCAGGAACTCCCGCACTCCAGCGAGCTCGACAGGGCATCGCCCTCCTCCCTCGCGTGGCTGCAGAACCGCCTCCGCGCCTCGGGCCTTCGCCACCGCGGCCCTCTGGCCTCCTTCCCGAGCGCCCCGGCCTCCCCTGCGTCGGCGCCCCTCCTCCTTCTTCAATCTCCAAGCCATCGCGTCCCCGAGCGCCCTCTTCCTCCTCCAGCCGAGCCCCTCCTCTGTCGCCTCCAAGGCCGCAGCGGCCGGATCCCGCCGCGCCCGGCCTCGTCCCTCCGGCCCCGACGCCGTCCGCCCTGCGGCCTTCTTCCCCATCGCCAGGAGCAGCCGCCCCAAGCCAGTCCGCCGCCTCCCTCAGCGCTCCTTCTCCTCTGCGCCTCCAGCAAGGCGAGCCCGGCGCCCCTGCAGCCCCCCAGCGGCTCCGTCTCCAGGTGGGAGCCCGGGCAACCGCGCCCTTCGGCCCGGAACGCCCCGCAGCTGGCCCCTCCTCGCCGTGTCCGAGACCGTCTTGTTTGCTGCTACCGTGGCCTTGTCTCCGTGCTGTAGTTTTTTTGTTTTGTTTTGTGTTGTTTGTGTTCCTTGACAGAGAACGTGTACGCCTACGAACCACGACCAAGTACCACGACGTACGAGTACGACTACTCGGAGACCCCAAGTACCCCTCCGATGGCATGTACCTCTACGAACGGGAACACCTACACGACTACACGATGACTCGCCAAGTACCACGACATGACGGATGAACATCTACAAACGTGTACCACGACGAACGTGAACATCTACGGCCCGAACGACTACCGTCGCCCGAACGTCTACCGTCGCCTCGTGTACCTCTACGGCAAGTACCTCGACGACATGTACCACTACGGCTCAAGTTCCTCTCCGATACGTCCAAGTACCCCGACACCGACCCGAACATCCACGGCTACGAGCTCCGTGAACGACTACCGTCGCCGTGTACCACTACCGTCGCCGAGACCGCTAGTACATCTACGAACTCGACGTCGGAACAACTACCGCCTCGTGAACGACTCCTTCCACTACGTCTCGAACCGCCCCGAAACGCACGCTTCAAAGGTATAACCCCGAGACGTGACCCGTGTGATGCTTGTGTTGTATGAAATGTTCCCTTGTGTGCTCCGTGTCCGTTGTGCCCTCTTTTGTCGTGTTCCTCGGTTGCCTCGTCGCCGACTCGTGGGAACCCGGTGACGGGATCGCCCCACCTTCATCTCGTTTGACTCGCTCACGCCATCTTCTTCTTTTGCACCGGACTCTCAACGAGTTACCGGCACCGATATGTTGCCGTTGCATCATTTTCGGTTCGTTGTCGTGGCACCCTTTCGTTCCACCACGGTGACAAATGCTTCTTATCTTCTTCTTGTCACCTTTTAATAATAATTGCATAAAACTTGATCATGTCATCCGCATCATGTTAACAACACTAAAATGTTTAATTGTTGTTGCTTTATAATTATTAAACATGCTCATGGGGATTTTCCGGATATGTTGTTGTTATTTCCGGCCTCATTTAAAATGTCTTAATAGTGTAGTTTCTTTATGTTTCACCTCTTGACATGCTAAAAACATTTAACCTTGTCTTGTAAATAACAAGAGACAATTAAATAATTAAATGTGGTGTTTCTTCAATATGCAACTCGTTGCATATTGATCTCCACTTAACTTGTAGTTTTGTTTGTGCACTTTGCCATGCCATGCATATTTAAACCAGACATGCATCATACTTGGATGTGCATCGTATGCTATGTTTATGATATGTGTGTTTACCGTGTTGTTTGCTTCTTTCCGGTTGCTTCTCTTGTTAGCTTCGGTTTCGTTCTGGAGTTGTGAGGATCCGCTCGACTGTTGCTCCGTCTTCTTCTTGGATCCGTTCTTCTCCCTTGTGGAATCCCAGGCAAGATGACCGAACCCGAATACCATTACTATCTTTGCCTATTGCTAGTAGTCTCGCTCTATAGTTTTGCCTCGATGCCCATGTTTTCTTGTCAGCCTCCTACTTGTAACCATTGCCATGTTTAACCAACCTACCTATGCAAACCGTTGCTTGGCTAAGTACGCTTCGCTCGGCCCCTCTTATAGCATTGTTAGTTGCAGGTGAAGGTTGAAGATGCTTGCTTCATGTTGAAGTTTGGTTGGGTTATATCACACTATATAAATGCTTAAAAATGAAATCATCTATATACTGGCAGGGTGGAAGGCTAAGCCTTTTGCTTGGTGTTTTGTTCCACTCATGCCGTTAGGAACCGTATAAACAGGTGTTATGTTCCTTGATTATGCGTTCCTAACACGGTTGGGGTGTATGGGACCCCCTTGATAAACCGCTAAGTGCTAAGTCTTTTCCAGCAAGTCCCAACATTTGGTACTATTTGCCTCATAATAACAACTTAATTAATAATTAAAATTGCATAGGGGGTCACTCCCTCGAGGATCCTTAATTCTACATAGCAGGGGGGGCCAGTGCTGATGGTGTTGGTCCCAAACGGGGGTCCTGCGGGAACCACCACGGGGAAACTCGAGGATTGGGTCCTGTAGCATCGCCCATCCGGTCGTGTCCTGAGACTTAGATACGCGCGGCTACTATCAGGGTGTCGACACGCCGGGAGGATTTGCTGGATTAGCCTTACCTTAGTTCAGTTTAACTTGAGCACGGGATTCCGAGAATACTCGGGTCTTCCCACCTATGGAGTTGCGACTCCGTGGATCGTGGGCTTGTAATGGGTCAAGTTGGAACACCCCTGCAGGGTTTGAACTTTCGAAAGCCGTGCCCGCGGTTATGTGGTAGATGGGAGCTTGTTAATTCCGGTTGTAGATAACTTGACACAATGTTTCTATACACTACCAGCGGTGTACCGTGACTGTCAATTTCCGAATAGGGATTCGGGAGTTGAACACGGTGGGGTTATGTTTGACCGGCTTTAGTTAGGATCACTTCGTGATCATCTTTCGACCGATGCTCTTCTCTTCTCGCTCTCTTTTACGTAAGTTAGTGCTAGTTGCTGCTGCAGACTCTTGTTGTTCCTTCACCTCTCGTTCTTTCTTCAGCCTTGTCCTCACCCAAGGCTTAAATAGTCTTGTTACCCGGGAACGGGATTGCTGAGTCCTCTGTGGCTCACAGTTACTTCACCACACCAGATGCAGGTTCAGCCGAGTTCGATGCAGGAGTTGGATCAGTTCTTCACTGGGAGCTCGATGAAGAGCGTGGCCGTTTGCTTGTGACGTTTCGATGTTCAGTAGTGGTTTCTACTAGGATTTGATCTTGACCTGTGGCTTTATGTTGTTTTTGGTATCTTTCTTTGGATCTTCACCCGTAGTCGGGTTGTGATGTTTTGAATGATGTATTGCTTATGTAATGTATTGTGTGAAGTGGCGAGTGTAAGCCAACTATCTCCTTTTTTTTGCATTCTAATCCCTCTTTTACATGAGTCGTGCAAAGATACCAAACTTGAGATCATTCTAGGATGGGCTTATACCTTTAAGTCGTGCCTCGACACGTAGGAGGTATAGTCCCATCCTGGGCATTACAAGTTGGTATTCAGAGCCTTCTCCGACCTAGAAGCCCCCACTGATTGATCGAATCGTTGACGGTTGAGTCTAGGCACACACTGAAAAACTTTTTGAGTCCTATATTATATCGGAGAGTACGATTTCTTTTGCTTCTCATCTCTTTCTCTCTGGTGAGGACTCCTGACGTCTACTCTTATCTCTTCTACTTTCAAAAATTGCACCAATTTTTTTTTAGGATCCCGCGAGTATTCTGGGATTGTTTCGATGTTCTCGTGACAAGGATATTGTTCTCGATGCCTCCTGTTACCGAGGAGTTGAGCTTCGGGGTATTGTTGTCACAAGCATATTGCGGCAGTACTAAATACTTAAGACGGCCGACATCGAAAATCTCTCCTATACGGCCAGTGGCAAGATAACCCCGACATCACCCAGTACTGGGGAGGTAGTTCGAGAGTATTGCCATAGCTTTGTATAGTGGATGCTTTTCGAAGGTCTGAGGTAAACAGTTTCCGAGAAAGACTGGTTATGTGTTGAAGGATGGATACACCTGGATGTAGGTTTAGAGTTGATTGCGCGGTGCTTCCCGTGTATCCCCAACACCTGATTGCATAACTGGAAACTTTCGGAAATCTATAGGTGGGTTCATCTAGTAGTTCTAGGCATTCTTCCAACGGATGCTCGATATGAAGTTCGGGGTTCTACATTGAGTGAAGTGGTTTTATGGACTTGTTCTGATCGGGAGTTGCATCTTAAAGGGTCCTTGGCTATGCTGATCCGGGGATTGCAAAACCCTTTTGTAACACGTTCCATGAGCTTTCAGCACGAAGATGTCGAACGAAGCTTCTATCTTGTATTTGTTCTATCTGATCCTTGTTCCTTTTTATTTATTTACCTTTTCCTTCTCCTAAGTGGCTTCTCGTCAAGTTGATGTACCTGTGGAATTCATTCGTTCAATCCTCTGTTCGAATGATGTTGTGAAGATTAGGCTATTGCATATCTATCCTTTGTTTTTGTTTTGATTCTGGTATTCGAGTTGCTTCGATGTCAAATGTTGATTCCATACCTTTCTTAATCGGTATTCTCATATTTCTATGGGAGTGCTAATCCTTCTTGATCATCAAGATGATCATGTTAAATTCTTTTTCAACCGGTGTGCCTTCCCTTCAAGTTATTCCATACGGACGTCATTGGGAAATCTGAAGATCTGTCTGTTTCATTCATCCCAAGTTGTCTTTGTTTTCCCCACCCTCCCACCCTTCTTCTTCTCGGAGCAAGAAATTCTTAATGAAGTATCCATTTTTATTCATGTGATATTTCTTCATTCTTTTCCTTCAATGTTCTTATCCGGTGCATTATCTTGAAGATGCTCAAGAGCTTCAAGTTCATCATTCTTTTGTTCTCATAATTCTTCCGGTGGATGTAATTCAAGATTTCGGTGTTAATCTCATCCTTTTTCCTCATTTCACAATGCTTTCTTATTCCGGTGCACCAATTAATCACTCTCCTCTTGCTATCCATATCCGGAGTGCTGAAGATTCATAATTCCATTCTTAATCCATTCAAGTTATTTTTGAGGATTGTTATCTTATTCAAGCCATTTAATTCAACCGGTGCTATATCTCTTAAGCAATCTTTTCCAACGGTGATTTCTTTAGTGGGCCCTAACCCACAGGTCTTTTCCCAGGATCTTACCTGACTCTTCTAATTATTCCGGAGTTATTCTCAAATTCTTTTCAAAGTGTGACGTAAGAATGATCTCCATCAGTCACATGCCTTCTCCAAGCTTGTTTCAATCATTTCCATCTGTAGCTCCACCTTCCTCTTGTCATTCGTCCGGAGTATCTCGAAATTCTTCATGGCATTTCTCGTCTTCATTCTCAGCATTGGAGACCGGAGAAGTGTTTCTCTTAAATCTTGGCCCGTTCTCTTGAAGATTCATGGTTCTAGCTTCTTGCCATCCTCATTATTGTTCTGATTGTGAGGAATTCTTTTATGCCATCCGAAGCATTTCATGAATTCTTCCTATTGTGATCCTCCGAAGGCCATCATTTCAGAATATTTCTTCGTTCTCAGTTTTCAACTTCGTCCTCCAAATATTCTTCATTGATGTCTCTTCGTTCGTCTCCATATTTTTACGATGCTTCTTTCTAGTTTACTCTTCCGTTGTTATCGTTTTAATTCACTCGTTCTTTTCATAATCCTACCGGTGGTTCGTTGAAGATTTTCTCAAGCTTGTGCTAGATCTCTCTTTATTTCTTTGCAACGAGAATAAGTAGTATGCCAAATCCTTTGGTTGTCATCAATTTTAATTGGTGAAGGAGAAGCATGACATAATTCTTATTCTTATTCCTTCAAGGTCATTTAATCTCTTGTTCCGGAGCTTGTTCATCATATCATATTCTCGGTTCTAAGTTGTTCATCTTGTTTTCCGGAGCTTCAAGCTATTTCAATTACATCATTTCAAGCACCATCTAATTCATCGCAGGCCTTGAATCTTATTCTTTTCATCTTTCACTTCTCATCCTTTTGTTTACCGGAGTTCTTCATGGTGGTTCATCATCATTTAATTCATCCTCGAAGTCTTCATCAAGATTATTGTTGGAGCTCAAGCATTCTTCATCATGCTTAACAATTCCAATCCTTTCTACCTTATCTTTCAGATGGTGTTATGTCATTTTGACAATTCCTTCATGTTTCATGATTCACGAGTTATCAAGAATGAGATATTTAAACCCATCATTTTTCCTTGTTCAGGAGATCTTTTCAACCCTTTAATTTATTCCTTGGAGTTATCTTGGGTTGTATTTCACCTAAAAGCTTTTCCTTGAGAATTGTTGCTATTATGGTGCTTATAAATGACCCAAGTTCTTCATTTATCATTCCGATGAATAAGGTTTTCATCTCCTTGTTGATCTCAACCCAATCAATTGTTTTCCATTAGTGGCTGGTTGTCACCTCTTAATTTTGAGATGTTTTCCATAAGCCCACAACGAACTTATTCTTTTCGTTGTTGAATTCCAACAACTCTGTTCAACCCTTCTCCGTAAGGAGGATTTCCTAATTCATTTATGAGAGAAGTTGTCATTTTCTTCTCCGTTCATTTCTTTCGTTCATCTATATTCTATTCTTTCATTCCGGAGGTTTTGTGATATTGCTCTCTTTGACCATCATCTCGTTTTTATCAAGATCATATTCTCCCTTGCTTGTCTATTTAACCGGAGTGTTGTATTCTTCATTCTAGTTCTCTCATCTTATCGAGCTTTTCCTCTCTTTTAATCGGAGTGCTGCCTGAAATCTTTCTTAACCTTGTGCCATTCTTTCAATTGTTTCGGAGGCAATATGTTGTTGATTTCATCAAGCATCATTCCATCTCCTCAAGTTTTTTTAATTTCCTTCCATTTTCAGACGGAGTGCTGTCCAAATTCTGTCATTCTTATTCCTTGGCTATACCCTTGCAGTTTCATATTCTTTTGGTTCGTAAGCTCTTGTTTCATGTCTTTCAACCTACAAGGTTCTTGTTATGTTCCTTGTTCCTCTTTTCTAACGGAGTATTTTCATATTCGTTCATCTCCGTTGTATTCTTTCTTTCAACTTGTTCAACCTCTCAAGGTTCTTTGGTTTCACTCGTCTGTCAAAGAAGCAACTTTGTTTTACCTCCTCCTTTTCGTTTTTACCCGGTGATATCTCTAGGATCTCGGGTCGAGATCCTCTGTTAGTGTGGGAGAGTTGTGACGCCCGAAGACCGACGTCCCAGAAGATTCCCGAAGCTTCCAGATGTTCCGGGTTGCCCGTGTGTTTCTTTTGTGCTTGTGTCATTTATTTTTGCATTGCATCATGTCATCATGTCATCATGTCATTAATCTTTTGCATCTCAACCTAATAAATTGTGTGGACCTTCGGTCCATTTAAATCGAGAGAAGGTGACTTCTCTTTAAAACATATAAAAGCCTCCTAATATTTAGGGAGCTATATAAATTAATATTCCATTGTTGGAATTACCCCAACACACTTGCAAATTCCCCATGTTTATTTCACTTCGAGTTTCTACTTCTAAACCTTGTCTTAATTCTTTCCGTTGTTTCGAGGTTCCTCCAAAACCCCCCCAACTATTTTATTTTAATTCCTGACATTTTTGTGGGTCCAGGGAATTTTACCTCTTGCCCTAACTCTTTTTCTAACACCTCCTTCCTTTATTTTTTCTCCTTTGCGGTTTTCCATTTTGTTTGAAAAAAAAACAGCAGCAATGTTAAAGGAAGAAACTCCTCCAGCCAGCCCTCCTGGCCCGTCTCCTCCTCCTCCCTCAAGGCCCAGCTCCACCTCCCTAAGCCGGCCCGGTTTCCCCTGAAACCCTAGCCACCTAGCGACCCCAACTCCCCATCGCTTCTCTCCCTCTCGTCCCGACCCCGCCGCCACTCCGTTTCCCTCTTCCTCTCGATCTCTCTTTCTCTCCCTCGCTCGCGACCGAGCCTGAACCTCCCGTTCCCTCGTCCCTGGCCTCCCTCGCCAGGAACTCCCGCACTCCAGCGAGCTCGACAGGGCATCGCCCTCCTCCCTCGCGTGGCTGCAGAACCGCCTCCGCGCCTCGGGCCTTCGCCACCGCGGCCCTCTGGCCTCCTTCCCGAGCGCCCCGGCCTCCCCTGCGTCGGCGCCCCTCCTCCTTCTTCAATAGCCAAGCCATCGCGTCCCCGAGCGCCCTCTTCCTCCTCCAGCCGAGCCCCTCCTCCGTTGCCTCCAAGGTCGCAGCGGCCGGATCCCGCCGCGCCCGGCCTCGTCCCTCCGGCCCCGACGCCGTCCGCCCTGCTGCCTTCTTCCCCATCGCCAGGAGCAGCCGCCCCAAGCCAGTCCGCCGCCTCCCTCAGCGCTCCTTCTCCTCTGCGCCTCCAGTAAGGCGAGCCCGGCGCCCCTGCAGCCCCCCAGCGGCTCCGTCTCCAGGTGGGAGCCCGGGCAACCGCGCCCTTCGGCCCGGAACGCCCCGCAGCTGGCCCCTCCTCACCGTGTCCGAGACCGTCTTGTTTGCTGCTGCCGTGGCCTTGTCTCCGTGCTGTAGTTTTTTTTGTTTTGTTTTGTGTTGTTTGTGTTCCTTGACAGAGAACGTGTACGCCTACGAACCACGACCAAGTACCACGACGTACGAGTACGACTACTCGGAGACCCCAAGTACCCCTCCGATGGCATGTACCTCTACGAACGGGAACACCTACACGACTACACGATGACTCGCCAAGTACCACGACATGACGGATGAACATCTACAAACGTGTACCACGACGAACGTGAACATCTACGGCCCGAACGACTACCGTCGCCCGAACGTCTACCGTCGCCCCGTGTACCTCTACGGCAAGTACCTCGACGACATGTACCACTACGGCTCAAGTTCCTCTCCGATACGTCCAAGTACCCCGACACCGACCCGAACATCCATGGCTACGAGCTCCGTGAACGACTACCGTCGCCGTGTACCACTACCGTCGCCGAGACCGCTAGTACATCTACGAACTCGACGTCGGAACAACTACCGCCTCGTGAACGAATCCTTCCACTACGTCTCGAACCGCCCCGAAACGCACGCTTCAAAGGTATAACCCCGAGACGTGACCCGTGTGATGCTTGTGTTGTATGAAATGTTCCCTTGTGTGCTCCGTGTCCGTTGTGCCCTCTTTTGTCGTGTTCCTCGGTTGCCTCGTCGCCGACTCGTGGGAACCCGGTGACGGGATCGCCCCACCTTCATCTCGTTTGACTCGCTCACGCCATCTTCTTCTTTTGCACCGGACTCTCAACGAGTTACCGGCACCGATATGTTGCCGTTGCATCATTTTCGGTTCGTTGCCGTGGCACCCTTTCGTTCCACCACGGTGACAAATGCTTCTTATCTTCTTCTTGTCACCTTTTAATAATAATTGCATAAAACTTGATCATGTCATCCGCATCATGTTAACAACACTAAAATGTTTAATTGTTGTTGCTTTATAATTATTAAACATGCTCATGGGGATTTTCCGGATATGTTGTTGTTATTTCCGGCCTCATTTAAAATGTCTTAATAGTGTAGTTTCTTTATGTTTCACCTCTTGACATGCTAAAAACATTTAACCTTGTCTTGTAAATAACAAGAGACAATTAAATAATTAAATGTGGTGTTTCTTCAATATGCAACTCGTTGCATATTGATCTCCACTTAACTTGTAGTTTTGTTTGTGCACTTTGCCATGCCATGCATATTTAAACCGGACATGCATCATACTTGGATGTGCATCGTATGCTATGTTTATGATATGTGTGTTTACCGTGTTGTTTGCTTCTTTCCGGTTGCTTCTCTTGTTAGCTTCGGTTTCGTTCCGGAGTTGTGAGGATCCGCTCGACTGTTGCTCCGTCTTCTTCTTGGATCCGTTCTTCTCCCTTGTGGAATCCCAGGCAAGATGACCGAACCCGAATACCATTACTATCTTTGCCTATTGCTAGTAGTCTCGCTCTATAGTTTTGCCTCGATGCCCATGTTTTCTTGTCAGCCTCCTACTTGTAACCATTGCCATGTTTAACCAACCTACCTATGCAAACCGTTGCTTGGCTAAGTACGCTTCGCTCGGCCCCTCTTATAGCATTGTTAGTTGCAGGTGAAGGTTGAAGATGCTTGCTTCATGTTGAAGTTTGGTTGGGTTATATCACACTATATAAATGCTTAAAAATGAAATCATCTATATACTGGCAGGGTGGAAGGCTAAGCCTTTTGCTTGGTGTTTTGTTCCACTCATGCCGTTAGGAACCGTATAAACCGGTGCTATGTTCCTTGATTATGCGTTCCTAACACGGTTGGGGTGTATGGGACCCCCTTGATAAACCGCTAAGTGCTAAGTCTTTTTCAGCAAGTCCCAACATTTGGTACTATTTGCCTCATAATAACAACTTAATTAATAATTAAAATTGCATAGGGGGTCGCTCCCTCGAGGATCCTTAATTCTACATAGCAGGGTGGGCCAGTGCTGATGGTGTTGGTCCCAAACGGGGGTCCTGCGGGAACCACCACGGGGAAACTCGAGGATTGGGTCCTGTAGCATCGCCCATCCGGTCGTGTCCTGAGACTTAGATACGCGCGGCTACTATCAGGGTGTCGACACGCCGGGAGGATTTGCTGGATTAGCCTTACCTTAGTTCGGTTTAACTTGAGCACGGGATTCCGAGAATACTCGGGTCTTCCCACCTATGGAGTTGCGACTCCGCGGATCGTGGGCTTGTAATGGGTCAAGTTGGAACACCCCTGCAGGGTTTGAACTTTCGAAAGCCGTGCCCGCGGTTATGTGGCAGATGGGAGCTTGTTAATTCCGGTTGTAGATAACTTGACACAATGTTTCAATACACTACCAGCGGTGTACCGTGACTGTCAATTTCCGAATAGGGATTCGGGAGTTGAACGCGGTGGGGTTATGTTTGACCGGCTTTAGTAAGGATCACTTCGTGATCATCTTTCGACCGATGCTCTTCTCTTCTCGCTCTCTTTTACGTAAGTTAGTGCTAGTTGCTGCTGCAGACTCTTGTTGTTCCTTCACCTCTCGTTCTTTCTTCAGCCTTGTCCTCACCCAAGGCTTAAATAGTCTTGTTACCCGGGAACGGGATTGCTGAGTCCTCTGTGGCTCACAGTTACTTCACCACACCAGATGCAGGTTCAGCCGAGTTCGATGCAGGAGTTGGATCAGTTCTTCACTGGGAGCTCGATGAAGAGCGTGGCCGTTAGCTTGTGACGTTTCGATGTTCAGTAGTGGTTTCTACTAGGATTCGATCTTGACCTGTGGCTTTATGTTGTTTTTGGTATCTTTCTTTGGATCTTCACCCGTAGTCGGGTTGTGATGTTTTGAATGATGTATTGCTTATGTAATGTATTGTGTGAAGTGGCGAGTGTAAGCCAACTATCTCCTTTTTTTTGCATTTTAATCCCTCTTTTACATGAGTCGTGCAAAGATACCAAACTTGAGATCATTCTAGGATGGGCTTATACCTTTAAGTCGTGCCTCGACACGTAGGAGGTATAGTCCCATCCTGGGCATTACAAGAGGCTTACCAGGGACTCATTGTAGTCTACGTATTCACACATGTATCGCTATTTCCGTACAATACAATTCAAGCATGAATAACAGACGATTATCATGAACAAGGAAATATAATAATAATACTTTTATTATTGCCTCTAGGGCATATTTCCAACGGTCTCCCACTTGCACTAGAGTCAATAATCTAGTTACATTGTGATGAATCGAACACCCATAGAGTTCTGGTGTTGATCATGTTTTGCCCGTGGAAGAGGTTTAGTCAACGGGTCTGCAACATTCAGATCCGTATGTACTTTACAAATATCTATGTCTCCATCCTGAACATAATTCCGGATGGAGTTGAAACGGCGCTTGATGTGCTTGGTCTTCTTGTGAAATCTGGGCTCCTTGGTAATAGCAATGGCTCCAGTGTTGTCACAGAAGAGAGTCATCGGGCTTGACGCGCTTGGAATGACTCCTAGGTCGGTGATGAACTCCTTCATCCAGACTCCTTCCTGTGCCGCTTCGCAAGCAGCTATGTACTCTGCTTCACATGTAGAATGCGCCACGACGCTCTGCTTGCAACTGCACCAGCTGACTGCCCATTCGTTCAAAATATAGACGTATCCGGTTTGAGACTTAGAGTCATCCAGATCTGTGTCGAAGCTAGCATCGATGTAACCCTTTACGACGAGCTCTTCGTCACCTCCATAAATGAGAAACATATCCTTAGTCCTTTTCAGGTACTTCAAGATGTTCTTGTGCGCTGTCCAGTGTTCCGTACCGGGATCACTTTGGTACCTTCCTACCAAACTTATGGCAAGGTTCACATCAGGTCTGGTACACAGCATGGCATACATGATAGAACCTATGGCCGAGGCATAGGGAATGACACTCATATTTTCTCTATCTTCTGCCGTGGTCGGCGACTGAGCCTTGCTCAATCTCATACCTTGCAAAACAGGCAAGAATCCCTTCTTGGACTGATCCATGTTGAACTTTTTCAATATCTTGTCAAGGTATGTACTTTGTGAAAGACCAACGAGGCGTCTTGATCTATCTCTATAGATTTTGATGCCTAATATGTAAGCAGCTTCTCCAAGGTCCTTCATTGAAAAACTTTTATTCAAGTAGGCCTTTACATTTTCCAAGAATTATATATCATTTCCCATCGGCAATATGTCATCCACATATAATATGAGAAATGCCACAGAGCTCCCACTCACTTTCTTGTAAATACATGCTTCTCCATAAGTCTGTATAAAGCCAAACGCTTTGATCACATCATTAAAGCGAATATTCCAACTCCGAGATGCTTGCACCAGCCCGTAAATCGAGCGTTGGAGCTTGCATACCTTGTTAGTGTTCCCTGGATCGACAAAACCTTCCGGTTGCATCATATACAACTCTTCCTTGAGGAAGCCATTAAGGAATGTTGTTTTGACGTCCATTTGCCATATCTCATAATCATAGAATGCGGCAATAGCTAACATGATTCTGACTGACTTTAGCATCGTTACGGGAGAGAAAGTCTCGTCGTAGTCAATCCCTTGAACTTGTTGATAACCCTTAGCGACAAGCCGAGCCTTATAGATGGTCACATTACCATCCGCGTCTGTCTTCTTCTTAAATATCCATTTATTCTCTATGGCGTGCCTATCATCAGGCAAGTCCACCAAAGTCCATACTTTGTTTTCATACATGGATTCTATCTCGGATTTCATGGCTCCAAGCCATTTATTGGAATCCGGGCCTGCCATTGCTTCTTCATAGTTCGAAGGTTCACCGTTGTCTAACAACATGATTTCCAGGACAGGGTTGCCGTACCACTCTGGTGCGGAACGTGCCCTTGTGGACCTTCGAAGTTCAGTAGTAACTTGATCTGTTTCTTCATGATCATCATCATTAACTTCCTTGTCGGTGCAGTCACCTCAGGAACAATTTCCTGCGCTGCGCTACTTTCCGGTTCAGGAGGGGTGACTGTCACCTCATCAAGTTCTACTTTCCTCCCACTCACTTCTTTCGAGAGAAACTCTTTCTCTAGAAAGCATCCATTCTTGGCAACAAAGACTTTGCCTTCGGATCTGTGGTAGAAGGTGTACCCAATCGTTACCTTTGGGTATCCTATGAAGACGAATTTTTCCGATTTGGGTTCGAGCTTTTCAGGTTGAAGTTTCTTGACATAAGCATCGCAACCCCAAACTTTTAGAAACGACAGCTTCGGTTTCTTGCCAAACCAAAGTTCATACGGAGTCGTCTCAACGGATTTCGACGGAGCCCTATTTAAAGTGAATGCGGCAGTCTCTAAAGCATAACCCCAAAAAGATAGCGGTAAATCGGTGAGGGACATCATAGATCGCACCATGTCCAACAGAGTACGATTTCGACGTTCGGACACACCGTTACATTGAGGTGTTCCGGGCGGTGTCAATTGTGAAACAATTCCACATTTCCTAAGGTGTGTGCCAAATTCATGACTTAAATATTCACCCCCACGATCTGATCGTAAGAACTTTATTTTTCTGTCACGTTGATTCTCAACCTCATTCTGAAATTCCTTGAACTTTTCAAAGGTCTCAAACTTGTGTTTCATCAAATAGATCTACCCGTATCTACTCAAGTCATCTGTGAGGGTGAGAACATAACGATAGCCTCCACGAGCCTCAACACTCATTGGACCGCACACATCTGTATGTATGATTTTCAACAAGTTGGTTGCTCGCTCCATTGTTCCGGAGAACGGAGTCTTGGTCATCTTGCCCAATAGGCATGGTTCACACGTGTCAAATGATTCATAATCAAGAGACTCTAGAAGTCCATCTGAATGGAGCTTCTTCATACGTTTGACACCAATATGACCAAGGCGGCAATGCCACAAGTATGTGGGACTATCATTATCAACTTTACATCTTTTGGCATCTACACTATGAATATGTGTATCATCACGTTCGAGATTCATCAAAAATAAACCATTGACCAGCGGGGCATGACCATAAAACATATCTCTCAAATAAATAGAACAACCATTATTCTCCGATTTGAAAGAGTAGCCATCTCGCATAAGACGAGATCCAGATACAATGTTCATGCTCAAAGCTGGTACCAAATAACAATTATTAACGTTTAAAACTAATCCCAAGGGTAGATGTAGAGGTAGCGTGCCGACGGCGATCACATCGACCTTGGAACCATTCTCGACGCGCATCGTCACCTCATCCTTCGCCAGTCTCCGTTTATTCCGCAGCTCCTGTTTTGAGTTACAAATGTGAGCAACTGCACCGGTATCGAATACCCAGGAGCTACTACGAGTGCTGGTAAGGTACACATCAATAACATGTATATCACATATACCTTTGACGTTGCCGGCCTTCTTGTCTGCTAAGTATTTGGGGCAGTTCCGCTTCCAGTGACCCGTTCCCTTGCAATAAAAGCACTCTGTCTCAGGCTTGGGTCCATACTTTGGCTTCTTCCCGGCAACAGGCTTGCCGGGCGCGGCAACTCCCTTGCCGTCCTTCTTGAAGTTCTTCTTACCCTTGCCTTTCTTGAACTTAGTGGTTTTATTGACAATCAACACTTGATGTTCTTTCTTGATGTCCACCTCCGCTGATTTCAGCATCGAATACACCTCGGGAATGGACTTCTCCATCCCCTGCATATTGAAGTTCAACACGAAGCTCTTGAAGCTTGGTGGGAGCGACTGGAGGATTCTGTCAACGACCGCTTCATCTGGGAGATTCATTCCCAGCTGAGACAAGCGGTTGTGCAATCCAGAAATCTTGAGGATGTGCTCACTGACAGAACTGTTCTCCTCCATCTTACAGCTGTAGAATGCGTCGGAGACATCATATCTCTCGACTCGGGCATGAGCTTGGAAAACCATTTTCAGCTCTTCGAACATCTCATATGCTCCGTGGTGCTCAAAACGTTTCTGGAGCCCCGGCTCTAAGCTGTAAAGCATGCCGCACTGAACCAGGGAGTAATCATCACTACGCGACTGCCAGACGTTCAAAACGTCTTGGGCCGCATCGGGGGCAGGTGCATCACCTAGCGGTGCTTCAAGGACATATGATCTCTTGGCAGCTATGAGGATAATCCTCAGGTTACGGACCCAGTCCGTATAGTTGCTACCATCGTCTTTCAGCTTGATTTTCTCTAGGAACGCGTTGAAGTTGAGGGAAACTGGAGCATGGGCCATTTGATCTACAAGAGATATTGTAAAGAATTTAGACTAAGTTCATGATAATTAAGTTCATCTTAATCAAATTTTAATGAACTCCCACTCAGAATGACATCTCTCTAGTCATCTAAGTGATACACGATCCGAATCGACTAGCCCGTGTTCGATCATCACGTGAGACGGACTAGTCATCAACGGTGAACATCTTCATGTTGATCGTATCTTCTATACGACTCTTGTTCGACCTTTCGGTCTTCCGTGTTCCGAGGCCATGTCTGTACATGCTAGGCTCGTCAAGTGAGCCCTAAGTGTATCGCGTGTGTAAATCTGGCTTACACCCGTTGTATGCAAACGTTAGAACCTATCACACCCGATCATCACGTGGTGCTTCGGAACAATGAACTTTAGCAACGGCGCACAGTTAGGGGAAACACAATTCTTGAAATTTTAGTGAGAGATCATCTTATTTACTACCGTCGTTCTAAGTAAACAAGATGCATAAACATGGTAAACATCACATGCAATCAATTAAAGTGACATGATATGGCCAATATCATCTTGCTCCTTGGATCTTCATCTTCGGGGCACCATGATCATCTTGTCACCGGCTCGACACCATGATCTTCATCATCATGATCTCCATCATCGTGTCTTGAAGAAGTCGTCACGCCAACTATTACTTCTACTGCTATGGCTAACGTTTAGCAATAAAGTAAAGTAATTACATGGCGTTATTCAGTGACACGCAGGTCATACAATAATTAAGACAACTCCTATGGCTCCTGCCGGTTGTCAAGTTCATCGACATGCAAGTCGTGATTCCCTATTACAAGAACATGATCAATCTCATACATCACATATATCATTCATCACATCTTCGTTTTGGCCATACCACGTCACATAGCACATGCTGCAAAAACAAGTTAGACGTCCTCTAATTGTTGTTGCAAATTTTTACGTGGCTTCTATAGGTTTTCTAGCAAGAACGTTTCTTACCTACGCCAAAACCACAACGTGATTTGTCAATTTCTATTTACCCTTCATAAGGACCCTGTTCATCGAATCCGATCTAACTAAAGTAGGAGAGAGAGACACCCGCCAGCCACCTTATGCATCTAGTGCATGTCTGTCGGTGGAACCAGTCTCACGTAAGCGTACGTGTAAAGTCGGTCCGGGCCGCTTCATCCCACAATACCGCCGAATCAAGATTGACTGGTAACGGCTAGAAAGTTGAAAAAACTCAAACGCCCACAACTGTTTTGTGTTCTACTCGTGCAAGATGCTACGCATAAGACCTAGCTCAGATGCCATTGTAGGGGAACGTAGCAGAATTCAAAAAATTTCTACGCTTTCACCAAGATCCAACTAAGGAGACATCTAGCAACGAGCAAATAAGAGTGCATCTACATACCGTTATGTAGATCGCGTGCGGAAGCTTTCGAAGAAGCGTGGATGAAGTAGTCATACTCTTCGCGTTCTTCGTCACCGATGATCTAGCGCCGAACGGACGGCACCTCCGCGTTCAACACACGTCCGGTACAGCAACGTCACCTCCTTCTTGATCCAGCAAGGGGGGAGGAGAGGTCGTCGGAGATCCAGCAGCACAACGGCGTGGTGGTGGATGCAGTGGAGAATCTTGCAGGGCTTCGCCGGGCGCCCTGCGTTAAGGAGACGGAGGTGTGACGGGAGGGGGAGAGGCGCCAGGGCAAGGGTGCGGCTGCCCTCTCCCTCTCCACATATATATAGGGGGCCAGGGGGTGCGCCGGCCCTGCAGATGGGATCTGCAGGGTGGGGCAGCGGCCAGGGGGGAATCCTTGCCCCCCAAGGCAAGTGGCGCCCCTCCCCCCTAGGGTTTCAACCCTAGGCGCATGGGGAGGAGGGCCCATGTGGTGCGCCAGCCCATTAGGGCTGGCCACTTCCCCCTTGCGGCCTAGGGGCCCCACCGGGATGGGTGGCCCCACCCGGTGGACCCTCGGGACCCCTCCGGTGGTCCCGGGACACTCCCGGTGACCCCCGGAGATCACCCGATGGCCGAAACTGGACTTCCTATATATCATTCTTTACCTCCGGACCATTCCGGAACTCCTCGTGACGTCCGGGATCTCATCCGGGACTCCGAACAACTTTCGGGTTTCCACGTGCATGTATCTCCACGACCCTAGCGTTACCGAACCTTAAGTGTGTAGACCCTACGGGTTCGGGAGACACGTAGACATGACCGAGACCACTCTCCGGTCAATAACCAACAGCGGGATCTGGATACCCATGTTGGTTCCCACGTGTTCCTCGATGATCTTCATCGGATGAACCACCGTGTCAAGGATTCACTCAATCCCGTATGTTATTCCCTTTGTCCATCGGTACGGTACTTGCCCGAGATTCGATCGTCGGTATTCCCGATACCTTGTTCAATCCCGTCATGGCAAGTCTCTTTACTCGATCCGTAATCCATCATCCCGTGACTAACTACTTAGTCGCATTGAGCTCATTATGATGATGTCTTACCAAGTGGGCCCAGAGGTACCTCTCCGTCATATGGAGTGACAATATCCCAGTCTCGGTTCGTACCAACTCAAGAGACACTTTCGGTGATACCCAATGCGTACCTTTATAGTCACCCAGTTACGTTGTGACGTTTGGCACACCCAAAGTATTCCTACGGTATCCGGGAGTTGTACAACCTCATGGTCTAAGGAATAAATACTTGAAACCGAAAATCTTATGCATTACGAACTATACGATCTCGTGCTATGCTCAGGATTGGGTCTTGTCCATCACATCATTCTCCTAATGATGTGATCCCGTTATCACTGACATCCTATGTCCATGGTCAGGAAACCGTGACCATCTGTTGATCAACGAGCTGGTAACTAGAGGCTTACCAGGGACTCATTGTAGTCTACGTATTCACACATGTATCGATGTTTCCGTACAATACAATTCAAGCATGAATAACGGACGATTATCATGAACAAGGAAATATAATAATAATACTTTTATTATTGCCTCTAGGGCATATTTCCAACAGTATGGTCCATAGTGGGCCTTGAGGAAAGAAGAGAGACATCCCATAGAGGCTGGCCGGCGCCCCACCAGGGAATCCTAGTTGGACTAGGATTGGGGGGCGCCACCTCTCCCTCTCCTTCCTTTCCCACTTTTCCTTCTTGGTGGACTCCTACTAGGAATATGATTGCAATCCTATTCCTAGTAGGATTGCCTCCCTGGCGCGCCATAGAAGGGCTGGCCGGCCCCTCCCCTTGCTCCTTTATATACGGGGGCAGGGGGCACCCTAGGACACACAAGTTGATCAGTTGATCTCTCCCAACCGTGTGCGGTGCCCCCCTCCACAGAAACACACCTCGATTATACCATTGCAGTGCTTAGGCGAAGCCCTGCGCCGGTAACTTCATCATATCAGTCACCACGCCGCCGTGCTGACGAAACTCTCCCGTGAAGCTCAACTGGATCAAGAGCTCGTGGGACGTCATCAAGCTGAACGTGTGCTGAACACGGAGGTGCCGTACGTTCGGTACTTGATCGGTTGGATCGCGAAGAAGTTCGACTACATCAACCGCGTCCGCTCCCGGTCTACGAGGGTACGTAGACACACTCTCCCCCTCGTTGCTATGCATCTAGTAGATAGATCTTGCGTGATCGTAGGAAAATTTTGAAAATACTACGTTTCCCAACAAGTACGACTACAGACCAAGACACAAGTTCATCTCCGGAACGTGTACGACTACCGTCGCTGAAGGCCGTCGAGTGAACAACTATCGTCGCCCCAAAGATGTTGGATTCATCAAGTACCTCTCCGAAACGAATGTGCACGACTACTTCCACTACGACCGACCCGTGAACGACTGCTTCCACTTTCCTCGACACTCGAACCACCCCGAACCGCACATTTCGAAGGTATACCGCCGAGCCGATGACCCCGAGGATGAAAGTTGCGTGATGTATGAGATGAACCGTGTGTTTGCACCGTATGCGTTTGACCGTGCACGTTCCTCCTTGTTTTCCATGTCGCCGACCCGTGGAGAACCCGGTTTCCGGGATCACCCCACAGTCTTTGCATGACACGCTCATGTTCCCGTCGTCCTTCTTTTGTACCGATATCTCAACGAGTGTCGGATCATCGGAACGTCGCCGTGGCACCGTATCCGTTTTCGCTGCCACGACCCCCTTTTCTTTCCGTCGTGGCGACAAATACTCCATATCTTGCTCATGTCAACTTGTAATAAAATTGCATAAAAACTTGCATTTGTCATCCGCATCATGATAACACATTAAAATGCTTAATTTTGTTCTTTGATTTAAGAATTACTAAATATGACATATGGGGTTTTACCGGAATTGTTGTTGTTATTTCCGACCTCATTTAAAATGACTAGATAGTGTAGTTTTGCTCATGCTTCACCTCTTGCCATGTTTAATAAAAACATTTAAACTTGTTGGGTTCATAACGAGATCAAACTAAATATTCTGTGTGGTGTTTTGTCAATATGCAACTCGTTGCATATTGAGCTCCACTTAACTTGTAGTATTGCTTGTGCACCTTGCCATGCCATGCATATTTAAACCGGACATGCATCATACTTGGTTGTGCATCATAAGCCATGTTTATGCTTGTGTGTTTACCATATTGTTTGCTCCTTTCCGGTATGCTTCTTCTCGTTAGCTTCGGTTTCGTTCCGGAGTTGTGAGGATTTGTTCGACTACTTCATGGACTCGTTCTTCTTCCTTGCGAAATCCCAGGCAAGATGACCGTTCCCCGATATCACCTCTATCTTTTCCTATGCTAGTTGTCTCGCTCTTTAGATATGCCTCGATGCCTATTCCTGTTTGTTAGCCTTCTATTGTTGCCATGAAACCCCTAACCTTTGACACCTTCCCAGCAAACCGTTGTTTGGCTATGTTACCCGCTTGCTCAGCCCCTCTTATAGCGTTGTTAGTTGCAGGTGAAGATGAAGATTGCTCCATGTTGGAACTTGTTGTTGTAATATCACAATATCTCTTAAATATATTAACACACCTATATACTTAGCAATGGGTGGAAGGCTTGGCCTTTTGCTCGGTGTTTTGTTCCACTCATGCCACCTTAGGAACCGATAAACCGGTGTTATGTTCCTTGATTTTGCGTTCCAAACACGGTTGGGGTTTACGGCCCTCCCTCGATAATTCGCACTGCTTAAAGCTTTTCCAGCAAGGCCCAACTTTGGTTTTAATTTGCCTCATAATAAAAAAAACTTAATTAATTAATTGCATAGGGGGTCATGTCCCGGGGTTCTTAATTATACATAACAGGGGGGCAAGTGTTGATGGTGTTGGTCCCAAACGGGGGTCCTGCAGGGCCACCACGAGGAAACTCGAGGTTTGGTTTTACCTATAGCATCGCCCATCCGGTCGTGGCCTGAGACGAGATACGCGTGGCTACTATCAGGGTGTCGGCACGCCGGGAGGTCTTGCTAGATTAGTTTTACCTTTGTCGAAATATCTTGAGCACGGGATTCCGGGAATACTCGGGTCTTCCCAACATGGAGTTGCGACTCCGCAGATCGTGAGCTTGTGATGGGCTAAGTTGGGACACCCCTGCAGGGTTTTGATCTTTCGAAAGCCGTGCCAGCGGTTATGTGGCAAATTGGAATTTGTTAATATCCGGTTGTAGATAACTTGACACCATATCCTTAAGAATACACTACCTGTGTGAGTAACTGTGACTGTCTCTTTCCGAAGGGCTTCGGGAAGTGAACACGGTGGGGTTATGTTTGATCGTGTGTAGCTAGGATCACTTCTTGATCAACTTGGCGACCGTTGGCACTTGTTCTCTTCTCGCTCTAAACTCGTAAGTTAGTGCTTAGTGCTTGCTGCAACCCTTGTTTAAAGCCTTGCCTCACCTAAGGCTTTGGTAGTTTTGATACACGGGAACGGGATTGCTGAGTCCTCTGTGGCTCACAGATTCAACACACACCAGATGCAGGTACCGCTGAGCACAGTGCAGGAGATGGTTCAGAACTTCACTGGGAGCTCGATGAAGAGAGTGGTCGTATGTATGTGACGTTTTTCGATGATCAGTAGTGGTTCCTACTAGGGGCGATCAGGCCTTGTGTTATTTATGGTATCTTGCTCATTTGGATTTTCGTCCGTAGTCGGACCCTGATGTTATTTGGATGATGTATGCTATTGTAATTCATTGCGTGACGTGGCGAGTGTAAGCCAACTATCATTTTACAATTTCATCCCTGAATTTTACATGAGATGTGCAAAGATACCATACTTGAGATCATTCTAGTATGCGTTTATGTACTTAAGTCGTGCCTCGACACGTGGGGGACATAGCCGCATACTGGGCATTACAGACGAATACTATTCGGATGATCCCTACGATAGAAAGTGATCGGATAGGCCGACCATGGGTTGAATTTGGGGGCAACAGGCTCAACTGCGTAGACATCTCGAAGTGCGCGCTTGCGCTCCCTCTTTGGGATATGTGTGGAATATATCATGTTCATTGTTTTAACCTCCGGTGGAAATTTCTTCTGCCCCCCTGTATTCGGTTGGCGAGGTTCGTCCTCACCTTCGTTCTGAGGCTCCTTGTAATGCCCAGAATGGGACTATACCTCCTACGTGTCGAGGCACGACTTAAAGGTATAAGCCCATTCTGGAATGATCTCAAGTTCGGTATCTTTGCACATCTCATGTAAAAATAGGGATGAAAAGCAAAAGAGATAGTTGGCTTACACTCACCACGTCACACAATTCATTACATAGCAAAACATCATCCAAATAACATCACAAGCCGGCTACGGGTAAAGATCCAAATGAAAGATACCAAAATACATATAACCACAGGTTCGAATCGCCCCTAGTAGAAACCACTACTGATCATCGGGATAGTGCACGTAGTAACGGCTACGTTCTTCATCGTTACTCCCAGTATAGCTCTGTGCCGTCACCTGAGTAGTTCACCTGAGTACCTGCATCTGGTGTGGTGTAGAATCTGTGAGCCACGGAGGACTCAGCAATCCCGTTCCCGGGTAGCAGAACTATCTAAGCCTTGGGTGTGGAACAAGGCTGAAGAAAGAATAAAAGGTTGCAGCTGCACTAGCACTAGATTACGTATTAAGAGCGAGAAGAGAAGTGCCACGAGCGACAAAGTGATCACGAAGTGATCCTATCTAAGCACGTCAAACATAACCCCACCGTGTTCACTTCCCGAACCCCTTTCGGAAAATGACTGTCACGGTACTCACGCTGGTAGTGTGTTCTGAACATGGTGTCAAGTTTTCTACAACTGGATATTAACAAATTCCCATCTGCCACATAACCGCGGGCACGGCTTTCGAAAGTTCAAAACCCTGCAGGGGTGTTCCAACTTGGCCCATTACAAGCCCACGATCCGCGGAGTCGCAACTCCAAGGTGGGAAGGCCCGAGTATTCTCGGAATCCCGTGCTCAAGATACTCCGACTAAGGTAAGACTAATCCAGCAAATCCTCCCGGCGTGCCGACACCCTGACAGTAGCCGCACGTATTTAGTCTCAGGCCACGACCGGATGAGACGTCCTACAGGTTTATACCAATCCTCGAATTTCCTCGTGGTGGCCCCGCAGTCCGCTCAGTTCAGACCAACACTCATGTGGAGCACTGGCTCGGGGGTTGTTGATTAAGAACTCGGGTTTGCAAAGCCCTATGCAAGTTTTTAGTTATTAGGCAAATAGTACCAATGTTGGGACTTGCTGAAAAAGACTTAGCGCTAAACAGTTTATCGAGGGGGTCCCATAACCCCAACCGTGTGAGGAACGCAAAATCAAGGAACATAACACCGGTTTAAACGGTTCCTAGGGCGGCATGAGTGGAACAAATCACCAAGCAAGAGGCTTAGCCTTCCACCCATTACCAATATATAGATGATTTATTTAATAGATATATAGTGTGATATCCCAACAAGCTTCAACATGAAGCAAGAATCTTCAAATCTTCTCCTGCAACTAGCAATGCTATAAGAGGGGCTGAGCGAAGCCTACGTAGTCCATCAAAGGTTTGCATAGGTTGGGTGGTTAGACAGATTCATGGTTACAATAGGAGGCTGACAAACAAACATGGGCATCGAGGCAATAAGCTAAAGAGCGAGACTTCTAGCAATAGGCAAAGATAGTAATGATATCTGGGTCAGGTCATCTTGCATGTCGAGTCGTCGATGGGATCGTAAGAGGGCTCCTCGTTCTCAACCTCGGTAGTGACCTCGTTCTCGTACTCGGTCTTGGCTTCCGGCTCTACTCAACACAAGAACACACGAGGCACGAAATCAAACAAGGTGCAATGCGCAAACTACAGGATGCATGTATGATGCACTTAGGAAGCACTACAGATGTACTTAGGATGCACAACATGACAACATAGGAAGCACAGAGAAACAACACAAGAAACATGACAATATGCTCAAGCATGTAGGATGCAAAACATGGCAAGGTAGGAAGCACAGAGAAACAACACAAGAAACATCAGGCTTAAATGAGGCCGGAAACTACTTAAGACAAAACCGGTAAGTCCTCATATGCATAGTTTGAAATTAGCCCAGATCTGAACAAACCTTAAGTTAAAGTTGTTAAACAGCAAGTTAACATGCACCATGATGATCTACACGAAATTCTAGTCAAGTTTCATATAAAGTTTGTTTAAAACGGAGCTACGGTCTAGAAGATATGATCAAAACAAGATAAGCATGGCAACGGTGCAAAAAGCACTCAAACATCAAGCAAACATACTCCAAACATGTTAACAAGATTATATTATGAATCTACATGCAAAATAACACAAGTTTCATGTAGGACTTGCTCAAAACGGAGCAACGGACTAAAAGATACACCCGAAACAAGAAACAATACAAAGCTGAAATTAACAGCCACATAGCAACTTGGAAGCAAGATATATATACTGTACAACACTCAAACATGGTGACAAGAAGCATGGACATGAATTAGACATATCCTACAGCAAACAACTCCATTGGAGCATCTCCATAGGAGGCATGGATCAATAGCAACAAGCTACAACATTTTGATCATGACAATAAAAACCTGACAGTAATATTTTATAGCAACTTGGGAGCAAGAATTAAATATGCTACAGCAACCCAAATGATCATGTGAGGGCATGGATGGATAGACAAAAACATATACAACAAGTAATGATCAATGGCCACCCCAAAACTAACATGGATTTGCCTAGGACAACAAGCAAACATAGCATCAGGATATTACAGATTCCAGACTTAGTGAAATTTCACTAAGTGTTAAAACAGCAATATTATCATGGCATGTTTGTGAGCATGTTTAAGTCACCTCAAGGCATAACATGGAAAATGGTTAGCACCACAACAAAGAACACATGAAGGGGAATCTAAAACATATGAGCATGTGACATGGGGACAAACACATCAATAACAACGAGCTCCTCAACTAGGCATCTCGTAACAAGTTACGAAACCTAACAGCCACATGCACTTTTGCAACAGAGATAAACATGACAATATGAACTCTAACATGCATCCTATAGCAACCAAAATGTAGAGCATCTCATGATGAACACTTGGACATATCATTTGCTTCATTTGGATAAACATGCATCAAGTTATCACATCTCAAACATGGCATGAAAACAACTAATAGCAGCAGTTTATATCATGTAGCACTCTTGTCATGAATATTAAGACCTCTAGATGGACTCAAACAAGCATGACACAATGGAACAAAACATAGTACACATCACCACGATCATTTTGACATATCATACACACAAATCGGACAAGCACAGTAAAAGTTATTGCCATCACAAGAATGCATCAGACAACTAAAATAACAGGTACTTAGTAAAAACAACAACCTTAGAGGGTCAAAGGGTCAACGGGCGGCTCGGGCTGGGTCAACGCGGGTCGCCGGCACGGGAGTGGAGCGGGTCCGCGGACGAACTGGATCGGGGCCCGGGAACCGCTAGGGTTTCGGCGGATCGGGCAATCTGGCTCCTGGATCTGGACGATCCCCGATCGAATCGGCTGCCGACGGCTGATGACCCTCAACCGTAAGGGATCTATTGCAGCGTTTTCGATAAGTAAGAGTGTCGAACCCAATGAGGAGCAGAAGGTATTGATAAGCGATTCTGAGCAAGAAATTACCGCAAGCACTGAAAGATAACTTTTTAGGGGTTTCTGGATATAAGCGACAGGAAAGTAAAAGCAAGCAATGTAAAAGGCACTGAGAGTAACAATTGGCCCAATCCTTTCTTAGCAAAGGAGAGGCCTAGCAACTGAACTTATAAAGACTAAAGCGTTCTTGAGGACACACGGGAGAGGTAGTCATGTGCTTTCGCCATATTCCGTATCGATACTATGTTATGTGTTGATAAGTGTTGAGTGGGTGGATCTATGCTAGTGCACTCTCTAGACTAAGATGAATGCACTCTTATGATTAAACACCTTGCAAGCATCCGCAAATACAAGATAGAATTTAAGGCAAAAGCCTAACCATAGCAATACGATCGAGGATCCATTATTCCCTTATGCAAAAGCGTGCGAACTGGGGTTCAGGTTTCTGTCACTCCGGCAACCCACCATAAGCATTCTTTATACACAATGTATTCTCCTAGGTCCTTAATAAGGCGAAGTGTTGAGTGTTCGACTCACACAACACCACTAGTAGAATGACAACACAACTTAAGTATCAAACAACACATATTACTTCAACAGCATATGACTACTAACAACAAGACTTTCCCCATGTCCTCAAGAACGAAGGTAACTACTCACGAGACATAAAAGAGATCATGATCAGTGGGGATAAATATGTGATAAACAATCTGGACATAATAGTATTTCTCCAACAAAACTCAATAGCATTCACCACAAAGTAGTAATCAACACCGATGGAGTAGAGAGGATAGGTAGTACGAGTTACAACACAAGTTGCGATCGTAAGATGAGATTTGGATGAAGATGGAGATGGTGATGGTGTTGGGGATGATGTTGATGATGATCTCGATGATGCCCGTGACGATGGTGATCACGATGGCGACGATCTCCCCTTCCGGGAGGTGATCTCCCCGGCGGAATCTGCCCGCCGGAGATGGCTTTTTCTTCTCTGTAGGTTTCCGCCACGGAGCGGCGGCGGAACTCCGTCAAAAGTCTTATTTTTAGGGTTTTTGGATAACGGAGAGTATATAGGCAAAAGGGGGCAGCCGGAGGTGGGCCAGGGGCTCCAGGCGCCCCCCCCGGCGCGGCCAGGGGGGCGCGCCCCCAGGGCGCCTGGGCACCCTGTGGCCCCCCTCTGGCTCCCCTTTCGCGTGTCTTCGTGATTCGTCTAAAAAATATCTCCCGTCAATTTTCAGGTAATTTGGAGGTATTCTTCTTCAGCAACTCAGCGTCCACTTTTTACTGCTGAATCCTGCGTCTGCTGCTTCGGCATCGGAAAGTTTACAAACTGTGTAAAATAGACCAAAACAACATAAGAACATCATCGTAACGTGAAATATATCAATGAATAAGGATAAATTATGATACAAAATAGTGATGCATTTTGGACGTATCAACACCCCCAAGCTTAGACCTCGCTTGTCCCCAAGCGAATATGAACTCGGTAAACCTGTCCACAAGTTTAGAGAGTGAAGTGTCGATAAATAGAATACGGACAAGAAGCATCATAGTTTCTTTACCAACTCAAATATCCTCAACAGCAATCTTCAATTCATAAAGCCCTTATAAAAGAGTGATAACACTTATATTCGAAAGTAGGGCTAAGGAAACTCATTATATCATGGCAAACATGTCCTTTGGTCAAAGAACAACAAATAGATTTAACTTTTGCTCTTATATTTTAATGAGATCAATTGAAGCTTTTTGAAATAACATGTTAATAGGCAAGAAGTGAAAGTGTTAACACAAAGGAAGATATTTGCCTTAGCTGGGCATGACAAACAACTTACTTATCAAATGATAATGTCAACAAGGATATGATATGACAAATCTTAATGCAACTTTATATGAATGAATCCTTATCAACATCAAACGTCTGCTCTCTTTGAGAAATAGAAGGAAGTAGGAATAACTGACTCAACTTAAAATTAAAAGATAGGCCCTGCTCTAGGGTAGTAGGGAAAACTCATGTGCTATCCTCAAATCAAACAGAATGAAAACAAGTTTTGAGAGGTGCATGATTTGTCAACGAATGCTAATAGATAACTCAATTGCTTTTTGAGCTGGACAAGTTTCGAGGAACGGCTCCCGCACGAGGACGATCACATCCTCTTATTCTCCTTTATTTATCGCTGCCAAAGTTTTCTGATTTCTCATGAACAAAGCGCGAAGGAGGGTTTGTTTGTTATATTATTTTCGAGTCGGGCGCACTCTTTGCCAGTTCCTTCTCGTAGTATGGGTTTGCACATTAGACATGCAATCCCGGGGTGAAGCTTGTCCAACTCAAGAAGACCATGAATTAGCTATTACTTCCTCATGAGCTAAAACAAAGGCACAAAATAAAAGATTTTGAACATTTAAGGATAACACATAAATTATATACTTTTAGGAGGTGGTAGTGGAATACCACGAGTAGGAAGGTATGGTGTACTCATATGGAAGGTATTGGTTTTAAAGGTATGGATGCACAAGCAGAATACCGCTTAGTACAGAGTTAGGCTAGCAAAGGTTTTGAGAGAGCAGACAACTGATGATGACTAAGATGCAAAGCAATATAAAGCATGAACATTGAAATAAGCATAACACATCAAGCTGTCTTCCTTGTCAGCATAACACTTCAAGCATAATAACATAAAGGTTTTGGCTATGTTGATACTTTAGGAAAATCATGCTTGTTGTTATGACCAAAGCTATGTTTGCCAAGATTAAATAAAGTTTTCACAACCATACTTGACATAAGGTCAATACTCCCCATAAGAATCATCATATAAGGTCGATTGCGTGAAGAGAATACCAAGTGCAGCAAAAGGAACCGATAAACTTCTCATTAATATTCCATCATAGACGACTCCACACTCACGGATACAATTCTTCACCAAAGGAGTGATAGACCTCAATGCACACACCCATCTCATATAATAACCTCCCTAGACATGATACGACTCTACTTGACTCTAAAAGACAAAAGGTAAAGATAAAGATACCGGGCACTCCCCCAAGCTTGGAACAAGCCAAGGGAATGCCGTTACCCAAGGAGATTTCACTCATCATCCTTGTTGGCGTTGATCACGTAGTCCTTGGCGAAACGCTTCCATGGAAGGGGTTCTCCAGTCTCATATGAGAAGCTCGTCTCCTGAATCCTGCATTCAGCACCCAAACTCATGCGCATAAACCTAAGTTCATACTCACAGTTCTGGCGATGTAGATCATGAATTTTCCCTTGGAGTTCTTCAATTCTTTCTTCAGACGCGGGGATGCTTTTCCACATCTCCTTCAGGAAGTAGGTCTTCAGCTCGTCGATGATGTTAAAGTTAGCTTCAACACCACGCTCGATCATCTTCTTGTACTCGAAGACTTCTTGCTCCACTTCTTCCAGCCTGGCCTGGATGCTCCCCTCCTTGATAGGTCCCTTCAGATCTTCTTGATGAAGGACGTCGTCCTTCATCTGAACAACCTGAGGGTGCTTCTTCACCTCAGCGAGGTAAGGGTTGATGACGTTGACGACGAACTTGTCCTTGGGGGAACTTGGAGAAGCCATGGCACCTAAATTTAGCTGAAAGATTCCCTGGCAGAAACAGATCGAAGAGAAAACACGCGAAATCGCAAGATACATTGCCGGAACAATCCGGGCAAATATATAGGAAAAATTTATGCACAGAAAGGAAGGTAACGGACCAAAGCGGGGTCGGAGACGGACTCCCGGATGTCCAGGCGGCCTCCTGGCGCGGCTTAGGGGGGGCGCGCCAGGGGGGCTCCTGGACTCCCTGGAGGTCGTCTCCGGCTCCACTTAGGCTCGGAATTTTACTAATTTTGCAAAAACTCGTAATACGGAACTTTTATGGCGGTTCGCGATGTTTCCTTACCGTACTACATACCTTTTCTTTATTCTGCTTCTGCTGGCGTCTCAAACAGGGCTGCAACATGATCTTCATGGGTTGTTGTGTATATTATATTCACATCAACATTGACAGGGTCTCCTGCTATGTAATGTTTAAGTCTTTGCCCATTCACAACTTGAGGTTTGGTTCCTTCAAAATTATTAATCTTAATTGCACCAGACCGATAAACTTTTTCAATATGAAATGGTCGTTCCCACCTGGAAAGTAGTTTACCTAGAGAAAACCTGAAACGGGATCTAAACAACAAAACTTTATCACCAACATTAAATTCACGTTTCAGAATCTTCCTATCATGCCACTTTTTTACCTTTTCCTTGAACATTTTAGTGCTCTCGTAAGCTTCACTTCTCCATTCATCTAGAGAAGTCAAGTTCATGAGACGCTTCTCACCAGCTAGTTTTGGGTCAGCGTTAAGCTCTCTAACAGCCCAGAAAGCTTTGTGCTCTAACTCTAATGGCAAATGGCAAGCCTTGCCATACACCATCTTATAGGGGGACATGCCCATGGGGTTTTTGTAAGCAGTTCTATATGCCCACAAAGCATCTCCTAACTTATTTGACCAGTCCTTTCTATTTCTGTTTACTGTTTTCTGCAAGATTAACTTAATCTCTCTATTGGTGAGCTCAACTTGCCCACTAGTTTGAGGATGATATGGTGAAGCAATTATATGATTAACATCGTATATAGCCAAAGCTTTTCTAAAAGCTCCGTGCGTGAAGTGTGATCCTCCATCGGTCATGAGATACCTTGGTACACCAAACCTAGGAAAAATTACATCTTTAAGCATTTTCAAAGATGTCTTGTGATCAGCACTTTCAGTGGGGATTGCTTCAACCCACTTGGTCACATAATCAACAACTACTAAAATGTGAGTGTACTTGTGTGAAGAAGGAAAAGGACCCATAAAATCAAAACCCCAACAATCAAAGGGTTCAATCACTAGTGAGTAATTCATAGGCATCTCATTCCTTCTACTAATGTTACCAACTCTCTGACATTTATCACAGGCTAAAACATAATTTCTAGCATCTTTAAAGAGAGTAGGCCAATAAAAACCTGATTGAAGAACCTTATGTGCAGTCCTCTCACCGGCATGATGTCCTCCATAGGGACTATCATGACATCGTCCGAGAATGTCCTTCTGCTCATGTTCCGGTATACATCTTCTCACGATCCCGTCGGGACCTTCTTTGAAAAGATGTGGGTCATCCCAAAAGTAGTGCCTCAAATCATGAAAGAACTTCTTCCTTTGCTGAAGTGTTAAACCTGGAGGCAAATACTTTGCAACAATAAAATTAGCATAATCTGCATACCAAGGATCGGAAAGAGATTGTACTTTTACAACGGCAAGTTGCTCGTCTGGAAAACTATCATTGACTGGGATGGGGTCGTGCGGTATATCTTCCATCCTTGAAAGATTGTCCGCCACCGGATTGTCTTCTCTTGCATAACGATTAGCCAAAACATAATCGATAATACCATCTGGTATTTTATAAGGCACAATTTCGGTAGGGGGAAGATCAACCACCACAGGTGTGGGGCGTCTTCCCGCAAGCAACGATCCAATAACAGGGTTGTCCATAAGGACAAAGAGCAGCAATAGCAAAAATAAAAACAGAATTATAAAAAACTTCCTTACCAGTTTCACTTTACCAATAGCGCTACGCTCCCCGACAACGGCGCCAGAAAACGGTACTTGATGACCCTCAACCGTAAGGGATCTATTGCAGCGTTTTCGATAAGTAAGAGTGTCGAACCCAACGAGGAGCAGAAGGTATTGATAAGCGATTCTGAGCAAGAAATTACTGCAGGCACTGAAAGATAACTTTTTAGGGGTTTCTTGATATAAGCGACAGGAAAGTAAAAGCAAGCAATGTAAAAGGCACTGAGAGTAACAATTGGCCCAATCCTTTCTTAGCAAAGGAGAGGCCTAGCAACTGAACTTATAAAGACTAAAGCGTTCTTGAGGACACACGGGAGAGGTAGTCATGTGCTTTCGCCATATTCCGTATCGATACTATGTTATGTGTTGATAAGTGTTGAGTGGGTGGATCTATGGTAGTGCACTCTCTAGACTAAGATGAATGCACTCTTATGATTAAACACCTTGCAAGCATCCGCAAATACAAGATAGAATTTAAGGAAAAAGCCTAACCATAGCAATATGATCGAGGATCCATTATTCCCTTATGCAAAAGCGTGCGAACTGGGGTTCAGGTTTCTGTCACTCCGGCAACCCACCATAAGCATTCTTTATACACAATGTATTCTCCTAGGTCCTTAATAAGGCGAAGTGTTGAGTGTTCGACTCACACAACACCACTAGTAGAATGACAACACAACTTAAGTATCAAACAACACATATTACTTCAACAGCATATGACTACTAACAACAAGACTTTCCCCATGTCCTCAAGAACTAAGGTAACTACTCACGAGACATAAAAGAGATCATGAGCAGTGGGGATAAATATGTGATAAACAATCTGGACATAATAGTATTTCTCCAACAAAACTCAATAGCATTCACCACAAAGTAGTAATCAACACCGATGGAGTAGAGAGGATAGGTAGTATGAGTTACAACACAAGTTGCGATCGTAAGATAAGATTTGGATGAAGATGGAGATGGTGCTCGTGTTGGGGATGATGTTGATGATGATCTCGATGATGCCCGTGACGATGGTGATGACGATGGCGACGATCTCCCCTTCTGGGAGGTGATCTCCCCGGCGGAATCTGCCTGCCGGAGATGGCTTTTTCTTCTCTGTAGGTTTCCGCCACGGAGCGGCGGCGGAACTCCGTCAAAAGTCTTATTTTTAGGGTTTTCGGATAACGGAGAGTATATAGGCAAAAGGGGGCAGCCGGAGGTGGGCCAGGGGCTCCAGGCGCCCCCCCGGCGCGGCCAGGGGGGCGCGCCCCCAGGGCGCCTGGGCACCCTGTGCCCCCCCTCTGGCTCCCCTTTCGCGTGTCTTCGTGATTCGTCTGAAAAATATCTCCCGTCAATTTTCAGGTAATTTGGAGGTATTCTTCTTCAGCAACTCAGCGTCCACTTTTTACTGCTGAATCCTGCGTCTGCTGCTTCGGCATCGGAAAGTTTGCAAACTTGTAAAATAGACCAAAACAACATAAGAACATCATCGTAACGTGAAATATATCAATGAATAAGGATAAATTATGATACAAAATAGTGATGCATTTTGGACGTATCAGCGGCGAGCCGGACGGAGAGGCGGCGGGGCCAGCGAGCCTCGGCCGGAGGAGGACGGCGAGGGCCCGGCGGCGAGGCCCGGAGCGGCGGCGAGCTCGCCGGCCGGAGGAGTTAGAGGCTTGGGGCGGCGGTGTTCCTTGAGGCTCGGCGGCGCGGCGTCGGGGCTGAGGCCCGACGGCGGCGGGCGGTGCTCCGGCCGCCTGCGGGTGGCGGCGCGGCCGTGGCGGCGGGGCGGCGACCGGAGGCGGCGGGGACGCGAAGCTGCGGCGCGGGGGCGGACGGGCCCAGAGGCGGCGGCGGCGGGCCCGCGTCGGGCCGCGCGGGCCGGCGGGGTGGACAGCGGCGGAGGCCACGTGGCATGTTCCGATAGGTGCGGTGACGGCGGCGGACGCGTTCGGCTCGGTCCGGACGTGCCCGGCGGCGGAGGAGGGCTAGATCTAGGGTTTTTTGGACGAAAATGGCAAGGGGGGCGTTTTTATAGGCACAAGGAGCTAGGAGACTCCAAATGGGGAGCGGTTTTCGGCCACGCGATCACAATTCGACGACCGAGATGATGGGAATGGTTGTGCTGGGTTGGTGGGCTGTTGTGGAGGGGTTCTTGGGCCTCAAAGAGGAGGTACTTTTAGCCCACTAGGTTAACCGTTGGAGTACCAAACGAACTCCAAACGCGACGAAACTTGACAGGCGGCCTATACGTATCAAAACAATATCGCACGACAAGTCTCATGCCATTCCGGAAACGTTACATGGCCAAACACGAAAGAAGGACTCGGGGATGCCACGGGCACGTGTGAGAGCGTCGGAACTCGAAACGGACAACGGGAAGAGACGAGTGGGACCGGATGCAAGTGACAGCACAAATGCAATGCAATGCACATGACAACATGACATGGATGAAATGCACACACGCACACGACAAAATGAGAAACTTGAAAAGAAGAAGAACCTGGAATGGAATTGATGAAGCCAAAGTTTATATATTGCCATATAGGGAAAGTGTTACATCCGGGGCATTACACTCCTTCCCCTTGTGTTCGGCATTGAGCTTGCCGGCCTGCTTGAAGACCCAACAATTATGGTCGGTATGGTTTGCAGGTTTCTCTGGGGTGCCATGGATTTGGCAGGGCCTATCTAATATTTTGTCCAAACTAGATGGACCATCTTTGTTGCCTTTAAATGGCTTCTTCCGTTGACCGGGTCTGGAGCCGCCGAATCCGGTGTTTACCGTTGTATCATCTGGGCTTCCAGCATTGTTTCGACGTTTGTTTTTGTTACATCGTGGATTTTCATTGTCGTCCCTGACTTCATATGTTCCAGTGTCGCTAGTGCTGCTATGAGCCAACCAGCTATCCTCAGCCGCGCAAAAGCGGTTCATGAGTGTAGTTAGGGCTGCCATTGCCCTCGGCTTTTCCTCTCGGAGGTGTCTGGCTAGCCATTCGTCTCGGACACTGTGCTTGAAGGCCGCTAAGGCTTCAGCGTCCGGACGGTCGACGATTTGGTTCTTCTTAGTGAGAAACTGATTCCAAAGCTTGCGAGCTGACTCCCCGGGTTATTGGATGATGTGACTTAGATCGTCAGCGTCCCGGGGCCGGACATAAGTCCCTTGAAAATTTGCCCAAAAAGCGTCCTCAAGTTCTTCCCAACTCCCAATGGAGTTCTCTGGGAGGTTGTTTAGCTAGTGCCGAGCTGGTCCTTTCAGCTTGAGGGGTAGATATTTAATGGCGTGGAGATCATGTCCTCAGGCCATGTGGATATGAAGGATGAAGTCTTCTATCCAGACGGCAGGATCTGTCGTTCCATCGTACGCTTTGATGTTCACGGGTTTAAACTCTTCTAGAAAATCATGATCCAGCACCTCGTCGATGAAGCACAGAGGGTGTGCGGCGCCTCTGTATTTTGCTATATCATGGCGTATGTCTGATGGTTGTGATGTTCGGTATTGACCCCGAACTGGTATATGACCGGCGCGATTGGCTTGATAGCCGCCATCCAGCGTGGGAGCTCGGTCCGTAGATAGACGTGGTCTTGCTACTTTTTTGTTCAGGTCCTCACTCAGATCGTGTTTTCAGACTTGAGCCGCATCCTCCTTTCCTTTACGGGGTGGGGGCGCGGGCTTATGTATGCCGTTGCTAGCCACTCTGTCCCGTCCACGAGGTGGTCGGTCTGGTTTATTGGCGGTATTATTCTTCGGCGATATAGGCGCAGCGGCCTCGTTGTCGAATTCGGACAGCAGTTTACGCTTAGGATAGCCTTTGGTTTGGCTGTTATAGCCATGTTTTTTCTCAGCATTTAGTACTTCGTTCCATCTATCGTTCAACGTATCATGTGCGGCTCGAAGCCGTCTCTGCTGCTTTTTCAGGCTCCTTGCGGTGGCAATAAGCCTCCGATGGAAGTGCTTTTGTTCTGAGGGTTCTTCTGGGATGATGTATTCGTCATCACTCGGGCTCACTTCTTCTTCGGAGACAGGTTCGTAATTACTGTCTTCGGCATCGCTGTCATCAGACAGCGGCTTTGGACTCTGTTCGCCGTCCTCTCGCTCCTCCTGCTCCATCACTGGGTCTGCGGGATCTTCGGCTTGTTCCGGAATATCACCATCGTTAGTGACAGTGTTACTATCTTTTCCTTTATGGGACTTGGTTCGGCGCTTTGGACGCCGACGTTTGGGAGGTTCTTCGACAGGCTTGTCCTCTAAGGGATCGTTTTCGTCGTCGCCCTCCTTCTCCTTAGGTGTATCCACCATGTACACATCGTATGTAGACGTAGTTGTCCACCGCCCGGTTACGGGTCGGCTTTGATCTGGATCTGCTTCGGCTTCTAGGTCCATCCCTTCGAAGTCTTCAGAAGCGTAGTCAAGTAGATCGGTTAGATCTTCAACCATGGCTACCAAGTGGGTGGTGGGTGGGGAGCAAAATTCTCCAGCAGCCTACAGTTCGAACCGGATACAATGCGGCTATGTGTCCCCATCTAGGGAGAGGGATATTAACGACTTTAGCGTGTCATCAAAGGGTGAGTGCTGGAAGATATCAGCAACACTGAATTCGGCGATAGACGCGTGATCGGGCTTAAAGGGTGCTGATGCGCGTGATTCGAAATCTGAGGTCGGAGTTGAGTCCGGGGTTCTGATAACACAGACCCCGCTTATAGTTGGGTCCGTGTGCGGCTCCAACACCGTGGAGTCCACGGCTTCCGTGGCGGGGTTGAGCTTCCCGTCCTTGGACGACGCATTCTGTTCCAGATCTAGGGCCAGAACTGTTACAGGTGCTATTTCCTGATCCGATGACAGAGCTAGATCGTGTTCATCGTGATGGTAGAGAGAGGTTGCCACGGGCTCGAATCCATCGAAGATCAAGTCTCCGCGGATATCGGCAACGCAGTTTAAGCTTCCGAATCTGACTTGATGGCCAGGGGCGTAGCTCTCAATCTGCTAGAGGAGGCCTTCAGTGTTAGCGCGGAAGCGTGAAGCCGCCAAACACGAAGAGCTGTCCGGGAGGGAAGATTCCCTCGGTGTTGTCATTGTTGTTGATGACGCGATCCATCAGTCCTTCGGTCGACGACATAGTGGAACTCTCAATGAAAGCACCAATGTCGGTATCAAAACCGGCGGATCTCGGGTAGGGGGTCCCGAACTATGCGTCTGAGGATTGATGGTAACAGGAGGTTGGGGACACGATGTTTACCCAGGTTCAGGCCCTCTCGATCGAGGTAAAACCCTACTTCCTGCTATATTAATATGGATGAATATGAATACAAGAGTTGATCTACCACGAGATCGTATTGGCTAAACTCTAGAGTCTAGCCTATTAGCCTCTACGGACTAAACCCTCCGGGTTATATATGCACCGGAGGGTCCTAGGGTTTGTACATAACCATCTTGTAGAGGAAGGAAAGATTACACACAAACCTATTACTTGCCATTATACGAATACAGGAGTCCTATCCGGATACGAGAGACGATCTTCGATTATGATCTTCATAGCCCAACAGTCCGGCCCACAAAGAGTTATCTGGCTACCCAAGGACCCCTCGATCCAGGACTCCCTCATCGGCCATATGATGGGCCTCGAACCCCTCGTTGGTTACCCCAAGTGGAAGGTGTAAGATGCAGTAAGTAGAAGTGTTTTCCCCTAGCAAAGATGCCAAGGATCGAATCCCCAGAGACTCCTAGGTTCAACAGGTAGGTGTCAACTACTAACGGCGCAATTAGCAATCAACGTGGACCTGCACACAGATACAAATAACTTTGCTCCCAACGAGTACAGAGAGGTTGTCAATCTCTCCGGCCTTGTAGTTCACAAAGGGTTAAAAGCAATATGATAGTAGTGATAGATAGTGTTTTGCAATAGTAAGTAAATAGCGGAAAGGTAAATAGTGTATGTGATCAATGATAGTAATATGGACCGGAGTCTCATGATGTTCACTAGTGATGTCTCTCTCCCAAAAGACGATAAAACAGCTATGTGAGGTAAACAAATTACAGCTGGGCAATTGACAGGACCACGAACGCAAACCAATGCTGACTACATTGCAAGAAAGGTTGAGGTTCAAAGCATGGGCGGTACGCCAAAGTAAGTAGACCGAAATCCATCAATATCTACTACTAATCATCCACCTTGAGATATCTATCCAGAACATCTCGCTGGTATTAAGTTGCGAGTCCCACCCATAGTGTAAACTCAATGCAATAGACAACTGCATTAAAAGAACTTTGCGTAAAGTAAACAATCCTTGCACCCGCGGGCACAAGCACCGTTGTTTTTCCCCTTGTGGCAACAGCACATCCCCTAGACTCATGTTTCTGTCACTCAAGCTAGTCATCGAGGGGCATGAACCCACAATCGAGCATAACGTTCCCTCTTGGAGTCACTACCTATTACTCGGCCAAAGCAATAAATAACAACGGAGAACATGCAAGAATTACTTATGAACTAAAATATAAAAGAGGTGAATCAAATATATTACTCAAGATCAATCTGAACATAATCTCATAATCCATCGGATCCCAGCAAATTCAACATAGCAACAGCATAAGGATTACATAGGTGCCTCGATCATGTAGGGCAGCTCACGAGGACTAATTAGTGAAGCACAAGAACGGGAGGAGAACATCACATAGCTACTGGTCATGGACTCATGGTCCAAGGGAGACTACTCACGAGTCATCCGGGAGGCGTCCATGGTGGTGGAGAAGCTCCCGGTGGTGATCCTCCCCTCCGGCAGGGTGCCGGGAAGAGTTCTCCTGGTGCTCCCGATCTTGGAAGCGGCG
>LR738715.1:621218855-621262257 GCA_902687465.1 Secale cereale | reverse complement strand
CCCCCGACGCGGCCCAGGGGGGCGCGCCCACAGGGCGCCTAGAGCCCCTGTGCCCCCCCCAGGTTGCCCTTCGGACGCAGTGTTGTTTCCGGTTCGCTGATTTTTTATCTAATTTTTCTGGATTTTTCTGGGCAGTTCTCGAAACGTGAAAACCTGAAATACAAAAACAGCCGAAAAGAGAAACTGGCACTGGGGTGCACTGGATTAGTAAGTTAGTCCAAATATGATCAAAAGTGTATGGAAGTGTATGAATATCATAGCAATATCACCCAAAAGTGGCATGGAGCAAGCAGAAATTATAGATACGTTTTGGACGTATCAACATCCCCAAGCTTAATTCCTGCTCGTCCTCGAGTAGGTAAATGATAACAAGAATAATTTTTGTGGTGACATGCTATTAACCATATAAGACTTTCTCATAGTCATATGACAAAAGCTTACTGAGACAATGATTCTATAGTAATTAAGTTGCCTCAAGAGAAAATCACAAATGACTGAAAGTTTTACAACATGAAACTGAAACATCAAAAAGATTTGCAATGAACATGATGTGCAAATATGACAAAGTGATATCTAGCTTGCCCCCTTTAGTGATGCAAAACATAAGTGCAGGGGCACCTTCAAGGTTTAAGTGATGACTAGAAACAATCATTTCAGAATAAACGATATCACAATCATGCAAAAGACAATGCTACTTTGGGACAATGCACATTACACTCAGAATGACAATCATGCTCTCAGTAGTTGATGCTTGAAGTGCTAGAGCTTTTTATTTTGAAACATGGAAGCAATTGTGTCAACGGTAGTAGTACTTCATATGTGTCATGTATAAAACATCTTATAAGTTGCAAGCCTCATGCATCGAATACCAATAGTGCTCGCTCCTTGTCCTAATTAGCTCGGATCCCCATGGGTTATCATTGCATTGCATATGTTTTAACCAAGTGTCACAAAGGGGTACCTCTATGCCACCTGTACAAAGGTCCAAGGAGATAGATCGCATTTGATTTCTCGTTTTTGATAAATCTCAACTTGAGGACATCCATACCGGGACAACATAGAAAATAGATGATGGACTCCTCTTTAATGCATAAGCATATTCTCATGAGAGATTGAGGATTAAGGTCCAAGCTAAAACTTCCACCATGATGCATGGCTTTGGTTGGCGGCCCAATGTTCTTCTCTAACAATATGCATATTAATTCAACCCACGGTAAATCACCCTTACTTCAGACAAGACGAACATGCATAGCAACTCACATGATATTCAACAAAAGCGTGACAGTTGATGGCGTCCCCAGAAACATGGTTACCGCTCAGCAAGCAACTCATAAGAAATAAGATACATAAGCAACATATTCTTTACCACAATAGTTTTTAGGCTACTTTCCCATGAGCTATGTATTGCATGGTTAATTTGCTTAGTGCAGGTGGAGGTTAGCAAAAGACTGGGAGCGACCAACTAAGAGAGCAATGACAGTCATAATCATGCAGAGCGACAAAGCAATATTGAATCAGGCATGGTAGTTACATCGCTACTTAGAAATAAGAGATCATCAAGGCTTGACAGACTTTCTTTACAGTCTTGAATATGCGTGAGCATACGCCAAGTCAATCAAAATAAATTCTCAAAGGAAGATATTACTAAACCATACCACATCATAGGCAAACAAACCAAGTTGGTACTCCAATGACACATTGGGAACCCCCCAGCTATTCGAGATTAACCATAAGAAAACCTGAACTACTAAGCACCATCATGAAAGTAGCATCTTTATCATAGACACATTAACCCATGCAACGGAAGCAAACTCTCTTAATAAGGTGAGCATGGTAATTAAAGAGAGTTCAAGCAACCAACTAAATAAAAGCTCCTGAAAAGATAAGCATGAATACTAAGAGCAGAGCACGATAGTAGCTATTAAAAGATAAAGAACACACACAGCATAGATAGACATGAAAATTCTATGTAATGTTCTAGGTAGAGGTGGAGCGTGTTTCTCTCCCACATAAAGGAATGCTGAGTTCCGACTCGTTATAAAAAACTAAAAAGAAAACTAAAAGCAAGACGCTCCAAGCATAGCACATAACACATGAAGTGATAAAAATATAGCGAAACGAAAGACGAACTGATAATGTTGATGGTGAAGGGGATGCACGGGGGGCATCCCCAAGCTTAGACGCTTGAGTCTCCTTGAATATTTCTTGGGGGTGCACGGGGGCATCCCCAAGCTTGAGCGCTTGACACTCCTGAATCTTTTTATCATCTTCCCTCGCACACTTGAAAACTCCCTTCATACATAACTCATCATAATCTGATTAGCGAGGTTAGTACCCTTAATAAAATAATTATACCTTGCTGGAAATAAGGATATTCTTGAAGTTCTACTGTTTCTCAAGATTGCCAAAAGGTTTTTGCAAAGAAAAAGCAAGTTCTTAATTTGCAAAGTGAAGGTAAGGCAAAACAGGACAGAATCTGTGAAAAACAGAACAGCAGGCAGTAATTGACCTGTTCCGGATACTTCTGCAACTCAAATAAAAAAACTCAGAACTGACGCACGAAAGACAATTATATAGAGAACGCTGTCGAAAAACTTCAGACCAAAAATATGACCTGGTGATTTTATACGAATTTTTCTATCCAAGGACAGAATCTGTTTCCTGGACAGCACCTCACAACCTTTGAACTTTCTAGCAATCAGAGGCTATACTCGGTACAAATATGAAAAGCAAAGATACAATGATGATGCTACAGCAGTAAACAACATCAAGACTCAACAAAAGCAAAAATTTATTCATGTGGGCTGCCTCCCAAAAGCGCTTTCTTTTATGCCTTTAAGCTAGGCATAAGACTTTAATGATGCTCTCGTAAGAATAAGAGCTGAAGAACAAAAAGAGAGCATCAGGAAGAAAATACCAAACACATTTAAGACTAACATGCTTCCTATGCATAGGAATATTGCAATAGAATAATTCATTGAAGCACAAAGCAATAAGCATAGGAAGACAAAACAAGTGCAGCTTCAAAACCTTCAACATAAAGAGAGGGAACTTAATATTATTGAAATATCTATAAGCATATGTTCCCTTCTCATAATAATTTTCAGTGGGATTACGAATAAACTCAACAATATAAGCATCACATAAAGCATTGTTACCATGATCCACATGCAAATAGGTACTCTTACTCTCCACATAAGCATCATGAAGAGGATAAAACTTAGTATAAAAGAGAGACATAAGCTCCTGCCAGTCCAGCAAGTGTGAGTTATCGAGAAGCCCATACCAATCTGAAGCTTTATCTATAAGTGATACGACAAACAATTTCCTCATGACAAACTCCCTCGATACACCTGCAAGCTTAAATAATGAACATAGTTGTGACAGATATAGCAAGTGTTCACCGGGATGTCTGTCTCCTACGTAACGATTAGCCAAAACATAGTTGATAATATCAGATGGTATTTTATAAGGCACAATTTCAGTAGGGGGAGGATCAACCACCACAGGTGTGGGGCGTCTTCCCGCAAGCAGCGATCCAATAATAGGGTTGTCCATAAGGACAACTAGTGAAAAGACATAAAGAAAACTGAAAGGTAAACTAACAAGACTAAAAAGCAAAGGTAAAAGATAGCATGCAACTCCCCTATCCTAAAGAGTGGAGTCCCCGGCAACGGTGCCAGAAAATACTCCTTGATGGGCCTCGAACCCCTCGTTGGTTACCCCAAGTGGAAGGTGTAAGATGCAGTATGTAGAAGTGTTTTCCCCTAGCAAAGATGCCAAGGATCGAATCCCCAGAGACTCCTAGGTTCAACAGGTAGGTGTCAACTACTAACGGCGCAATTAGCAATCAACGTGGACCTGCACACAGATACAAATAACTTTGCTCCCAACGAGTACAGAGAGGTTGTCAATCTCTCCGGCCTTGCAGTTCACAAAGGGTTAAAAGCAATATGATAGTAGTGATAGATAGTGTTTTGCAATAGTAAATAAAATAGCGGAAAGTAAATAGTGGATGTGATCAATGATGGTAATATGGACCGGAGTCTCATGATGTTCACTAGTGATGTCTCTCTCCCAAAAGACGATAAAACAGCTATGTGAGGTAAACAAACTACAGCTGGGCAATTGACAGGACCACGAACGCAAACCAATGCTGACTATATTGCAAGAAAGGTTGAGGTTCAAAGCATGGGCGGTACGCCAAAGTAAGTAGACCGAAATCCATCAATATCTACTACTAATCATCCACCTTGAGATATCTATCCAGAACATCTCGCTGGTATTAAGTTGCGAGTCCCACCCATAGTGTAAACTCAATGCAATAGACAACTGCATTAAAAGAACTTTGCGTAAAGTAAACAATCCTTGCACCCGCGGGCACAAGCACCGTTGTTTTCCCCCTTGTGGCAACATCACATCCCCTAGACTCATGTTTCTGTCACTCAAGCTAGTCATCGAGGGGCATGAACCCACAATCGAGCATAACGTTCCCTCTTGGAGTCACTACCTATTACTCGGCCAAAGCAATAAATAACAACGGAGAACATGCAAGAATTACTTATGAACTAAAATATAAAAGTGGTGAATCAAATATATTACTCAAGATCAATCTGAACATAATCTCATAATCCATCGGATCCCAGCAAACTCAACATAGCAACAGCATAAGGATTACATAGGTGCCTCGATCATGTAGGGCAGCTCACGAGGACTAATTAGTGAAGCACAAGAACGGGAGGAGAACATCACATAGCTACTGGTCATGGACTCATGGTCCAAGGGAGACTACTCACGAGTCATCCGGGAGGCGTCCATGGTGGTGGAGAAGCTCCCGGTGGTGATCCTCCCCTCCGGCAGGGTGCCGGGAAGAGTTCTCCTGGTGCTCCCGATCTTGGAAGCGGCGGCGACGGCGGAACAGAGATTGGATCTCGAAAAGAAGTCCTGTTTCGAGGGTTTCGGAGAGTCATTTAAATATATGCCAAAGTAGGGCACCGGGGGGCTCTCGGGGGGCCGAGGCGCCCCCCCCCCCCCGGCGCGGCCCAGGGGGGGCGCCCAGAGGGCGCCTGGAGCCCCTGTGCCCCCCCAGGTTGCCCTTCGGACGCAGTGTTGTTTCCGGTTCGCTGATTTTTTATATAATTTTTCTGGATTTTTCTGGGCAGTTCTCGAAACGTGAAAACCTGAAATACAAAAACAGCCGAAAAGAGAAACTGGCACTGGGGTGCACTGGATTAGTAAGTTAGTCCAAATATGATCAAAAGTGTATGGAAGTGTATGAATATCATAGCAATATCACCCAAAAGTGGCATGGAGCAAGCAGAAATTATAGATACATTTTGGACGTATCAACATCCCCAAGCTTAATTCCTGCTCGTCCTCGAGTAGGTAAATGATAACAAGAATAATTTCTATGGTGACATGCTATTAACCATATAAGACTTTCTCATAGTCATATGGCAAAAGCTTACTGAGACAATGATTCTATAGTAATTAAGTTGCCTCAAGAGAAAATCACAAATGACTGAAAGTTTTACAACATGAAACTGAAACATCAAAAAGAATTGCAATGAACATGATGTGCAAATATGACAAAGTGATATCTAGCTTGCCCCCTTTAGTGATGCAAAACATAAGTGCAGGGGCACCTTCAAGGTTTAAGTGATGACTAGATACAATCATTTCAGAATAAACGATATCACAATCATGCAAAAGACAATGCTACTTTGGGACAATGCACATTACACTCAGAATGACAATCATGCTCTCAGTAGTTGATGCTTGAAGTGCTAGAGCTTTTTATTTTGAAACATGGAAGCAATTGTGTCAACGGTAGTAGTACTTCATATGTGTCATGTATAAAACATCTTATAAGTTGCAAGCCTCATGCATCGAATACCAATAGTGCTCGCTCCTTGTCCTAATTAGCTCGGATCCCCATGGGTTATCATTGCATTGCATATGTTTTAACCAAGTGTCACAAAGGGGTACCTCTATGCCACCTGTACAAAGGTCCAAGGAGATAGATCGCATTTGATTTCTCGTTTTTGATAAATCTCAACTTGAGGACATCCATACCGGGACAACATAGAAAATAGATGATGGACTCCTCTTTAATGCATAAGCATATTCTCATGAGAGATTGAGGATTAAGGTCCAAGCTAAAACTTCCACCATGATGCATGGCTTTTGTTGGCGGCTCAATGTTCTTCTCTAACAATATGCATATTAATTCAACCCACGGTAAATCACCCTTACTTCAGACAAGACGAACATGCATAGCAACTCACATGATATTCAACAAAAGCGTGACAGTTGATGGCGTCCCCAGAAACATGGTTACCGCTCAGCAAGCAACTCATAAGAAATAAGATACATAAGCAACATATTCTTTACCACAATAGTTTTTAGGCTACTTTCCCATGAGCTATGTATTGCATGGTTAATTTGCTTAGTGCAGGTGGAGGTTAGCAAAAGACTGGGAGCGACCAACTAAGAGAGCAATGACGGTCATAATCATGCAGAGCGACAAAGCAATATTGAATCAGGCATGGTAGTTACATCGCTACTTAGAAATAAGAGATCATCAAGGCTTGACAGACTTTCTTTACAGTCTTGAATATGCGTGAGCATACGCCAAGTCAATCAAAATAAATTCTCAAAGGAAGATATTACTAAACCATACCACATCATAGGCAAACAAACCAAGTTGGTACTCCAATGACACATTGGGAACCCCCCAGCTATTCGAGATTAACCATAAGAAAACCTGAACTACTAAGCACCATCATGAAAGTAGCATCTTTATCATAGACACATTAACCCATGCAACGGAAGCAAACTCTCTTAATAAGGTGAGCATGGTAATTAAAGAGAGTTCAAGCAACCAACTAAATAAAAGCTCTTGAAAAGATAAGCATGAATACTAAGAGCAGAGCACGATAGTAGCTATTAAAAGATAAAGAACACACACAGCATAGATAGACATGAAAATTCTATGTAATGTTCTAGGTAGAGGTGGAGCGTGTTTCTCTCCCACATAAAGGAATGCTGAGTTCCGACTCGTTATGAAAAACTAAAAAGAAAACTAAAAGCAAGACGCTCCAAGCATAGCACATAACACATGAAGTGATAAAAATATAGCGAAACGAAAGACGAACTGATAATGTTGATGGAGAAGGGGATGCACGGGGGGCATCCCCAAGCTTAGATGCTTGAGTCTCCTTGAATATTTCTTGGGGGTGCACGGGGGCATCCCCAAGCTTGAGCGCTTGACACTCCTGAATCTTTTTATCATCTTCCCTCGCACACTTGAAAACTCCCTTCATACATAACTCATCATAATCTGATTAGCGAGGTTAGTACCCTTAATAAAATAATTATACCTTGCTGGAAATAAGGATATTCTTGAAGTTCTACTGTTTCTCAAGATTGCCAAAAGGTTTTTGCAAAGAAAAAGCAAGTTCTTAATTTGCATAGTGAAGGTAAGGCAAAACAGGACAGAATCTGTGAAAAACAGAACAGCAGGCAGTAATTGACCTGTTCGGGATACTTCTGCAACTCAAATCAAAAAACTCAGAACTGACGCACGAAAGACAATTATATAGAGAACGCTGTCGAAAAAATTCAGACCAAAAAGATGATCTGGTGATTTTATACGAATTTTTCTATCCAAGGACAGAATCTGTTTCCTGGACAGCACCTCACAACTTTTGAACTTTCTAGCAATCAGAGGCTATACTTGGCACAAATATGAAAAGCAAAGATACAATTATGATGGTACAGAAGTAAACAACATCAAGACTCAACAAAAGCAAAATTTTATTCATGTGGGCTGCCTCCCAAAAGCGCTTTCTTTTATGCCTTTAAGCTAGGCATAAGACTTTAATGATGCTCTCGTCAGAATAAGAGCTGAAGAACAAAAAGAAAGCATCAGGAAGCAAATACCAAACACATTTAAGCCTAACATGCTTCCTATGCATAGGAATATTGCAATAGAATAATTCATTGAAGCACAAAGCAATAAGCATAGGAAGACAAAACAAGTGCAGCTTCAAAACCTTCAACATAAAGAGAGGGAACTTAATATTATTGAAATATCTATAAGCATATGTTCCCTTCTCATAATAATTTTCAGTGGGATCACGACTCAACAATATAAGCATCACATAAAGCATTGTTACCATGATCCACATGCAAATAGGTACTCTTACTCTCCACATAAGCATCATGAAGAGGATAAAACTTAGTATAAAAGAGAGACATAAGCTCCTGCCAGTCCAGCAAGTGTGAGTTATCGAGAAGCCCATACCAATCTGAAGCTTTATCTATAAGTGATACGACAAACAATTTCCTCATGACAAACTCCCTCGATACACCTGCAAGCTTAAATAATGAACATAGTTGTGACAGATATAGCAAGTGTTCACCGGGATGTCTGTCTCCTGCGTAAGGATTAGCCAAAACATAGTTGATAATACCATATGGTATTTTATAAGGCACAATTTCAGTAGGGGGAGGATCAACCACCACAGGTGTGGGGCGTCTTCCCGCAAGCAGCGATCCAATAATAGGGTTGTCCATAAGGACAACTAGTGAAAAGACATAAAGAAAACTGAAAGGTAAACTAACAAGACTAAAAAGCAAAGGTAAAAGATAGCATGCAACTCCCCTATCCTGAAGAGTGGAGTCCCCGGCAACGGCGCCAGAAAATACTCCTTTATGGGCCTCGAACCCCTCGTTGGTTACCCCAAGTGGAAGGTGTAAGATGCAGTAGGTAGAAGTGTTTTCCCCTAGCAAAGATGCCAAGGATCGAATCCCCAGAGACTCCTAGGTTCAACAGGTAGGTGTCAACTGCTAACGGCACAATTAGCAATCAACGTGGACCTGCACACAGATACAAATAACTTTGCTCCCAACGAGTACAGAGAGGTTGTCAATCTCTCCGGCCTTGTAGTTCACAAAGGGTTAAAAGCAATATGATAGTAGTGATAGATAGTGTTTTGCAATAGTAAGTAAATAGCGGAAAGGTAAATAGTGTATGTGATCAATGATAGTAATATCGACCGGAGTCTCATGATGTTCACTAGTGATGTCTCTCTCCCAAAAGACGATAAAACAACTATGTGAGGTAAACAAATTACAGCTGGGCAATTGACAGGACCACGAACGCAAACCAATGCTGACTACATTGCAAGAAAGGTTGAGGTTCAAAGCATGGGCGGTACGCCAAAGTAAGTAGATCGAAATCCATCAATATCTACTACTAATCATCCACCTTGAGATATCTATCCAGAACATCTCGCTGGTATTAACTTGCGAGTCCCACCCATAGTGTAAACTCAATGCAACAGACAACTGCATTAAAAGAACTTTGCGTAAAGTAAACAATCCTTGCACCCGCGGGCATAAGCACCGTTGTTTTCCCCCTTGTGGCAACAGCACATCCCCTAGACTCATATTTCTGTCACTCAAGCTAGTCATCGAGGGGCATGAACCCACAATCGAGCATAACGTTCCCTCTTGGATTCACTACCTATTACTCGGCCAAAGCAATAAATAACAACGGAGAACATGCAAGAATTACTTATGAACTAAAATATAAAAGAGGTGAATCAAATATATTACTCAAGATCAATCTGAACATAATCTCATAATCCATCGGATCCCAGCAAACTCAACATAGCAACAGCATAAGGATTACATAGGTGCCTCGATCATGTAGGGCAGCTCACGATGATTAATTAGTGAAGCACAAGAACGGGAGGAGAACATCACATAGCTACTGGTCATGGACTCATGGTCCAAGGGAGACTACTCACGAGTCATCCGGGAGGCGTCCATGGTGGTGGAGAAGCTCCCGGTGGTGATCCTCCCCTCCGGCAGGGTGCCGGGAAGAGTTCTCCTGGTGCTCCCGATCTTGGAAGCGGCGGCGGCGGCGGAACAGAGATGGGATCGCGAAAAGAAGTCATGTTTCGAGGGTTTCGGAGAGTCCTTTAAATATATGCCAAAGTAGGGCACCGGGGGGCTCTCGGGGGGCCGAGGCGCCCCCCCGGCGCGGCCCAGGGGGGCGCGCCCACAGGGCGCCTGGAGCCCCTGTGCCCCCCCCCAGGTTGCCCTTCGGACGCAGTGTTGTTTCCGGTTCGCTGATTTTTTATATAATTTTTCTGGATTTTTCTGGGCAGTTCTCGAAACGTGAAAACCTGAAATACAAAAACAGCCGAAAACAGAAACTGGCACTGGGGTGCACTGGATTAGTAAGTTAGTCCAAATATGATCAAAAGTGTATGGAAGTGTATGAATATCATAGCAATATCACCCAAAAGTGGCATGGAGCAAGCAGAAATTATAGATACGTTTTGGACGTATCACCATACCGCTACACTCGGGCATTGTTATCAAAGAGTGCCACCCATTACATGACCTCACGGGACAAGACGGAGCAGCCAGCTGGATCCCATGGGACCCCCTTCTACTCTCTCCCTCACTTTCTTGTCCCCTGGCACTGGTACCGTTACGTGCTATACAAACGATTTTTAACCCATTTCCGTGACAGAGTTTTAAACCGTCGTCTTGCCTGCGTGTGCGATAGAGGGTCATTCCCACACGATCCAGAAACCGTCGGGGATAGGCGAGATGCTACTGACGATTTCCATAGAATAAATGTATGAGAAGTCGAGGCCTATCCCACACGTTAAGCCTCCACGTTACGTTTCTAATCCATGAGACATCCGAAACAATTACGCAGCTATACTCCTATGGAAAAGGTGGATATCACAAACATTTAATCTACCGATGTGTTTGCGATAGGTACGTTGTCGCACACAGTTAAAAAATCTAAAATATATGCGGTGCCTTGATACGTCTCCAACGTATCTATAATTTATGAAGTATTGATGCCATGTTTGCAATAATTTTATATGGTTTTGGTACGATTTTATTAGAACTGACCCGGACCGACGATGTTTCCAGCAGAACTACCGTGGTGTCATTTTTTGTGCAGAAATAAAAGTTCTCAAAATAGGCTGAAATTTTACGGTGATTTTTATGGACCAAAAGAGACCCCCGAAGCATCAGAGCTGGCCCAGGAAGTAGACGAGGAGGCCACAAGTCAGGGGGCGCGCCCCTACGGCTTGTGGGCCCCTCAAGCACCCCCTTGACGTGAGACCAGCGCCAAAAAATCCTATAAATACCACCCCCCTAGAAAGAACCCTAGATGAGAAGTTCCGCCGCCGCAAGCCTCTGTAGCCACAAAAAAACCAACTGGGACACCGTTTCGACACCCTGTCAGAGGGGGGAATCATCACCGAAGGCCATCTTCATCATCCCGGCGGGCTCCATAATGAGGAGGGAGTAGTCCACCCTCGGGACTGAGCGTTTGTACCAGTAGCTATGTGTTTTATCTCTGTGTCTCGTGTTCTTGATTTGGCACAATCTTGATGTACCACGAGATTTGTTATTATAGTTGGATCTTACGATGTTCTTCCCACTCTACCTTGTGATGAATTGAGTCTTTTCCTTTGAGGTTTTATTATGTCGGATTGAATCTTTGGATGTGAGAGCACTTGATGTATGTCTTGCGATGGGAAATCCGTGGTGATAATGGGATGTTCTATTGATCCACTTGATGTATGTTTTGGTTATGAACTTGCGGATTCCCGTGGTGACATTGGGTAATCTATGCATAGGGGTTGGTAAGCGTTTTCATATTCCTTCTATGATAGAATTCTTGGGGTACTGCTACCTCTTAAGCTTGCGTTGGTTTTCCCTTGAAGAGGAAAGGGTGATGCAGCAGAGTAGAGTAAGTATTTTCTTCAGTTTGAGAACCAAGGTATCAATCCAGTAGGAGACAACGCGCAAGTCGCCAAATACCTGCACAAACAATCAACAACTTTCACCCAACGCGATAAAGGGGTTGTCAATCCCTTCACGGTTACTTGCAAAAGTGAGATCTAATAGAGATAGATAAACGGTAAAATATATTTTTTGGCATTTTTGGTTTATAGATTGGAAAGTAACAGATTGCAAAAAGAGTAAATAGGAAACTAGTATTGTAGATCAGAAACTTATATGATGGAAAATAGACCCGGGGGGCATAGGTTTCACTAGAGGCTTCTTTCAAGATAGAAAATACTACGGTGGGTGAACAAATTACTGCCAAGCAATTGATAGAAGAGCGCATAGTTATGACGATATCTAAGGCAATGATCATGAATATAGGCATCATGTCTGTGTCAAGTAGACCGACTCCTGCCTGCATCTACTAGTATTAATTACTCCACACATCGACCGACTCCTGCCTGCATCTAGAGTATTAAGTTCATGAAGAACAGAGTAACGCTTTAAGTAAGATGACATGATGTAGCAGAATTAACTCAAGCAATATGTTGAAAACCCCATCTTGTTATCCTCGATGGCAACAATACAATACGTGTCTCGTTCCCTTTTGTCACTGGTGTTGGAGAACGTAGTAATAATTCAAAAAAATTCCTACGTGTCACCAAGATCAATCTAGGAGATGCTAGCAACGGGAGAGAGGGAGTGCATCTTCATACCCTTGAAGATCGCTAAGCGGAAGTGTTGCAAGGAACGCGGTTAATGGAGTCGTATTCGCGGCGTTTCAAATAGCGGAGGATCCGATCTAGCGCCGAATGGACGGCGCCTCCACGTTCAACACACGTACAGCCCGGGGACGTCTCCTGCTTCTTGATCCAGCAAGGGGGGGAGGAGAAGTTGAGATAGAGCTCCGGCAGCACGACGTCTATTGGGGAACGTAGTATTTCAAAAATTTCGCAAGATCTATCTAGGAGAAGCATAGCAACGAGAGGGGAGAGTGTGTCTACGTACCCTCGTAGACCGAAAGCGGAAGCGTCTAGTGACACGGTTGATGTAGTCGAATGTCTTCGTGATCCAACCGGTCCAAGCACCGAACATACGACACCTTCGCGTTCAGCACACATTCAGCTCGATGACGTCCCATGAGCTCTTGATCCAGTTTAGCGTCATGGGAGAGTTTCATCAGCACGACGGCGTGGTGACGGTGATGATGAAGCTACCGGCACAGGGCTTCGCCTAAGCACTGCAACGGTATGACCGAGGTGTGTATCTGTGGGGAGGGGCACTGCACACGGCTAAAATCAACTTGTGTGTCCATGGGGTGCCCCCTCCCCACGTATATAAAGGAGTGGAGGAGGGTAGGGGCCATCCCTCTCTATGGCGCGCCCTAGGGGAGTCCTACTCCCACCGGGAGTAGGATTCCCCCTGAGGTAGTCCTGTATTCAGGGGTCCTCACGCATCTAGGTCAAGGAAGCTGGGCCGCACTAGTGGGCCGAGTAAAGAAGAAGCAGAAGACCTTCCCCCGTATTCGGTCACGTACGTATTGTGGCATATCATTCTTTTGCAATCTTTGAGCCTAAATATAAGTTGTCTTCCTCCAAGTTTTTACCGTTGGATATGTGTACTGCATTCCACTCCCTTGTTGATAAATACACAACTTATGGAGGAACACATTTTATATTGGCCTTCTAAGCTTTTCGCCCATTTTGGCAATCGATGCCAATGGGGGAGAAGTTTCAGAGAGTTTTGTGAGGAAGTTTAGAGAGTTGTTTCCTCCCTTATTGCTTTGGTTTTATTCCTAAGCTTTTGCATCTCATGCGCATACATTATTGTTGCATGGTATGGTGATGCATAATTCCTTATTTAAACTCTCTTGAAAGTGATTGTCATCAATTACCAAAATGGGGGAGATTGAAAGAACATGCGGTGCCCCCATGTTTGGTTTTGGTAATTGATGACAATCTCTATGGACTAATGGTTGCCATGAGTTATATTTGAAGGGTTTGTCCATAGACTTTTCTTGGAGTCCATGTGTTGGTTTCAAGGAGAGTTTGTGATGAACAAGGTGCTATTAAGGAATTATCCAAAGATTGGTCTTGTGAGTGTTGAGCTTATTGCAAGCATGTCTTGAAGAAGAAGAGTGTGCTATCATTCATGTTTACCTTCAAGACATCATCCAAATGAAGAGAGTTGGAAAGATTCAAGGTTGATCAAGACTAAGTGAAGGAGTGAATCAAGTTGATCAACACACAAAGCGTAGAAGATGTACCGAGAGGGATCAAGTGATCCCATGGTATGGTAAGCATTGTCAATTACGCTTTGTGTACTAACCCATGGTCTTCGTGGGAGTTCTTTGTGGGGTTAGGTTGCGGTGTGCAAGTTCAAGTGATGCATCACGAGGAGATCAAGTGCTTGAAGCTTGTGGTCCATTGTGGTGACAATAGACTTGTGAAGATATGTCGAAGAGTGGCTCACCCATAGTGGAGTATGTGGGAGCAATCTACTAGTCTTCACCGAGCCAACGCAATCAAGAAAGGTGGTCCAACTTGAGAAAGTCAAGATCGTATACATCTAGCTCAAGTGGACTTTGTGCAAGGCAAAGGTTTTCCCTTGATAGGTTCTCTATTTTACTGGTCTCATGGTGTTAGTTTGGAGACCGGGTTATAGGATCGATCACCGTACTATCAAGGGGGGCTCTCAAGTGAGTAGCTTGATCATATCATTCGTAGAGAGCTCAAACCATTGCATCATTGCATCATGTTTCTTGGTTCTTGTTTGGTTCTCTTTGTGAGTCTTAGAGCTTATGGTCATCTTGATGACAAGCTTGAGTTCATCGAAAACGGAGTTCACATGCGTCTTCTATGATGTTTTCGGTGTTGGAGGCTTTACCGGTCTTATCCGAGGAAGGGTTCTCACCATTTTCTTATGGGCCTTTTATAATTTGCTTCTTATTTATATTTCTTTCAAGATTGTGTTAGCCCTTGTCGCTAGCTTTCCAACAAACTTGGTTTCATCGAATTCAGAGTCCGTTTGCAAAAGTTGTGGCAGTTTTGGTGTTCTGAAAAGGCTGCAGCGGTACTACCGCGAATTGGAGCGGATGTAATTTTTACTACCGCTCCAGAGCAGTACTACCGTGGCTCCTACAGCGGTAGTACCGCTCCGGACCAAAAACTCGTCCCAAGTCCTGCGGTGGTAGGCCCAGATGTAATTTTTTAGTACCGCTCGCAAGCAGTAGTACCGCTACCCCTAGCGGTAGTACCGTGAGGTGAAGCGGTACTACCGCTCCGACGGTTCTTCTGGCCTTTTTGCCTCCTCGCTATTGTTTTTCAAAGGGGTACTACCGCCCTAGCGGTAGTACCGCTCCTTAGAGCGGTAGACCGCTCTGTGCGGGCTGTGAGCATAACGGTTGGATTTTTTCCCCACCTATAAAAGGGGGTCTTCTTCCCCAATGAACCTTATCCTTTGAGCTCGTGTTCTTCCCCCATTGTTGACCTTCTTCGAGCTTGCTATCTCTCAATCCCTCCATGGATTCTTGCTAGTTTTTGGGGGAAAAAGAGAGAGGAGATCTAGATCCACACTTCCACCAATCACTTTCTCCTCTTTGTGAGGGGAACCCTTTGGATCTAGTTCTTGGAGTTCTTGGTGTTCTCCTTCTTGTTCTTCCTCTCCTTTCCCTCCCTAGCATTAGTTGCTTTGGTGGGATTTGAGAGAGAAGGACTTGGGCACTCCGTGTGCCCTTGCCATTGCATTTGGTGCATCGGTTTGAGTTCCCCACGGTGATACGTGGAAGTGAAGTTTGAGAAGCTTATTACTCTTGGGTGTTTGGGCACCCTAGAGCTTGTTCCTCTTGGGTGCCTTGGCTCCCTAGACGGTTGATGTTGTTCGGAGCTCAATCATTGTAGTGTAAAGCTCCGGGCAAGCGTCGGGGTCTCCAATTAGGTTGTGGAGATTGCCCCGAGCAATTTGACGGGTACCGGTGACCGCCCCCAAAGGTTGCCAAAGTGTACGGGTTCGGTGACCGCCCCCAAGGGTTGCCATTTGTACCGGTTCGGTGACCGCCCTCAAGGGTCCCTTAGTGGAATCACGGCACCTTGCATTGTGCGAGGGCGTGAGGAGATTACGGTGGCCCTAGTGGCTTCTTGGGGAGCATTGTGCCTCCACACCGCTCCAAACGGAGATTAGCATCCGCAAGGGTGTGAACTTCGGGATACATCGTCGTCTCCGCGTGCCTCGGTTATCTCTTACCCAAGCCCTTTACTTATGCACTATACTTTGTGATAGCCGTATTGTTTGTTGTCATATATGTTGCTATCACCTACTTGTTTATCTTGCTTAGCATAAGTTGTTGGTGCACATAGATGAGCCTAGTTGTTGTCGGTTTGGTGCTTGACAAATTAACAGCTAGGTTTATTCCGCATTTATTCAAGCCTAAACCGTAATTATTTTAAAAGCACCTATTCACTCCCCCCCTCTAGGCGACATCCACGATCTTTTAGGAATCCCGGACATAGATGATCTCACGATCATACATCAGCAGCCCGGGGAAACGGTCAACCACTTCTGGGCCAGATTCCTACTTGTTAAAAACAAGATCAGGGACTGATGCAATGACAAAGCGGTCTCTTTATTTCACCGCAATTGGACGGACGAGGGAGTCTTGAACGCCCTCAACCGACGTCGTGTTCCGAGTTTCACAGAATTATCGCAGTTAGTACGGAAGTACTGCGCAATGGAAAATACTATGAAAGCCCAGAATACACCTCTGGAACGGTCCATCTCCGGACAGTACGTTACCAAAGCTAAATGGACTTACCCTAGTTGGTCATCCGATAGCATTCCTATTGGCAAGAAGAACAAGCCTATTTCAAGGCACAAGTCCGTACTTAACGACCTACTCGATACACCTTGCCAAATACACGCAACCCCGGATAATGTCCCAAACCATCGCCTTAGAGCATGCTGGGTACTCCGGCAGGTAGCAAAAAGCGGTACGGCAATTCTTGCCACCACCGCGCCAAGGGAGAATGACATCAATGTCTTCACTGTCTTCGAGACGTTCTCCTCAAATAACCATCGCAAGAGAGCAAATCGCGAACTTGCCGAGGTTTACCAAATTAGCTCTGCAAGCCCATGGAGCGACATGGCAATCAGTTTTTCTGCCGAAGACGCACCTCGAGTCCGGCCGATCCGAGCAGCAACAACTCTTGTACTAGACCCAATAGTAGATGGCTTTCGCCTCACTAAAGTACTTATGGACGGAGGAAGCGGACTAAACCTCATATACGAGGAAACGCTTGCAAAAATGCAGGTCGAGAAATCCCGCATTGAGCACACCAACACAACCTTTAGGGGGATCATACCAAGCCGCGAGGCCAAGTGTTCGCGAAGCATTAAGCTCGATGTAGTGTTCGACTCACCCGACAACTACAGATCGGAGGAACTACTCTTTCACATTGTGCCCTTTCACAGCGGATACCACGCCCTTCTAGGACGGGACGATTTCTCACGCTTTCAAGCTATACCCCATTACGGGTACATGAAGCTTAAAATGCCAGGGCCCAATGGGGTGATCACGATAATAAGTGATTTGGATAGAGCACTCCACGTCGAAAATAAAACGACATCCTTAGCCTTAGAGGCATTATCCGAAGTTCTCGCGGCTGAAGAAATAACTACCCTACGATCAAAGGTGGATGCCGATGACGTCATCCTCGCCAAAAGATCAAAGTCTACCTCCTTCAAGCCCGCTGACGAAATCATCAAATTCCAAGTGCACCCAACGGACCCTAATAAAATAGCATCCATCGGGGTACAGCTGGATCCGGTGGTAGACCGCGCGTTATGCGCCTTCCTTCGGGAAAATTGGGATATATTCGCCTGGCACCCTTCAGACATGCCAGGGATCCCACGTAAGCTGGCCGAACACAGCCTCAATATTATAAAAGGGTTCAAACCAATCAAGCAGTCATTGCGACGATTTTCCGAACCCAATAGACAAGCAATGGGAGAAGGGTTAGCCAAACTATTGGAAGCCGGATTCATCAGAGAAATCAAACATCCAGATTGGCTAGCCAACCTAGTCATGGTACCGAAGAAGGATAAATCCTGGCGCCTCTGTGTCGATTTCACATACTTGAATAAGGCTTGCCCAAAGGATCCCTTTCCTTTGCCCCGCATTGACCAAATTATTGATGCAACGACCGGACACGACTCACTGTGCTTCCTTGATGCTTACTCCGGATACCATCAGATAAAGATGAAAGAATCCGATCAGGCCGCAACGACATTCATTACCCCGTACGGCCCTTTTTGTTTCAACACTATGTCTTTCGGACTAAAAAACGCTGGCGCCACATATCAACGCATGATTCAAACATGCCTAGAAAAACAAATTGGCAAAACAGTGGAGGCATATGTTGATGACGTAGTCGTAAAGACCAAACACGTCGAGACCTTGGTGGATGATCTCCGTGTTACGTTTGCCAACCTCCGAGAATATGACATAAGGCTTAATCCGGAAAAATGTGTCTTCGGCGTTCTAGCCGGAAAGCTGTTAGGGTTCATCATATCCCATAGACGAATCGAAGCCAACCCAACCAAAATCCGGGCCCTATCAGAACTCAAAATACCAACCGATATCAAGAAAGTGCAAAAACTAGCAGGCTGCGTAGCGGCTTTAAGCCGCTTCATCTCCAGGTTAGGAGAAAAAGCATTGCCACTTTACAGATTGCTACAGCGCACTGACAATTTCGAATGGACAAATGCGACCATAGCCGGATTGGAAGAAATAAAAGCTTTACTAGCAAGCAACCCAATCCTAGCCGCCCCCGGTGTTGGCGAACCAATGCTGTTGTACATATCAGCCACTCACCAGGTGGTGAGTGTCGTGCTCCTCGCCGAACGAGCCGAAGAGGGACATAAATTCCCCGTTCAAAAGCTCGTATACTATGTATCCGAGGTTCTCACACCGTGTAAATCACGGTACCCCCACTATAAAAAAATTGCCTATGCAGTCTTCATGTCATCTCGGAAACTCCGGCACTACTTTCAAGAGTGTTCGATCACAGTGGCATCCAAGGTACCACTCAATGATATTATCAATAATAAAGATGCCACGGGACGCATAGAAAAATGGGCCATTGAGCTCCTACCGCTCGAAATATCTTACAAGCCGCGCCAGACTATTAAATCACAGGTGTTGGCCGACTTCGTCGCAGAATGGACCGAAGCCGAACTCCCTAAAGAGTACGGCTCATACTCCCACCGGGCAATGTACTTCGACGGTTCCAAAATGCTATCCGGACGGGGGCTGGTGTAATTTTGACATCTCCAACAGGGGATACAGTTCGGTACGTTTTACATATTATGTATACGGACTCGAACAATGCGGTCTTTGACTAGCCATATCCATGGGCATCCAATGCCTAGAGGTACGCGGAGACTCAAAACTCGGCATCTCCCAAATCAATGAGGGATTTTGATGCGAAGGATTCAAAAATGGCAGCTTATCGCAATGCCATATTATAAATATCGGCTCGATTTGAGGGGTTGGAATTCCATCACGTAGCCTGGGATAATAACCAGGCAGCCGACGTACTCGCACGCATGGGAGCTAAACGCGACCCCATCCCACCGAACACATTTGTGGAATGGTTGTTTAAGCCATCAGTAACATGGTAGGACGCGAGCGGTGATGCGAATACACATCCAAACACACCCCCAGCCGAACTCAACCACAAAGTCATCGGAGAGCCAAGCATGGATATAACTCCTTCGGCTCATGAAATCATGGCTGTTATAGCCACCTGGACAGAGCCTTTCCTAGCTTACCTTAATAGGCAGGAACTCCCCGATAACCAGAATGAGGCCCGCCGCATAGCCCGGCGTTCTAAAGCATGCAAAGTTCACGAAGGTGAACTATACAAGAAAAGCACATCTGGTATTCTCCAAAGGTGTTTGATTAGCGGTACGGGAGATGCACATGGCCAATGGGCGTGAGTTTTGGCTGAGGATGATCGTCTACTAAGAACAATGTCTTCAGAAATTTTCAGCTCAAAAGGAGGATCCTAGGTGGTACTTGCTTTGCAAAGTACCACACTAGAAAAAAAATATGAATGTTGAAGCTGGGCTCAAAATAATGAATGGATTGAGCTAAAATTTGGTGGAGGATGGTTATTTGGGCATAGGAAAGCACAGTAGAAAATTGGTACCATTTGGACACGCCAAAGTGCTACTTCCTTCACAATGCTCTTCTCTAGACAAAAACTTGGGAAATTAGCGAGAGTAATTGGATAAATGAAATGAGCTCAAATTTGGTGTAGGTAAGTTACATACGTATGGTCATGCCCTGGTAAATTTTCAAATCATTTGGGTAAGCCTAGCTAGTACTTACTTCACAAAGCTTCTATCAAGATAGAAACTTTGGAAATTTTTTGAGAAAAATTTACCAGGAAAATGGAGCTGAATATTATCATGTGGTAATGGTTTGGGCATGGAAGAGTGCCCAAAAAGTTTGAGGGTAATAGTAGGGGTCTAGATAACACTTGCTTTGCAATGTGTCAATCTGGCCATAAAATTTAAATTGAACTTGGGCTCACATAGCTGATTTGACTGAGCTGCAATTTGTAGGAGGGTGATAATCTGGGCATATGAAGAAATTGTATAAATTTCATGTCATTTGGATATATAAAAATGGTACTTCCTTCACAATGCTTCTAGGTGGACAAAAACTTTGGAAAATTGCCGAGGAAGATTTACTAGGCAAATGGAGCTGAATTTTGTCATGAGGCAATGGTTTGGATAGGAAAGAGTGCCCGAAATTTTTGAGGGCAATCAAGAATATATATATATATAGCACTTCCTTCACAAAGTGATGTTCTGAACAGAATAGGAAAATGAATATTGTTGAATTATTTTTGAACTAGACAAGGGAGGATTTTTACATATTTGACAAAGATATGACCCAAACAATTTATGAGTTTTTTTTGGGAATTTTGGGAATGACAGAAATATAGGTTGCTTCACAACCTAGGGAAAAAATTGACACATGGACATGACACATAGGCAAAACTGATGAGGTGACGCCTAGTCATAGCAATCCACCACAATTTACAAGGTCATGACCATCTATATTGATCATGATCAACTAGAAATAAGGCGGCGGACCAGTGATGTCTGCTTTATGACCATTTCGTGTAAGGAAATTACGACCTTTCTGACCAAAATGGTCGATATAGTTTAGGGTTTGGAGCCCCCGAACAGCTTTTGACCAATTGGTCGTAAATGGTCGTAGATTTGTGACCAACTCTTCCAGGGTCACTGACAGAAGGTCACAAGTGACATATTTCTTGTAGTGTCTTCGTCATTTTTATCTTCTAACGAGATTGGTTTAGCAGCCATTTGATTTACTAGAGTAGCTTGTGCATCAGATATTTTTCCTAGCAAACTTTCAGCAAAAGCATACTTAGATTGGAGATTGCAAACTTCTCTACTAATATCATCAAGTTGTTTTGTTATAGCATCAAGCACAACGGAGTGCTCCTTGAGTTCTTCGATGAAATTCTTATTATGCTCAAATTGTGTAGTCATATATTCCTTAATACTTTTCTCAATTTCAAGCAAAATATTGGGGTAAGGAACATCATAATATTTTTTTGAGGCATCATGACTACGCAAACAAAAATGCACGCAAAAACGGATCCGGCAAGAAAACAGCAAACGAGAAAAAAGGGCAAATAAAAATGGCAAATTTTTGTGAAGTGGAGGAGATGAAAACGAGAGGCAAATGGCAAACATTGTAAATTGCGAGGAGATGAGATTTGTGATTAGGAACCTGGTATATGTTGAAGATCCTCCCCTGCAACGGCGCCAAAAATTCCTTTTGATATTTTGCTAGAACTACATCGGTATTTCTCCAAAGAGGAAGGGATGATGCATCACAGCAACGGTATGTATTTACCTCAGTGATGAGACCAAGGTTATCGAACAAGTAGAAGAACCAAGCAACACAACGTAAATGACACATGCACACAAATAACAAATACTCACTATCCGACGTGTAAAAGGGGTTGTCAATCCCTTTCGGGTAACAGACGTGAGAGAGTTATAAATATTGATAGATCGAACGCCAAATAAGATAAATTACAGCAAGGTATTTTTGTATTTTTCATTTAATAGATCTGAAAATAAAAGCAAAGGAAAAGTAGATCGCAAAGGCAAATAATATGAGAAAGATACCCGGGGGCCGTAGGTTTCACTAGTGGCTTCTCTGAGAAAAATAGTAAACGGTGGGTGAACAAATTACTGCTGGGCAATTGATATACTTCAAATAATCATGACGATATCCAGGCAATGAACATTATATAGGCATCACGTCCAAGATTAGTAGACCAACTCCTGCCTGCATTTACTACTATTACTCCACACATCGATCGCTATCCAGCATGCATCTAGTGTATTAAGTTCATGGAAAAATGGAGTAATGCAATAAGAACGATGACATGATGCAGACAAGATCTATTTATGTAGAAATAGACCCCATCGTGTTATCCTTAGTAGCAACGACACATCCGTGTCGGTTCCCCTTCTGTCACTGGGATCAAGCACCGTAAGATCGAACCCACTACAAAGCACCTCTTCCCATTGCAAGATAAATAGATCAAGTTGGACAAACAAAACCCAAATATCGGAAAAGAAATACGAGGCTATAAGCAATCATGCATATAAGAGATCAAAGAAGACTCAAATAACTTTTATGAATATAAAAAGATAGATCTGATCATAAACTCAAAGTTCATCGGATCCCAACAAACACACTGCAAAAAGAGTTACATCACATGGTTCTCCAAGAGGCCATTGTATTGATAATCAAACGAGAGAGAGGAAGCCATTTAACTACTAACTACGGACCTGTAGGTCTACAAAGAACTACTCATGCATCATCGGAGAGGCACCGATGGAAGTGGTGAACCCCTCCGTGATGGTGTCTAGATTAGATCTGGTGGTTCTGGAACTTGCGGTGGCTGAAATTGATTTTCGTTGACTCCCCTAGGGTTTCTAGAATATTTGGATATTTATAGAGCAAAGAGGCGGTCCGGGGCACCTGAGGTGGGCACAACCCACCAGGGCGCGCCTGAGCCTCCTAGCGCGTCCTGGTGGGTTGTGCTCGCCTCGGAGCACCCCCCAGACGCTTCTCCGGCCCACTGGATGTCTTCTGATCCAAAAAAAATCCACAAAATGTTTCACTGCGTTTGGACTCCGTTTGATATTGATTTCCTGCGATGTAAAAAACATGCAGAAAACAACAACTGGCACTTGGCACTATGTCAATAGTTAGTACCAAAAAATAATATAAAATGACTATAAAATGATTATAAAACATCCAAGAATGATAATATAACAACATGAAACAATAAAATATTATAGATACGTTGGAGACGTATCAACCCTACTCATGCTTTATGGTGGATTAGCCTCACGAGGGGTCGGATATGAACTTGCTACAGTCAAAGAGCAGCCTCGGGAGGGCTCTAGTGATGTGTTCTCTCCAAGGATCGCCCCCCCCCCCTCTAAGAAGTATGCTAGTCTATATTTATAGTGGCCTCGGTCCTCTTCCCGCATCATTTGGGCGGGAAGAGATCCCACAACGACCAATTTCGAAGGGAGACAAGAGGTACATCTTATCCTGACGAAAGGTGATCTTCGTCCGCAAAGCCTCTGATCCTAACGCGGGAGTGGGCTCGGCGATGACATCTGCCCTACAGAGCTCGTGATCCTGGTCTTGTAACACGAGAATGGAAACCTTTGGCGCTCCTCTCGGGAACACGCGCCTGACCTTCTCCTCCTTGCACGAAATAGGAAACTGCTCCCTCTGCGCGCGCTGCCGCTCGCCTGGCGCCGGTCGTCATGCTTCACGTCACCACGCCCTCGTGAGGGGGGGGGGGCGCTTGCATAGGAAACTCCGCCCCTCGGGAGGCAGCTTGCGGGGCCGCTCCCTAGGGGGTCTTGGCGCTCTCCTTCTCACGAGGGCAGGGGCCCCTCTCACGAGGGCTCTTCTCGACCAGTCTTGAGATGGGCCCTGCTGGGCCGTCATGGGGTCGCGTGTTGGGCCGCATGCACGCAAGTCCGGGTACCCCGGTTCCCAGAACGGCGGCAGACACACCCCGTCGTTGGCCCGTCCAGACCCAGATGGGGACCAGATCTAGGCCGAGCAGGCGCAAGTCACCCCGCCGCCGTGCGCGGACCGCCTCCGCCTGAGAGCATCCCTCGGATCCGCGATGCCCCGAGTTGGAGCTTCTTCGAGAGGGGAAAAGCCAGGGGCCGCCGTCGAACGGGCCTGACCCGACGACGGACTCCGATAGCCGCGAGGGGAAAGGTGGGTTGGGCGAGGGCTCGAGGAGGAGTGGCCGGGGGCGAAGCCAGTCGTTCACGGGGGGCTACACGGTCGTAAGAGGAGGATGGGGTCATGCGTGGATTCATTGCACTCCAGCTCAGCTACTACTCACAGCAAACAAATTTAAGTGCAACACACGAGCCATTTTGCTAGGAAGTACAGTAGAAGGTAAACATTAAAATTTGTTTTTTTACACACATGCACAGCTGATTTTTCATGAAATTTGTACGTTTTCGAAATATATTTTTCATGAAAAATTGTACGTTTTCGATTTTATTTTTATTTTTTCGAGATCAAAGTCCTACGCGTTGAGACAGTGCGCTTCATCGTCGTCATCACCGTCGCGTCCACCCCCGTGTCTTGGTTTCGACTTCCGAGACCAACACGAGTCGCCAGATCTCCCGGTACGCACCGGAGCTCCCTTCTTCCATGGCCTGACCCGACCACGACCGAGAACCGCATTAACCTCGCGCGCTCTACCTCTATCCCTCTTTGCGTCTTGCACCAGGATCTGCCCCTTCCCCGACCCGAATCGCGCGGAGATGGACGCCGGCGGCAGCGGAAGCGGCGCCGACCTGAGGAGCAGCATCAAGAAGTGGAAGATCATCTACCCGGTGTACCTCAACTCCAAGAAGACGGTCGCCGAGGGCCGCCGCATCGCCGCCGCCAAGGCCTGCCCCGACCCCACCTGCATCGAGATCGCCGACAGCTGCGCCTACCTCAAGATCCCTCGCGCCATCGAGGTACCCATATCGTTTCTCCCCCTGTCTTTTCGTTGAATTTTTGCAGCCTGGGATTCCCTTTGCTCTTCCTTAGATTTGTGCGGGCGTTGATGTTTGAACTGGTTATGGTGTCTATGCAGTTGGATAAGGCATATCCGCGGGATTTCTTCCAGGTGGGGAGGGTGAGGGTGCAGCTCACGAATGATGACGGCTCCCCAGTCAACCCTGCAATCAGAACAAGTAAGCACTAAAACTGCTCATTGATCCTGGAACACCCCTTGACTTTCATCTTTAAGCATTCTATGATAAAGTGGAAGCTATGCACTGTAAAAAAAGGGTCAAGGCCATCTAGTTCTATACACGATTCATACCGTTTTCAAGCTATCCCAATTCCTGTTATTGCACCTATAGTAGAGCTTTGAGGAATAGATATGTCATTTGTCAATGCTTCGATCGCTTCTATGAGGGAAGGTCGATAGTGCAAAGTCCTAAAGATGACACTTATCGTGACCTATTGTTAAAATACACACTGTCAATTCCCTAGAAGGAAATTAATTTTGGTCCCATGCAATTCTCTTTCTATTCTATTTAAGGTTTTGTGAGATCAGTATTCTCGTGGTAAGTTAAGAGGTTGATTCTCCAGATTTTAATGCGCAACAATGATTCATGGTAGAAGAACCGTACTCCATTTTTTGTGTGACTCTCTCTCTCTTCATTTCACCCGTGCAATGTTGGGAATACAGGATTACAATCTTAAATCATCATGAGTTGCAAATGATTAGTTCCTTTCAAACAAGGATGTTTCGGGATATGGTCGCTCCTAAGTTTATGGCAAGGAAGTATCTTCTAAAATGAACAGAAATAATCCCCACAGTCCACACTAGTATGCTATAACTATGGCCATCTTAATTAAGTATTATTGCTACCTGTTGGCTCATATTGATACTATCATCTTGAATTGCTTACACATGGTTTGTGAAGATTTACTTTTTTTTTGCGTGATATGGTTTACCCTATTAGGCTTTGTTGTTGTCGTTGTTGTTGTTGTACCTGTAGACTATTATAGTCAGATAGTGATGCTGTAAAGTGTGATTAAGTTGTGGATGTTCACCGAATTTAGTAGTTCAGTACAATGCAATATAGTATTTCAAAACAATGCAACATTCATAGAATTCAATGTCTATTTTTAAAATATTTTCAGCTTTGCTTGGTTTGTTTTTTCTGCTCTTAGTTAGACTTCTTTATACCTCAAAACCCATGGACAATCTTTTCCCTAAGTCAGATATGTGTGTGGTCTGGAGGTCTTGGGTTCGAACGAACCAGCCTCCTTGCAGAATTATTATGCCAGGGTAAGGCTGTCTCGAAATCCCCTTCCCAGACCCCACTCTGTGTGATAGTTTTCAGCACTGGGTACGCCCTTAGATATGTGCGTGGCCAATTGAACTTAACATCCTGACGCATATTCCCAATTTTATTTGATCAACAAATAACCACATATAAGTAGTACCAACATTGATTATTAACTTTCTAGGAGAAGTGAAGTTGCAATATGTGTGAATAAACTAAGTAATCATATCACGAGGCATACTATATAGGAACAAATAGGAAACTATGTTTAAATAAAATAAATGATGGTAACACATTTTAACTAACAATAGTTAATCAAACTTGTGTATCCCATATTGCACTGTGAAGTCACATTCAAGAGTTTTTCAGACGAAGGGTTTGACTCCAAATCTGTGTAGTTTTCGTATGTTTACGACCAGGCTCTGCGAACTTCGAAATAACCATGAGAATATTCACAAAAAAAATGATGTTTCCACGCAGTTCTCAGGACTCAATAGTGTTATGATACACAGACATAAAAATAAAAGCAAAAGGTGCAGCTTGGCTTGTTTTGATGTGTACAGGAATTCTCGCAGCTTAGCTTGATTAACTAAAGAAGGGGTAAGTTTGGAGGTCGAAAAGAAGGGACAAGGTTGTGGTTGAGTACATGGACCACTTCCTTTTGTTATGCTACCCTGGACGTTAGTTGGTAAAACACTAAAATGTTTTCTTTTACTGTTTTCCTAATGCAAATGGAATTTGTGCACAAGTGGAAACTTTTCTGGTAAGTGAGTTTTGGAGCATAGTGAATAAGAGCATAAATAGGAGATATAAGACCACTCTTGCAAAAGATCTGAGGTAGGTTTTTTTTATTGGACTCCAAATCTGACACGGTGACACCAGAACGATGGATAAGGAGATCTGCTATGGTTCTGGGCCTTGAACTGTCATATTTGCAAACGAAATACCCCCCCTCCCCCTACAAAAGAAATATTCCCTGTGTGTTATTTCAGGAAATAAGTATTGTTGACATGGACTTCTCTTGTCCAAATTTTATCTAGACAGATAATTTAGGAGATCCAATGGTTGCTACATGTGTTTGTCATGATTACCCCATTTCCGTTTGTACTTTGGTATTTTAGCTGATTAACTAGTCCTTTGTACTATGCCATTATGTACCTTAGATGCAACAATATGAACAAAATGGCTGGAAACTCATGGCGCTAGCTCAGATTACAAGGGACTAGTATATGCCCTATGTAATGATCCTTGTGTCATTTTGTTGGTATATGGATAAATGTCACTGCAAGGATGACTCTACTGATATGATGATGACATTCTTTGATTAATTACTGTTTAATTCCAAATGAAACGAGGCAATCCAGAGATACGGTAACTCCTAATAAATATTAACTAATATGTATCATATGCCTAAGAAATACACATAACAATAGCATCCTTATCCTTATTTAGCTGAGCGATGCCTGGAGTAGGGCTGGCTGCCATGGAGGTTTCCTTGCGCACCTCCCTTTTTCCATTACAGGGCACATAAATACTTCTCGGTTTAGATTTTGTGTGGCATCAAAGGGCTAGGGAGCAAAGCATGTTATCCTATGTGGATCATGTACTACCTGGGCTTTGCTTGGTAGTATCATCAAATTTGGTGAATTATGCTTTTATTCTGTACTCCCTCCGTCCCAAAATGTAGGACCATTTTTGACACTATTTTAGTTAATCTTGGCATATATAGAGTATAGACAATAATGCATCGAAGGTATGTAGTTATCTTCAGTTATCCAGTTATCCTTGATGCTGTATAATACTGATAGTTTGATTATACCATCTCTATGTACTTTTGTGAGACCATGCCTATGTTACTGTGTTGAATCTGTAATTGTGTTAGCCAGCAGCTCAGCAACATGGCAGTGATGTTTTTATCTGAAAATTTATAGAGCTGATTCATGATAGTTGAAAGTTGATTTCCTTTCTTCCAATTCAACTTGTTTTAAATGTCGGTGAATAGATCACATATAGCTATTAAGGTGGTCAAAATTATCTAGTAGGATAAACATAGGTGTATCCACCTGGATGTTGCCTGCCTCTAGTATGTCGCCCTTTAGAATTTTGTAGATTTTTAGAACTGGTAAGCTTTCTCTGTTGTTCCTCACAATTGTGTGTATGTAAGTGTAGTGTTAATACAGAGCCTTCTGTTTGTTGATTTGTAGTGTCTAAGGCCATCCATCCATATCACCCGCAGACTTTTTTGCTAAATTGTTCATAGGATTTCAGGTGGTAATTACAATGTTCCTAGTGCCATCGTTTTGGTGGAAATTTGATGTTGTCCTTTTAATTTGCTCAACACATTTTGTTCCCTTTTTTGGCGTAAAGCATGACTTGCCGTTGCCAATACTGTGAGAAAACAATATTACTGTTCTACATACTTTAGCAACAGATTTGTTGGACGTTATTTCACTTTGACACTAGGACAGTGTCCTAGTTACTTCTATTCCCCGGATTTTCTATGTCTGGCAATCCTGAAATCTTTATAGTGCGAAAATGATATTTCCCACGATATGCGTGTATTCGAACATGTTTCTGTCTATCCTACATTCCTACTGACACCAGGTCTTTGCATTGCAATGCAGAGAAGCAGCTAATGATCCAAATAGCAGAGTTGGTCCCCAAGCATCATGGGAGGACTAAGAAGCAGGAACCAGTGGCAGGTCCATCAGTTGCAACTACTAACAAGAAAAATAAGAAGAAGAAGTAGCATTCTGTGTTGTTTTTTCTGTTCATAGAAAGTTTTCTAGAAAATTCGTCAGAGGGAGTTCTTCGTTGCCTGTGTGCTATGAGGCCTGAAAAACTGTGAATTTTCTGAATTTCTTATTTTATATGGTGACTTCTGCAACCGTTTTTCTTGTGGCCTTGAAAGGCTAAACGTGGGAACTACCTACTGTTGTTTGCGGCATTGGGAGTCTGAGTTTGCAGATGATTTCAGTTTGGTACTTGCAAATCCAAAAGAGATTTTGTTAGAAACTAGTGTGAATGGATGGAGTCCACCTGAAAAGATATGGATGTGGCCTGGACCTAATTTAAGCTGTGTGCGTTTTGTCGCGGGAAGCAAGTGGAAACACAATTGTTCCAACTTTTTGGGCCATACATGTGTTTGGTTTTGCGGCACGCATCAAACTGGAACCAACTTTTTTGGGACATCAAGTGTTTGGTTTTGCGGAATGCCACCAAGTTGTCACTCTTAACAGATGTAGCAGCTTACGTTGCTTTTTTTCTTCTCCCGATTGTTATGCCTCAAGTCTGGTTGTCCTCGTGGCATGCTATCACATGTGCGGCATTCATTCTCAAAGTAAAACTGTCTCCAAGCGTCCAGTAATCAATGAGTTTATCTTTCTAGATTGTGGAATCTGCACATCTCTTTGGTGAAAGAACATAGTGAAAAGATTGCACCAAACCATCAACTGTGTGGTATCAATCACAGATAAACTGGAAGGTTCCATTTTTAATTTCAATTGAAGGTTTTTGTATAATACACTAAATAGTGGCACAGTAAATTAGAATTATTCCTGTGAAGTTACTGCGGCGAATTCTATAACAAAAGGCTGAGTGCCTGCTCCTGGGAGCCAAATTGACTTTCCGCTTCAGAAGCGACAATAAAGGTTGCTGGATCAAATAGTTCATTATTGAACGGACAAAATGCCTACAAGTTTCTGCAAGCATGGGGAGGACGACATCCTAGCAATTTTTCTTCTCAACATATATTCTCCCCGTCCTCTGTTCTTGTGTGCATGTCATGATCGTCTTCGACTCTTCATTCTATGAAACAACATATTGAAGGAAATGAGAAGACACGAAATGTGTCCAGACTCCAAACTAATAACTAAACAAAGAGAGCAAACAAAAACATCACTACAACTCACATGTGTTCCTTTTTACTTGCAGACGTACAAGATCAGTAGATATTTGTCTCCAAGCTGTAGGGTTCTCTTGTGTACATCACGTACCATTTCCTTTTGTTGTCTCCCTCGCGTGCATACCCCTTGACACGCCCGACATGGCTGAATTTTGCCCACTCGGGGCCCGATTGTCCCGCGGCTATGGAACCGAGCAGTGCTATGCTGCAGTCTAGATTCAGTTGCCTTGGGTTTACGTCTCGCATCTATTCCGGGAGTGCTTCCATGCCGTAGTCCTCTAGCAAGAGGCTTTGGAGTAATGGCACACCCTCCAGTACCTTCAATTTTGGGCACATGATGATGGTGAGCTTCTGCAATACGGGGAGATCGGCGATCCTCTCCAGGTCAGGGTTTTGGGACACTTCAAGATCGACAATAGAAGCGAAATTCTCAAGTGAACTGAGGCGTTGGATGTTATTCAGCGATAGTATTCTCAAAGCCTTTGCATGGAAGGAAAGGCCCGGAGGAAGGCGCCTCACTTTGCAACCCTTGAGCTGAAGCTCCTCCAAAACTGGCATGGCTTTCACTTGCTCTTCCCACTCCCACACCTCCCATTGCACCATTTCTATTAAGACCAGCTTGTTCAATCTGGGAAATGCAGCCAGTGTCTTGGAAGGAGGAGGATGGTAGACCTGCATGAATTCATGACCAACATGCTTGATTGCTGGAGCATTGGATATATGAATGAACTGCAAGCATGAGAGCTCACACAGGCCATCAGGTAGTTGGGTGCAGCAAGCCAGGCCATCTATCCACAGAGTTTTCAAACTCTTGAGGTTGAGGGCAGACGCAAATGTAGACATCATCCACCTTGGTAGCCGCCGACCAAAATATCTTACAATTTCCAGGCTTTGTAAGCAGGGTGGAGGGCACAACTCATCAAACAAGTCTACGATTTTGCTTTGCTCTTCCTCAGAGATGCCTTCTTCCTCTTCAACCAACCCATCTTCTCCTGTCCTACTGCTGCAACGTAGGATCAGATTGGTAAGATGCACTTTCTCAGAAAGCCTTGCCTTTTGAGTGGACGAGGCATCATATACTTTCTCCAAACTGTTCAACCCGGCCATCCTAAGCTCGCAAAGAGGGCCCAGCTCTTCCAAACTACACCACTCACCATCCACGTGGCATGGAAATCCAAAAAGTATCCTCATATTTGTCAGCCCACGAAACCCCCGGGGTATGGTGGCATTTTTACTCGTTTTGTTCATGTTAAGATACCTCAGTTTTCCTAGATTTACAATGCCACTAGGAAGATTCGTCAAATTTCTACAACTTCTAAGGTCAAGCAGCTGCAAAAATTTCATCTCACCGATGTTATCTGGCAGCCTATATATGTCAGAGTCTCGTACGGACAAATACCTCAAGTGCTTGAGTTGATATAGATTATCAACCAGTGCATCAATATTTGCAGACTGAATGTGCAAAGTACGTAGACTTGAAAAGGAAATCAATGTTTCATTGCGATTGATCTCGAATTGACCAACTGATATTAGTGTCCTCAAATGCTTCTGCTCTTGTAACATGCTCCACTTCAGTTTACCTGATTCAGATCCTCCGGTTTCTATAGATAAACGAAGAAACTTTTGCGAATCAAGTTTACTAATAGTCCAAGTCTCTCCAATGTGAGCTACTAACGCTTCATCTCGTGACATGTATTGACCAAATGAGCGGACAACATCGTGCATGATGCAATGATATTGACCAATAGTCTTGTTGTGCGGTTCTATGAGGTTTCGCAAGATTAACTCTTTATAGTACTGTCTCCCAAGTTCTTCTAGGTCATCAGATGAGCTTCCATGGACAAATCCTTCGCTGATCCACATCCCAACAATTATATTGCTACCAAACACTATGTTTTTAGGGAGAAGGGAATAGTGCAAAAAGCATTGCTTCAGGCAAGGAGATAGATCTTCATAGCTCACGTATACGACGTAGTTTAGCTCTTCAGGCATTCTAGCAACTGACCATGCAGAATCATCCAAGACCTTACCCCAATCACTGTGATTTCTCTCTTTCTGGCGCAAGAACCCTCCCATTAGTTTGACTGCAAGAGGCAAGCCATCACATTTTGATATAATTTTCATTCCGATATCCTTTAGTGTAGCAATATCAGATTCATCTATCTCACTTAAGGCTACCTGCATGCAGTTCAAGGCGATAACTCATAAGAAATATATAAGCAATTTATAATTTCGTCAACTAGCTAACAAGCTCACCAAGAGACAACGTTTTAAATAGCAGATAGCAGGCTGGTAGCGCATTAGGGTCCACGTAGAGGATTGAGGGCAATAATGCGGGCGCTATGTCCGCCTATCAGATTTGCAAAACACTCATAATTTTGAGACTACCGCGTGTGTTTCTATACCATTGACAACAAAAACGACATTATTTTGAGCAAATAGGGGCTTGGATGTATAACCTCATCATTTATATAAGTATGTAAGCATATAGGCTATAACTGAACATCATTACATACAAGTATTCAAGCATAGATGATAACGAATCAATCACCTATATAGCTCCATAGCCACTTAATATTAAAAAAATAAAGTTAAGAACAAATAGCAGACTGATATCTCTGCTATTGCGATTTGAAAATCGCTATTGGGCCCGCACCATGACAAAGGCGCTATTTCCTAGGAGGTGGATTAGGAGCACTCGGCGACGCACACATACGAAATCTCCGCCGCCCACCTGCAACCTTGGGATCCGTGCCACTTTGGTGGAAATCATTCTAGGCTATGAATACACCACCGGCTTCGTAGGACGAAACAGTAGATACATGTTCTTGGTCATTTATTATATCCACTCTGGGATGTTCGGTGGTTTCAGTTGTCCTTAGGTAATTGATTTACTCGACCATCACCTACCCGTGGAGTCTTCTCCTTGCACGCAAGCACTCCATTGCCAGATCTGAAAATCATGCTTACTCTCGTCCGCTACTAGTGATTTCAGCACAAATGAAATTCTCAGAGAAGAAGGGGATTTGAGTTTGGTAATACTAGTGTGCGTCGCTGATTAGCAAGAATCTGTATCTGCTGTTCTTTTTCGGCGGAAGGAGATGAGCAATTCAGCAGATCCGCTTGTCCATCCTCCACCCGACATCCATTCCAGGTAAGTTCTTTTGGTTATGAACTGATTGATAACTCCGACTGCTTTATTAGTTGCCCATATGTTTATTATGATTTTGCTACGGGCCCCTTGTAGATCGAATCAAGATCTAAGAGCCGACGAGTGCGCTGCCGGCATAGCACAGATGTCCGTCAAAGAGGCGCGCGCACTGTCGACCTTAACTGTAGCGGACGAGATCGATTCTTCGAATGGAAGCACAGAGCAGCACGTCTCAAAAGTTCTAGATGGAGACCCTGGGTCGAAATCAAGGACTCCTAATCTTATTTATGTCAAAAGGGAAAACAGTGGCTGGGTTCGGCTGTTAGTTTTTTCTGTACATGTTCCATGACATTTTTGCTTTCTCACTTTGATGCACTCGTTGTAATGTTTAAATAGTTAAATATGATCTGTATCAGAAAAATCATATGATATTAGAGACATAGTGGGAACCGTGTCATTAGATTTGTTCTTATGATGTTTCTGTAATAGAATGCAAATTGTTAGGATGTTGACCCGAGTGATTTATTTATCTGAAATTACAGTCATAGGCACGGGGCAATGCCAGACGAACGAGCAGCTAGTGTAGATAGGATTGGTGTTTATAATGTCAGTTGGGAAGCGTGTGGGGACAGTGCCATGTGATATTGATGGCTGTACATAGGCAATTAAGACTGATGAAGCAGGCTTTTTGGCAGGGAATTGTTGACTTGCGTGCAATGGTGAACAGGAAGGGCATGTGGTGATATATTCAAAGTTACAACGTGACGTGGACGAACAGTTGCATGTAAAGAGTGAACAGTGAAGATCGTGACAATCTGGAATATATGATAAATGCTTGTGAAGGGAAAACATAATGGACAAGGGAGTTAATGATAATTAATTACAGGATACATCTGATTAAGAATATATCTCATGATACATGATTCAAACATCTAATCAGAGGGGGGATAATATGAAAACAAAGTTTGCCACTGAATGACAACCGGTTACAGACACGACCGATAACACAATTTCTTCCTTATTAAGCGGCTGGAACTTGAAGGACAGACACGAGCCGTCAAGATAATGGCGGCTTCAAGCCACCTTGCAGCATACGAAGAACAGCGCGAGCAGATTGATTAAGAGCTGTTGTAGTGAGGATTGAGCCATTGCGAGGAAGAGATGAGCGTGTGCATTAACTTCATTTGGATGGTTGGGAGTTGGCAGATGAAACGGCATAAAGGACAGGAGGACATCCATTTGTCTGGACTTGGACAGAAAACGCGTGCACTACATAAATGATATACCAAACAGTACAAAGTAATACTAGAAGTGAAAAGGTGTGAATACGAAGCAGCTAATATAGCGAGTGGAAATCCCGATGCTAGTGGATGGGATGGATTACAGTGAGCGTAGTCGCCGAGAGCTCCTATGCAATTTCGCTATTTTCTATCGCTACTTGGAACAAAATAGCGTTAGACTGGCGCTACGGCTATCTCCGCTATCTAAAACCTTGCCAAGAGGATAAATCAAATTAAAGCTGCCTCCATAGTCCTTCACATTACTTAAATCAAGGGAGTATCACCATGATAGTTTGTATTATCTATTTACAAAGGTAATGAAGCAATGCTGCCTTAAATTAAATAACTATATTATTATGTTAAGGGTGCAAAGGCTAGAGATCAACAAAAAAAATTAAAAGACGGGTTACTAGTTGATTACTACGGACCTGTTTCTTGAGCAAGGACCAAGCATCATCGGCATCTAATTTGTCGATGTGGTGGTAGGGAGGAATAGCTTTCATCCCTCGAGCGACTCTTTCATCTCTGGTGGTGATCAGGACCCGGCTACCTGGAGCGGCCCCACTAACAAGCGGTGTTTTGAGCACATCCTCCCATGCTATATCATTCCAAACATCGTCCATCACTAGCAAGATCTTCTTCCCTTTCAAGGTATCCTTGAGGACTCGTTGAAGCGTGGCCTTTGTATTTCCAGCATGCCAATGGACTCCCCCTGCTTCGATGATGGCTCTCCTTAGCAGCTCAGCTTCGTTGAGGTCTTGATTGACGCTAACCCATATTGTCTTGTCGAACTCACTTTGGATAGCCTCGTTGTTGAAGACCTTCTGGGCGAGAGTGGTCTTGCCGATCCCGCCAACACCCACAATAGCGAAAACCATGACTTTATCTTCTGCATGGCTCGTCTGTTGGATAATTAGGCATCTTTTCCATGATTAATTCCAGCACATTAAACATGACGACAGCAGCTACTAACATGTGAAACTCCAATACAGTAGATGTACTAATCAACATGCAGAGTAGCAGCAACAGATCGCTAAACACGTACACACTAAACATGTTTAGAGAACGAACAAAGACACTGCGCACGTACCGAGCGTTTGCAGATGAAGCAGCGGTGCCCGTTGTGGTGATGTTGTTGATGACGACGTTGGTGATGATCGGTCGAAGACGGCGTCGGTGGCGAACCGCCGCAGCAGCAGGTAGACGAGCCGTGGTGGAAGCAGCGAGCAGTCGCGCGAGGCGCTTCCCATAAACCTAATTCGCCCTCTCCCGTACAGGATCACAAGAGCGAGTGGTTCCGGAGACCTGCTCTCCCGTTCGCCGGTGCACGCCGGCGCTCGGGATGGAGTAGACTACGGTGGCGGCGCAAGGAACGAGAGTGGCAAAACCCTAGATTGGTTTCGGTTGTTTGCGTCGCAGGCAGTGCACAACTTATATAGTGCGGCTCAGGAAAACCCTAACGGAGGCGAACGTGGGCCGAGTCCACGTCGCGCACGTTCGGGTCGGTTACAGTAGCCCACGATCCGGGAGCGACCCTAATTGGCTAACTGTTGACATTTCTGTCACGTTTTTTCTGCACAACAAAAATAAGCTCGGCTCGGCGAGATTCCCGCAACCCGCAACCCGCAACCCGCAACCCGCGGCGCGGCGCGTCGTGACGAGACGGGCGGGCGGTGCGTGCGAGCGGCGGCGTCGTCGTCGGAGGAGTGCGCGAGAGGCTCTCTTGTTCTCACTCACTTACAAGTGGTAGAACACTCCACCTTATAAGGTGGTGTACATCTCCTCCAACTTCCATGGTGGGACTAAACTTTAGCTCCCACTCCCCACTCCACTAGCAAGTGAGCTGCCACAAACATGGGCCCATTTGAGATTTCAGAATTTGCTTATTGGGCTGCCCCAAATAATGGGCCCAATTCTAACAATCCCCCACCAGATCTCAAATGCCCATTTAGAGTTTTGCCAATCCTCGCTACTTGTTTATATACCTGTGTTTCAGCAGAGACTGTTAAGTTGAACTTCCGCCTAGAGCTTTAAGCTACATCTGCCAGCAACTTGAACAATGGACTACGCCTTGAATTGCAAGCTTGTGCCAACAGACTTCACTCAAAGTCATAACCAGTACATGGCTGCCAGTAGCCTACCCTGCGGGTGGAGCATATGCGTCGTACTCCCTGGTCTCTTCATGAGTTTACTAGAGATCACCCAAATCTCATAGACTGCGACGTTTGACAGTCGGACTCATATAGGTGTGTTCTTTCAAGAATGATCTGTAGGACAACATCTTTGCTATGAATAGCCAACATGAACACATTAAGGCAATATTGCCAACCTGCCTTACAGCACTTGAGAGTTCTGCATCTTCACTAGAGAGGGTCTCACATAGAACTCTCCTCAGTTAAACCAATAGCTTGTTCTTCCCAGGTCCTAATTCACGGGATCTCCGATCACATAGGTTGGGTTACCACTATGGTGTAACATCCACGGGTCTCATACCCATCTCTCTCGATGCACCTTCTATCACATTACGCGATAGTCCCTTCGTAAAGGGGTCTGCCAGGTTTCTGTCTGTCTGAATATATGTTGAATATATGTGACAGTTATCACTCCGGAGTTTCTCATTTTCCTGACAGACTTGAGACGTCTCTTAATGTGTTTTGATGACTTCGCATTATCCTTAGTACTGTTCACTTTGGCAATTACCGTTTGATTGTCACAGTTCATAAGGATCGCCGGTAATGGTTTTTCAACCACCGACAAGTCCATCAAAAGCTCACGCAGCCATTCCGCCTCAACAGTGGATGTATCTAAAGCAGTAAGTTCTGCTTCCATGGTTGACCTCGTCAATATGGTTTGTTTACAAGACCTCCATGACACTATGCCACCTCCAAGAAGAAATGCATATCCACTTGTGGCATAGAGCTCATCAACATCTGAGATCCAGTTGGCATCATAGTATCCCTCGAGCACAGCAGGGTGCCCTGAATAGTGTATCCCATAGCTCATTGTACCATTGAGATAACGCATGACCCTTTCAAGTGCATGCCAATGATCAGTACCCGGGTTAGACATGAACCTACTCAACTTGCTCACAGCAAAAGAGATATCAGGTCGTGTCGCGCTCGCAAGGTACATGAGCGAACCGATCACTTGAGAGTATCTCAGTTGATCTCTCGGTCCTTTCTTATTCTTTCGCAGTGTCACGCTGGGATCGTAAGGCGTTGGAGAGGGCTTGCTGTCTATAAAGCCAAACCGGCTCAAGACCTTCTCAACATAGTGTGATTGCGTTAACGTAATCCCACTCTCATCCTTAATCAACTTAATGTTCAGAATCACATCAGCTTCTCCCAGATCTTTCATATCAAAGCAACTTGATAGAAAAGACTTGACTTCAGTTATCACACTCATACTTGTACCAAAGATCAGTATGTCGTCAACATACAAGCACAGTATAACCGTATCGCCCCCACCATGGCGATAATAAACGCACCTATCAGCCTCATTAATGACAAATCCCGCAGAAGTTAGAGTTCTGTCAAACTTCTCATGCCATTGCTTAGGTGCTTGCTTCAGCCCATACAAAGATTTTAACAATTTGCACACCTTTCTCTCTTCACCCTTTACTACAAACCCATCAGGCTGATCCATATAGATTTCCTCTTCCAACTCTGCGTTAAGGAAAGCTGTCTTTACGTCCATTTGATGAACGATAAGACCATAAGAGGCAGCCAGGGAAAGTAGTACACGAATGGTGGTCAGTCTAGCAACAGGTGAATAGGTGTCAAAATAATCTTCGCCTTCTCGCTGAGTGTAGCCTTTGGCTACAAGCCGTGCCTTGTACTTTTCAATAGTACCATCAGGCCTTAGCTTCTTCTTAAACACCCACTTACAACCCACTGGTTTGCAACCATAGGGTCGTTCAGATAACTCCCAAGTTCCATTGGAAAGAATCGAGTCCATCTCACTATTGACAGCTTCTTTCCAGTCATCTGCATCAGGAGATGCAAATGCCTCTGCAATGGACGTGGGAGTATTGTCCACAAGGTACACAATGAAATCATCACCAAAGGATTTTTCAACCCTCCGTCTCTTACTCCTCTTGGGAGCTTCATTGTCATCCTTCTCATGGATTTCCTCAACATGTGGTTGTTCAGAATAATCACTAGATGTACTAGATTCAGGAATGAGCTCAGAAGAAAATCTAGCAGGTCTATGCATATCTTTCATAGGAAACATATTCTCAAAAAATGTTGCATCACGAGATTCCATAATACTTTTAACATGCATATCAGGTACCTCAGATTTAACCACTAAAAATCTATAGCCAACGCTACGCTGTGCATAGCCTAGAAAGACACAATCCACTGTCTTTGGTCCGAGTTTGCGTTTCTTGGGAATTGGAACGTTGACCTTAGTCAAACATCCCCAAGTGCGCAAATAAGAAAGTGATGGTTTTCTCCCAGCCCACTCCTCATAAGGGGTCTTATCTTTATTCTTGTTCGGAATTCTATTCAGGACATGAAATGAAGTCAATAAAGCCTCCCCCCACCATGCCTCAGATAAACCAGCAGTGTCCAACATGGCATTCACCAAGTCGGTCAGCGTGCGGTTTTTCCTCTCAGCAACCCCGTTTGACTGGGGCGAGTAGGGAGGCGTCCTCTCGTGAATAATACCATGTTCCTCACAGAAATCATCAATTACTTTGGGAAAATACTCTCCACCACGATCCGACCTAAGACGTTTGATCTTTCTCTCTAATTGATTTTCAACTTCAGCCTTATAGATTTTAAAGTAGTCTAATGCCTCATCTTTAGTTTGTAACAGATAAACATAGCAGAATCTAGTAGCATCATCAATTAACGTCATGAAATATCTCTTTTCACCTTTTGTCAACACACCATTCATCTCACACAGATCAGAATGTATGAGTTCTAGAGGTGCCAAGTTTCTCTCCTCGGCTGCCTTGTGAGGCTTCCGAGGTTGCTTTGATTGCACACAACTATGGCACTTAGAACCTTTGGCAATAGTGAAATTCGGAATTAAACTCATACTGGAAAGCCGAGACAGTAAACCAAAATTAACATGACATAAACGAGAGTGCCAAACACTAGCATCCGAATCAACATTGTCACAAATATGGTATACTGACTTATTACAAAACTCAGAAAGTGATAAGCGGAACAAGCCTCCGCACTCATAGACTTTACCAATAAATTGTCCAAATCTCGACACAACTACTTTATTGGACTCAAATACTACTTTAAACCCATCTCTGCAGAGTTGGGAGCCACTAACGAGATTCTTGTTTATAGTAGGGACATGCTGCACGTTCCTCAGCTGCACGATCTTTCCCAAAGTAAACTTCAGATCTACCGTGCCAACACCATGAACAGTAGCATGCGAACCGTTCCCCATTATGACGGGAGAATCTTGGACGACCTGATAAGAAGTGAACATAGAGATGTCAGCACACACATGAACATTAGCACCCGTATCAATCAACCAACTTGGAGATTGAAAAGCTGAAAACACAAACGGTAAATTACCGTACCCATCAGCACCGCTAGCGGTCACGACGTTGACATTCTTCTTCCGGTCTGCACGGTCTGGGCAGTCCTTGGAAAAGTGGCCGACTACTCCACAGGTGTAACACCCTAGTCTGGCCAGCTTGTTCGGCTTCTTCTTCTTCTTGAAGGAAGTAGTATTGACAGGCACATTTGTCGGAGGCTTGTAGTTCCCTTTCTTGCTGTTGTTGTTGTTCTTGTAGTGTGAGTTTTTCTGCACCATGTTGGCGCTAGACTGACCCTCAACACCTCTCTCATGAGCGTCCTTAGCCCGAGCTTTCTCCTCAACATCAAGAGACGCTATCAGGTTTTCAACCGACATCTCCTGTCTCTTATGTTTGAGCGTTGTGGCGAAGTTCCTCCACGAAGAAGGCAACTTTGCAATTATGCACCCAGCCACAAACTTGTCAGGTAGGACGCACTTGAGTAGTTCAAGCTCCTTTGCAATGACCTGTATTTCATGAGCCTGTTCGACTACGCCACGGTTGTTCACCATCTTGTAGTCGTTAAAGCTCTCCATGACATACAATTCACTGCCTGCATCGGTTGCACCGAATTTAGCATCCAGTGCATCCCAGAGCTCTTTGGCGTCTGTTATGTGCATATACACATCTCGCAGACGTCCCTCAAGAACACTCAGAACACAGCCTTTGAAGGCAGTAGTGGCATCCTTGAACTTAGTCTGATCTTCCTCAGACATAGCTCCTTCAGGTTTGCCCTTACTGACCTCCGAGATCTTCAGGGCCTCAAGCCAGAGTTGGCACTGAATCTGCCACCTCTTGAAGTTCACCCCGGTAAACTTATCCGGTTTCATCGCATCGGTAAATCCAACAATTGATAAATTAGGAAATTGCCTACAATTAGGTTTTTGGATTGTTGGATAATTAGGCATCTTTTCCATGATTAATTCCAGCACATTAAACATGACGACAGCAGCTACTAACATGTGAAACTCCAATACAGTAAACATGCGAACGTGGGTCCCGCAACCCGTGTCGTGACGAGACGGACGGACGGGCGGGCGGGCGGGCGTGCGTGCGTGCGTGCGTGCGGCGGCGGCGTCGTCGTCGGAGGAGTGCGCGAGAGGCTCTATTGTTCTCACTCACTTACAAGTGGTAGAACACTCCACCTTATAAGGTGGTGTACATCTCCTCCAACTTCCATGGTGGGACTAAACTTTAGCTCCCACTCCCCACTCCACTAGCAAGTGAGCTGCCACAAACATGGGCCCATTTGAGATTTCAGAATTTGCTTATTGGGCTGCCCCAAATAATGGGCCCAATTCTAACATCGTCCACCCCTTGGTTCCAGTCAACATGATCTCCACCAGGTTTCTTGTGTCTTGTTCAATCTTCTCCCCGACCACACCCGACCAGTCAAGCTCCCCCGATGTCTCCCGGCTGGCAAATGCAACATGTGAGGCATGTACTTTGCTACCATGGTCATCGTAGGAGCCGAGGTTGGTGAAGCTAAAGGCAGCACTCCGCTCCTTAATGTTGTCTAGTCTCAGGTTAAGCGCCTTGATACGGCTGCCGATATCATGGGTGAAGAGGGGACTGCGCAGGCAGGAGAATAATTGGTTGAAGCACCCTTTTTGTGATGTTAATTGACCTTGCTCCATGGCCTTGAGCTGGCAGAGGTCAAGGATGTCTGCAGCTTCGTACATGGCGCCCTTGAGCTCTGTCACCCACCCCTGCACGCTCTTGTCGGTGATGCGCCTTCTCTCAGCATCGGCCAGAAAGTTCCTGAGGTCCTCGAGCTGAATGCTCATCCTATAAATCTCACCGGAGACTCCAAGCAGTAAGCCCACCTCTTCTTTTCCTGCCTCCATTAACATATTTAGCACGTTGGATGCTAAAGCATCCAGGACCATGGCCATTCCTTTGGATCATTTGCTGTATAACAAAGAGAAACCAAATATCGTCACCAGTCTACCACCATTAGCATAATCAAAGATTTTCTCTAAGGAAAAGGCACTTAATTACTCACCAGAAGATGTGGTATACAAATGAGAAACAACAAAAGAGGGAAGCTAGATAACATTAGGAGACAAGAGCTATGGATGAATCAAAACCGGCCAATCAAATTTGAACTGTAACAGAGCTTGGCTTGAGAGATCAGAGACAGAGATCCAGAAATTACCTTCAAGATAGTTATGGTTGTTGGGCCTTCTCTGAAGCAACTTGTGGCGAAAGAAATGGAACATAGTTCTGTATATAGAACTGAGAGAAAATTAACTAATTTGTTGAATTGAATCAGTCAGTATCTAACCTGACAATCATACTTTGTTCGATCGAGTTGTACGTCTGCATGACTTGTGAGTTGTTGATGACATTGTTAGGATTGATCTCCTTCTGCTTGGGCCCAACGGCCCACGGACCCTTAGATCCGCGCCCTGATCGGGGGCGCACAACCCATTATGGTTGTTGGGCCCCTGTGACCCGCGCTATATAAACAGAGGTGGGGGGTCGGAGCACGAACCACGAAGTTGGACGCCGCCACAAACCCCACCTACAAACCCTACCGATCTAGGGTTAGCGCGGTGCTCACGGGAAGCACCACCACCGCCGTCATCTCGACCTCATCTCCGGCCCCTACTTCGCCATGGCCGGAGCTGGATCGAGCTCGTCCGGTCACCAAGAAGGTAGGTTTACCGGTTACATCTAGCCTACTAGATCCATGGGGTCTATCAATGGTTTCAGAGCCATCTAGGCTTGATGTTTTCGGTACAAAGGAAAATCACAGAGAAAGAAAAGGATCCCCTTTTCCCCCAAAGAACCCTAGCAGGGCAAAGAAACAATCCATCCACGGAAAAAGTTGCGCCGCCCCTCGGCCGCGCCGTTCCTCTTGATCCCGAATCGCATCGGCAAGCCGAGGATTCGGGAAGAAGAACCACCGGAGCCCCAAAAGGCCTTCGGAAAAGAAAAGACAGACAAAAAAAACAGCAAGGGGAGGGCACCGCGGCCTAACCGCTCGACAGTGGCGCGCTCACCGCGAGGTAGACGCGCAGCCGGCGAGGGGGAAGGCCACGGCGCCGTTGGCCCGAAAGATCTTGCAACAGAGCCTCGTCTTGATCTCTCTTTTTCACTGGAAGGAGAGGTGGAGAGGGAGGAAGGGAGAAAAGGGGAGGATCCGCGGTGGCTCTCGCCGCCGGCGGCCGGGGCAGCCGGCCGGGGGGGGGGGAGGCGCATCCCTTTTGCCTCCCGCCGTCGGG
>LR738715.1:621203926-621215988 GCA_902687465.1 Secale cereale | reverse complement strand
GGGGGGGGGGAGAGTACTACGATCGGCACACTCCATATGGCCAAGTCCCTGGACCTTTTGCAAAGTTCTTGCAGGAGACTGGCATAGTCGCCCAGTATTCAATGCCGGGCGAGCCTCAGCAAAATGGAGTAGCTGAAAGGCGTAACCGAACCCTTATGGATATGGTGCACAGCATGATGAGTTACTCCACCTTGCCATTGGGATTATGGATGGAGGCGCTTAAAACCGCCATTCACATTCTCAATAGAGTACCAAGCAAGTCGGTGCCCAAAACACCGTACGAGCTATGGACAGGAAAAGTTCCCTCCCTTCAACACTTCAGGGTGTGGGGGTGCCCCCACAGAGGCCAAAATGTTTAATCCAAACATTGCAAAGTTAGATCCAAAAATAGTAAGTTGCCACTTCATTGGCTACCCATATAGATCAAAAGGTTTTCGTTTCTACTATCCAGACAGATATACAAAGTTTGTAGAAACAAGACATGCAGTCTTCTTAGAGGACGAAATGATGAGGGGGAGCTTGGTAGCTCGGAAAATTGATCTTGAGGAGAAGAGGGTGCATGCACCTAATCCGATCATTCAGGAGCCATTTTTCTCACTACCAGTTGCAACTCCACCCATGACAAACTTTGGGAGAAGACCCGGAACCTGTCCGTCAGGAGCCGACTGAACCCGTTGTTGAGCATGAAAGGGAGGTGCAGCAGCAAATTTTAGAAGAAGTGCCAGACGTTGAGGCACAGAATGTGCCAGAAACTGAGGCCCTTAGAAGGTCTACAAGACCAAGAAAGTCAGCTATTTCTACTGACTTTAAAGTTTATAACACAGAAATGGTTCAAATGGAAAAAGATCCCACCTCATATGAAGAAGCCATGAGAAGCCCTCATTCATCGGAATGGATGAAGGCCATGGAAGATGAAATGAAATCGATGAGTTCCAAAGATGTTTGGGATTTAGAGGAAATTCCTAAAGGAGCCAAAACAGTAGGCTGTAAATGGGTCTACAAAATTAAGTATGACTCTAAAGGGAATATAGAAAAGTATAAAGCTCGACTCGTGGCAAAAGGATTTACACAAAGAGAAGGGATAGATTACAATGAGACGTTTTCTCCGGTCTCATGTAAGGATTCCTTCAGAATCATAATGGCATTAGTTGCTCATTTTGATATAGAGTTACATCAAATGGATGTAAAGACGACATTTCTCAACGGGGATTTAAAAGAAAATGTCTACATGAAACAACCCAAGGGTTTTATCATGGAAGGCAAGGAAGATATGGGATGTCGCCTGAAGAAATCCATTTATGGATTAAAGCAAGCCTCTAGACAGTGGTATCTAAAGTTTAATGAGACAATTAAAAGTTTTGGATTTAAAGAAAATGTTGAGGATAATTGCATTTATGCAAGGTTTAAAAATGGGAAATATATTTTCCTAATCTTGTATGTGGATGATATCCTGCTTGCTAGCAGTGATGTTAGTCTACTACAAGAAACAAAGAAGTTTTTATCCTCAAATTTTGACATAACAGATCTTGGTGAAGCATCATATGTTTTGGGCATAGAAATTCACCGAGATAGAAAAATGGAGTCTTAGGACTATCGCAGAAAGCATATTTAGAAAAGGTTCTTAAAAAGTATAATATCCACGCGAGTAAAGCCACACCTGCTCCTATAGTCAAGGGCGATAGTTTTGGGAAATACCAATGTCCCAAGAATCAGTATGAGATCGATCAAATGAAAGGAGTACCATATGCTTCGGCCGTTGGAAGCTTACAGTATGAACAAGTGTGCACTCGCCCGGACTTAGCTTTTATCACCGGTGTACTCGATAGATATCAATCCAATCCAGGCATAGAGCACTGGAAGATGGTAAAGAAAGCATTGCGTTATGCGCAAGGCACAAAGGAATGCATGCTAACATTCAGGAGATGTGAATCCCTAGAGATAAATGGGTATTCAGACGCTGATTTTGCGGGGGACAGGGATGATAGAAAATCCACGTCCGGATACGTATTCACTCTCGCTGGGGGAGCTATTTCGTGGAAAAGCTCCAAACAGTTAATAGTTGCATCATCCACGATGTATGCAGAATTCATAGCATGCTTCGAAGCAACAGGGCAGGCGATATGGCTAAAGAAATTTATACCCGACTTGAAAGTGGTAGATTGTATTGACAAACCACTAAAGATGTACTGTGACAATGAGCCCGCAGTATTTTACGCTCACAACAACAAGTCGAGTAATGCTGCAAAAACGATAGAGATAAAGTATTATGTTGTGAATGATAAAATCCAGGATCACACTATAAGTCTCGAGCATATAAGGACAAAAGATATGCTTGCGGATCCGCTAACGAAAGGCTTACCACCCAATGTGTTCAAGGAACACTTAGCCGGCATGGGTTTAAGGGAAAGCCTATGATTCCTGGATAGGCCCAAAAGGAACGGAATTTGCTTCTGAACAGAACGTATGTTGTAGCTGCATGATTCTATCGACAATTAAGTCGTGACGATGAAACATGCTCTATGTACCAATATGTGATGAAACAAATAAACTAGAAAGTATAAGGTTAAAAGTAAATATGAGATCAAGGGGGAGAATGTTAGGATTGATCTCCTTCTGCTTGGGCCCAACGGCCCACGGACCCTTAGATCCGCGCCCTGATCGGGGGCGCACAACCCATTATGGTTGTTGGGCCCCTGTGACCCGCGCTATATAAACAAAGGTGGGGGGTCGGAGCACGAACCACGAAGTTGGACGCCGCCACAAGCCTCACCTACAAACCCTACCGATCTAGGGTTAGCGCGGTGCTCACGGGAAGCACCACCACCGCCGTCATCTCGACCTCATCTCCGGCCCCTACTTCGCCATGGCCGGAGCTGGATCGAGCTCGTCCGGTCACCAAGAAGATAGGTTTACCGGTTACATCTAGCCTACTAGATCCATGTGGTCTATCAAACATCAGCCAATTATTCTCACCCTATTTAATTACGGCAAAAGGTACTAACCATCAGATGCCAATTATTCTTTATCAGTGGGAATCAAGAAGAGATTAACTAATTAATTAGGCAAGCAGTCTCAACCATCACTGCTGACGCCTAGTCGACTGTCACACAACTCATCCTTTATATTCAACTAAAAAAGAGACCCATTCTATATATTGACTCGGTTGCGATGAGTTGAGAATATTAATCGCCTGTAATCATATGACATTAGATATATTGGTTTCCGCTGATCTATTTATCATCATAGACGATTGTAAATATAACCAGCCTGCCGCGACGACTCAAGAGTAACAACTTAGAGCAGCAGTCTCGCAAAAAAAAAATAAAAATAAACAAACAAAAAACAATAACTTAGAGCAGCTTCAATGGGGCGACTCATTTCGTCCGCCGCAGTCCGTTTGGATCGGCGCAGACAAAAGAGGAGGCCCAACGTGCGGACGCAAACCCAAATCGAATCCGCTTCGCGTTCGCGCCGACGCATTTGCGGCCCAAATTTGCGCTGGAATGCGTCGGCGCGGACGCGGAACGGACACCACGCGCGCCTTCTCGGTGTCCGCCGTGTCCCCACCTGACGGTCGTCCAACTACCCGCTGCCCATGCGGTCAGCTTAATTTATGACCTCGGACCCACGCGTCAGCGACGACAGTCGTTCTTTTTTAAGCCGCCCGTGTGGCAGGGCCGTCCTCATCCGCTTCCCGTCCCCTTCTAGCCATACTCGCTCCCCCGCCGCCGGCAAACCCTAGCCACGCCCAGCCACACCAGATGGGGCTCTTCTCCGGCGCCGGCAACAGCAAGGTGAAGGGCAAGTCGCCCGCCATTCCTTTCCCCCGGGAGTTTGCCCCTCCTCCGCCGACGCCAGCTCGCCGGCAGAGGCAGCGCGTGAACGTGCCGGTGCACCAGGCGGAGTGGCACTGCCGTACCCCGACACCACCCTGCTGCACGACTGACACTTGGATCCAGAGAGGATCCCAGTGCCGGCGACGCCGCGGTCGGCGAGGGCGCACGTAGAGGAGGTGCGGCGCCGGCGGGCGCTGCTGACGCCGGAGCAGAGCCGCGACCCCGCCTACGCTTCGGACTCGCCGAACTAGGCGCGCTGGTTCACCTTCGAGCACGAGAAGGCGAGGCGACGCGGCGTCCGCGAGGTCGACCGCAACGTGCCACCGCCCCCGCTCGTCGTCCGCAAGGAGGACCAGGAGGCGGAGGCCGCCTACCAGGAGGCCCTTGCGGCCGTCTACCTGGAGAGCGAGAAGGACGAGCGGCACAGGGCGACGACGGTCGAGGAAGAAGAGATGATGTATGAGGTGGCCTTGGCGGAGGCCATGGCCCTCTCCGCGGCGGGCGACTACGTCGTACCGCCGGTGACTCCGCCGTCCCCTCATGCGGCGGCAGAGCCTGTGAAAGCCGAGCCGGAGCCATCCCCCATCGAGCGCTACTCCTGGACGGAAGTACTGCGCGAGTGGGTCAGCCCGCCACCTCGTAGTTTTTTTTTTCTTATAAATGCAAATGTGGACGCGTGGACTCTCGCCGGCCTTCGTTGTCGGCTTTAATGTTTAATTAATGATGTTTTTTACTTTTAAATATGCATGCATTATTTTTTTCTAGCGCCGTCAAAATTGGTCGGGTCAGTGTTGGGCGCACGCACCGACCCAAACGAGGAAGCGGACGTTCGTGTTCACTTTGCCGATCCAAACGAATAAAAAGCGGACAAAATCGCCGTCCGTTTAGATCGGCCCGTTGGAGTTGCTCTTATAGTGAGAGGATACGTGGCTATGCACTGAAATGCACATCCGGTGTACGTAGTTTATTTGTGCGCTGCGCGGCCTGCGCCCATTGCGCCGTTCGTTCGTCATCTTCCTTCCGTTGTGAACGTCTCTCCCCCAAATTTTCCTTCGCGGCGGCAAGGTTGAAAGGCAGCTTTCTCAAAAAAGTGAATTGAAGACAAGAATTTTGGGACGGAGGGAGTAAAAAGGAAGATCCAGAGGTAGCGGCAGGACCTTGCGGAGGCGACCGCTGCCGCCGTCTAGGGTTCAAGCTGACAGATCGTGCCACCCGCACCGCCGGCCAAGTTCTCCCGCGGCGGGGACAAGCAACGACTGTATCCTGTGTCTGCGTTCCGCGTCAGAGAGAGAGAGAGAGAGAGAGAGAGAGAGAGAGAGAGAGAGAGCAGATCTGAGCATGCCATCTTCTTCGCTTCCGTGAAATTCGTTGGGAGGAAAGAGCGGTTGCTTCCAAATCGATCCCGCAGTTTCCTCTGATTCTCCTTCGATCCGCTAACCGCGTCAGCACTAGAGGTGGGATTTCTCGAAATTTTGTTGCATGTATCTGTACAAACCGGGGTTCATGTTTTGATAACTCTGTTAGAAATATCGGATGCTAGTATGTTACTCCCCGAATGTGCAATTTCGAAAATTTCATTCTACTCTGTTAGACCGTCTAGTTTGTCAGGTAAACATGATACTTATTTATCAGACAGGCAATCAAAACATGTCTTCATGCTAGTTACAGTTTTACTAATACTAGAGGTTACTGGGTAAAGTTCTTCACTCAAATATTGTGAAGGTCAACAGCGGACTAAGAAAATGAATGAACATCAGGAATATAGCGCTTTTTAGGCAAGAGTTGCTTTTAACCCATTTTTTTCAGAGTATGCCGCGGTAACTGAGTTTTGCACATTTTTAACTTTAAACTACTGTATGAAATATTTGGTTTATTCAACCTTTTCTTCCTGACATTTCCTTTGAACTCAAAGCCACGGGTCCCACAAGCAGTGTAAACATACAAATTAGAGTAAAACTGCTGAATGTACTTACAGATGAAAATTTCCATGGATTTTATTCGAACAGATGAATTACAGATATTTCATTTGTTAGCTCATGTAGTCCTAAAAATGTTTCTTTGATTGACATGACTTCAGTATAAACTTCTTGCATAGTTGGTCGGTCTTTTGGTGAATCCACAGAGCATTTTAGACCTAGTTTCACCAGTTGCATTGTACATTCTTGCATGCCGACAATTACATGTGTCGCATGACCTGAAGGTTTACTTGTGTCTTCACCCTGGTATTGTGGAATAAGGTTGGGCTCTAGAATATCACCAATCTTGTGAGGAAATGCCAGTTCCACAAACTTGTGGAGACCATGTCCATCCTTAAACATCTCATCTGTTGGATTCTTTCCCATCAGCATTTCTAGCAGAATAATTCCATAGCTGTAGACATCCCCCTCAGTAGACATTTTGCTACCCATGCCATACTCTGCAAAATTTGCAAATATGTCCTGTGAAATCCTTTCAGCTGCTTAATCAATTATAGGTAAATTTTTTATTTGAAATGACTGTATTTGTTTTTTTACTGAAAGCATGTACATTGGACACTTAATTTGGGTCAACATAATTCTGGTGCTCCAGTACATCATTTTTTGATAAAGGTAAACATGATTTCCTTCTAGAAATAAAGGGCAGGGGGTAAACATGATTTTTCAGGGAAGTACAACTTAATTTGAATATATTGGCAATATAAGAATGAAATGTGTACTCACCTGGTGCAATGTATCCAATTGATCCTCTTGCCCCTAGCAAGCTTTCGGATGGATGGTCATAAAGAAACTTTGCCAATCCAAAGTCACCAACACGAGCACACATGTCATCGTCCAAAAGGACATTGCTTGGCTTTAGATCACAATGGATCAAAGGAGGTAGGCATCGGTTATGGAGATAGTCCAAGGCAGCAGCTATGTCTGTCGCAATTCTTATCCTTAACCCAAGATTCAGTGGCCTTTCTGAGCCATGTTTTTCCGGTACTGGATGAAGCCAACTTTCTAGGCTACCATTTGACATGTGCTCAAGAACTAGAGCTTTGAACTCACTTCCTGATGGATCAAACGTAGAACACATGCTTATCACCCTTATGAGATTTCGATGTCGTGTGTATTTCAGAGCCTCACACTCAGCAATGAAACTTTTTGATGCTCCATCATGATCAAGTCTGAACACCTTGACTGCCGCTATGCATGGTTCGGCCAAAAATGTACCTCTATAGACAGATCCACACCCTCCCACACCAACCAGGTTAACAGAAGAGAAACCACCTGTTGCCTTGTATAGATCATGGTATGAAAATCTTTTCCACCCCTCGGAATGTTGGTTACTTGGTTGATTAGTTGTTTCCCGCTTCCTGTGTACAATGGCTATGACACATATGAGCGAGACTAGAACACTGACAACAACCGGGATCACCACCATTAGAACATATGCAGTCCTTTTTCTTTTGAATGTGTGTGTAATGCAAGGCTGTAGTTGTAGTATTTGGGAATTTGTGCATAGATTTTTGTTTCCTTGGATGAGCACCTGACTTGAATTGCCAAACACACCAGTTGTAGGTACTGTGCCATGGAAGTCGTTGAAGGACAGATTCAGAAGCTGCAAAGAACTGAATGACTCGAAGAAGCTTGGAATTTCACCAGACAAGCTGTTCTGCGACAGATCCATCTCAACAACGCCTCGCAAGTTCATAAAAGATCCAGGAATGTTACCTTCAAGATAATTTGCATCCAAATGAAGTGACTCCAGGTGAAGGCACTGGCCGAGACTGTTAGGAATTTTTCCAGATAGCTGGTTGTTGGAGAGACTAAGGAATTCAACATTATTTAAGCTGCTAACTTCTGATGGTATCGGTCCAGTTAATTGGTTATATGACAAGTCTAAGCCTTCAGAAAGTGAGGAAATTGAAAACAGTGTCGGAGGGATGCTTCCTTGAAAGGTATTGCAAGAAAGGTTTAGTCTTGTCAAGCGTCTGCATCCTGCTAAACTGCCAGGTATCGACCCACTTAATATGTTCTTCTCCAGATAAAGTTCACTTAGCTTCTCAAGGTTTCCAATTGATTGTGGGACTTCTCCAGAAAAGTTGTTTTCTGCTAAATTCAGGACAAACAGAGTCTGAATATTTCCAAGTGTAGCAGGAATATTCCCTGCGAGGAAATTTCTCTCCATATGAATAAGAGTGAGACTGCTGAGATTTCCTATATCTGGATGTATGAAACCAGTTATTTGGTTATCATTCAGAAGCAACCACTGTAAGCTTTTTGGAAGGTTGCCAATGGAAGTAGGTAACTCTCCTTGAAGATTATTCCTATCCAAGTATAACATTTGCAACTGTGTGCAACTTGTTAGTGAGGACAAGAAAGTCCAGTCACCAGCTTCAAGCAGATTGTCACCCAGATCTAGTGTGACCAAGTTTGTCAAAGACCCCAGAGAAGGAATGACACCACTGAATGTGTTGTTGCGGAGGCCAAGGTATTTTAGGTCAGAGGCATTGGCCAAAGAAGCAGGTACTGGGCCATCAAACTGGTTACCTTGCATTACCAACATCTGAATTCTTGGAAGTGTATAGCCAATGTTGGTTGGAATTCTACCAGATAGCTGGTTGGCTCCAAGGCCAAGATAAGTTAGAGATGGGATTGCATATATAGTTGGAGGAACTGTGCCTGACAAGTTGTTATATGTCATGTCTAATACTTGCAAACCTGCAAGGCTACCTAAGCTCTCTGGAATGGTCTCTTGCAAGTTGTTCAGAGCAAGCAATAGGAAAGAAAGGGAAGAAAAGTTCCCTAGTGAGCTAGGTATGCTCCCTGAAAGGTTATTGCTAGTCAAGCTAAGATATTTCAACGGCGAGGATGCTTGAGAGAAGGATGGGATTGACCCGGAAAAACCATTGTAAGAGAGATTTAAGGTGTAAAGCAATGAGCTATTGAATAGTGCAGGAGGGATCTCTCCATGGAGCTTGTTTGATGCAAGGTTGAGGTAAGCAAGCGAGGAGGAATTCGCTAGGAAGCATGGAATTTCTCCTGTAAACGCATTGTTGTTGAGAGCAAGCTTGGTAAGACGTGAGTTGCCTCCTAGGAACTGAGGAATGGTGCCTGAAAGTTTGTTCCTAGCAAAGGATAATATAGAAAGGTTCCGAAGCAAGGCAAACCCGGGTAGTATGTGCCCCTGAAGAAAGTTGTCACTGAGAACAAGCTGTTCGAGGGATGAACTTTGAGCAAGAGCTGAAGGGATCTCACCTTCCAGGAGGTTGCTTGACAGGCTTATGATCTCGAGGCGGGAGCACATTGACAGCTCATGGGGGATCATACCGCCAATGGAGTTGATGCTGAGGTTGAGGTGTCTGAGTTGTGCCAGGCGGCCTATCTCCGGAGGAATGCTGCCTCTGATCTTATTATCCGACATGTTTATCCTGGTCAAGAAACTGAGGTTGCCAATGCAAGGAGGGATCTGACCAGTAAGGTTTAGCGACATGAGGTCTAGGGCGACAACATGAGGCGCTGCGCTCTGCATGGTCCTGCACGTCACGCCACGCCATTGACAGAAGCTCTGGGAGTCGTCTCGCCATGTTGCCAACGCTCCAGTGGTGAGGTTGCTGGCAAGGCCAGACTTGAGGCAGAGGAGCGTCTGACGGTCCGCGTCGGAGTTGTTCCAAGATGGAGCTGCGCCATCGAGGGAGTGCGTGCAGGGGAAGAAGGCCACCAAAATGGTCGATAGAGAAAGAAGCAGTGTAGGGAAAGATGGTTCCATGTGAGTAGCTAGATGAAAATTGCTTCATGTGTGTGTTTTAGCTTGATTGTATTTGGATTTATGCGCATCACAGCGCTTTCTGTATGTGGCAGGGGTGGGGGTGGGTGGGGGGAGGGTAGGGGGGATGTACTTCTGAGTCAACAGTCAAAATGGCAACAAGTTGGCAAGTTGGTCGAGACATGCTTGTGCATTGCCATAGGATGCTCTTTATATATCTCTACTAAGCGCTTTTGAATATATTAATTTATTGATTTCACTATTGATCTTGGCAGGTTAGGGACTCAGAAGTCAGGACTGGCAGCTTGAATACCTAAAGTTGTTTTCATGGCACGTTTTTCTCAATTATATTAGTCAAATAATTATTTTGTAAGCCCAAGCCGCCGGAAATGGCTAAGTCAAGGAAAAGGATGAATCCAATACAAGCTTTTTTGAAAAGGTATGGCGAACAATTCTCAGGCAGAACCTATTTTAGGATTTACCATTTAAATATCAGCAGAGTAGACTGCAATCTTTTTGCCTGGGTGTTCACCAGTAACAGAATAACAGACAAAATGGCACCGTCTTTATTCTGCACTCACGAGAATTTTCCAACATTTGTAGGAGCACTGTGCGCAAATGTGCTACTCACAGACGGTCGCATGGTGCTAACCATATGAAGTTCCAGTTGTAAATAATTTGATTGTGGCGAACTTTACCAAACTAGCTTAATTTACTATGATGCAAAACCACTTGTTTATATGAGTGGTCGCTTTCTGTTTCAGTTGTGGTGGTTGGTTTGGCTGCCAAACTTTATTGATCTTGGCAAGTTTGAATTGTCGTCTTGTAGCTAGATAGTGATACTTTATGCAATAGATACACATTTCTTTTGCACATTCTAGAAACAAAGATACAGACTTCTAATTTTAATTTTCTGATGTTGATACTTGATACAAGCACAGTTTGTCCCACATGCCTTATTGGATTATATCGAGGAAGGCGCCGTGGTGGTACACAGGTTGATCGCTCCATCTAGCCACTTGGACTATAGTAAGTTTCTGACTTCAACTGCTCAATGGATGACGCTCATCGGCTCATGCCACCCTCCATGGGATGATGCACATTATATATGCACACATTTGGTGCCTAGCATTCTCGACTTGTGCCTCATTAAGCCAACTGCTCCTGATTCCTGAAGCAGTAAAAAGAGCGAGCTTTGGGATTGGCAGCAATGACGACGAAACCACTAGTTGGCTCTCCGCTCTCGGTCTCTCCTGCTGCTCAAAGCACCCCTGACCCTGGCCTTCCAACCGGTGTTGCTGCTCAAGGCACCCCCACCCCTGGCCCTTCCAGTGGTGGTGGTGGTGGTACTGGTGCTGCTGCTCCAGTCCCCGACGGTGGCCCTAAAAGTGGCAGCGGTGAGGAGTACATATGTTTTTGCTTCTTACTCAATTTTTCAACGTTTGGTCTTTGTCATCCACAGCTGATTTTTTACACCGAATTAACGGCACTATATTGAACAGCTATACTGTTGAACTAGTTGTTAGTGGAGCTGTTTGAATGTCACGTCCTGACGGACACCTTACGCAAACCAACTAAAAAGAGTTTTTATTCGCAAGTCAAGCTGGCTTGCCTGTTGGGTTACAGTTTGGGAGGAAACGCTAACAAGTAGTACAGGATGCAACCAGTTAATTAAAGTGGAAAAACTTTACTTTTGTTTACATAGCAATACAAGTTAATGCTAATTGTTGTTACTTCTTATGGGATCATCTTAGTTAAGTGAAGCTTTTATCATACGATTAGTAGTGAAGTTAACAGTTGTTTATTGGATGCTTGTGACTGCAGGGAATCCAATTGGGTCACCTCCCGTGTTTCACGGATAAGTTCTTGTTCTGCTTCGGATCTCCGACCTTGTCTTGTGCGAGTTTCAAACTGTAATATGTTTGTTCCCGGTTCGGTCAAGGGTTCAACCGCCCTCACGTTCGTTAAGCATGGAGTTTGAATGTTTGATAACCACAACCTTGGTTCTTATAACTGATGTTGTTTTAAGTATGGGTATATGGCTTGAATACACGCATCTGATCAATAGTATCTATATGGGTCTAAAGCAGTGTAATTCAGATGCCATCGATTCGTGACATTATTCGAGTTGTATGTCGAGGTTAAACATGAGATGCGTGTGGCATGGTCAGACACAGAATATATGTTGAGGTGAAATGAAGACCTATGTGTTGCAGTGTGGAGTGCATATTCTTCTTTCTTTTCCCTTTTTTCTCGGCTTGGGAGCTATTTACATGAAGACGGGAGATGGAGTGGAGTATTACAACTTTGTGCCGCATCGAGTGGGTTCAGTGAATTTGGCAAACCATACAATTTAGAAGTTAACACTGAGGGATTTTATGTTTGTTTATCCATTTTTCATTTCTGAACTATACAATTTGTCTCTAACACTGAGTAGCTAGATGAAAATTGCTGTGTGTGTTTTAGCTTGATTAATTTGGATTTATGCGCATCACAGCG
>LR738715.1:621155012-621203643 GCA_902687465.1 Secale cereale | reverse complement strand
ACTTCTGACTTCTGAGTCAACAGTCAGTATGGCAACAAGTGCTTTTGAATATACTTCCTCCGTTCCTAAATATTTGTCTTTCTAGAGATTTCAACAAATGACTACATACAAAGCAAAATGAGTGAATCTACACTCTAAAATATGTCTACATACATTCGTATGTTGTAGTCTATTTGAAATGCTAGAAAGACAAATATTTAGGAACGGAGGGAGTATTAATTTTTGATTTCACTGTTGTGTGGAAATTGTAGGATGCTAATATTGTACTGTTGTTGTGTTGTTTTGATCTGACCCATGTATGGGGTATATATAGAGGTAGAATGGAGGGAGAGAGATTTGGAGTAGAGGACAAGTTAAACCTATCTTATCTCTATCTCTTATCTCTATCTTAAACGTAAGGCAAATTTTAACATGCTCCCTCTTACCCCTTATTTTTACTTATGAGGTAAGAAGGTAAGAGTTAATCCGACCACTAATTAATGTGATCAACGGCTCAGATTTACTACATACTCTTACCTCTCATGTGAAAAGAGGGGGTAAGAGGGACCATGCTAAAACTGCTCTAAACGTAAATATACTTCTAACATTCCCCCTCAGTCGTAGCGGGAGTGAAACGGACGATTGCGACTGGATTTGAAGTATCGTGCTTGCGTCGTCTTCTCCGCTTCACCGTCATCACCTGCATCTCTGATGGGTCGACACCTGGGGCGGTGACTGCGTCCCCTTCCGGTGCCTTCCTTGTCTCTCCTCTATTCCCTCCCGCAGTCACAGCGGGAGAGGCGTGGACGCTAGTGACGACTCGGACGTTGTTGATTGGAGTTGTTGCCGATGAGTTGTTGTAGACGTAGCCCTGTATGTCGATGTAGAGGTAGCCGATCATGGTGATGTAGCCATGGTCGATGTAGTCGTGGTCGATGGTGTAGTCGTCGTGGATGATGAAGCCGCACAAAGCCGGAGGCGCAAAAAAATTGCGCTATGACGGAGCTGCAGACGTGGACAATGCACCTTGCGGATGTCAGAGGGTGCTGTCGACGACGAGTCCGCTGGTTTTGCCAAGACCGGAGGAAGCCCATCGAGCACACATCGGTTTTGCCAGAACCGTGTGGCCGTGTAGGGTTGTCACTGAAGTGACGCCGTGTCGATGCAGTCATGTTGTCGTGGATGACGCGGTCGATGCCGTCGTCGTGGTCGTGTCTTGCAGAGGACGCTAGGTGTCCATCTTGTGGACAAGGCAGCGGCGGTGTGTTGAAGAAGATGTTGGTGAAGACCACGTTGATGAAGACCTTGACGATGTAGTGTCGGCGATGGCGTCGCAACGGCGTGTCGGCGATGATGTGTCGCTTGGAGGCGTCCCTCGTGGCGACGGGGTGTCGATGCCGTGTCGTGCCGGAGAAGTCGATGAAGATTGCATCTCGTTTCACACCGGCCTGGCGTGTGAACAGTGCATGTGGAGATCGCTTCTCGTAGGTGTGGTCGATGAAGTATGTTGGCTCGTAGCCGGGCTAGTCGTACAGGTCGTCGGATTTATTTGGTGGCTAATGAAAAACTAATCTACTAAAATTTCGAAAATTGATATTGATCTAATCTACGGGATCGATCTAATCTAAGGAACCGATCTGATCTTTGATCAATCGGGTGCCGCGCCCCCGGGAAGAGAAGATTAATCTCCCCGGGGGCGGCGCGCTGCGGAAGTGGAGGAAGGTCCTAGGATCGGCGTCGTTGGACAAACCGCTCTGATACCATGTGGAAATTGTAGGATGCTAATATTGTATTGTTGTTGTGTTGTTTTGATCTGACCCATGTATGGGGTATATATAGAGGTACAATGGAGGGAGAGAGACTTGGAGTAGAGGACAAGTTAAACCTATCTTATCTTTATCTCTTATCTCTATCTTAAACGTAAATATACTTCTAACATGTTGATCTTGGAAGGTTAGGGATTCAGAAGTCAGCACTGGCATCTTGAATACCTGAAGTTATTTTCATGGCACGTGTTTCTCGATTATATTAGTCAAAGAATTATTTCATAAGCCCAAGCCGCTGGAAATGGCTTAGTCAAACTCGAACGGGAAATGGATGAATCAAATACAAACTTTTTTTAAAAGGTATGGCGAACAATTATCAGGCAGAACATGTCTTTAGGATTTACCATTTAAATATCAGTATAGTAGATTGTAGTCTTTTTGCCTGTGTGTTTTACCAGTAACAGAATAACAGACACAATGGCACCTTCTTTATTCTGCACCCGTGAGAATTTCCCGTGATGGTACACAAGTTGATCGCTTCTTCTAGCCACTTGGACTATAGTAAGTTTCTCTGACTTCTACTGCTCAATGGATGACCGCTCATGCGCCTTCCTGGATGATGCCTCCATGGGATGATGCATATTATATATGCACACATTTGGTGCCTAGCGTTCTCGACTTCTTTGTGCCTCGTCAAGCCAACTGAGCGAGCTTTGGGATTGACAACAATGGCGACAATACCACCAGTTGGCTCTGCGCTCTCGGCCCCTCCTGCTGCCCAAAGCACCCCCGACCCTGGCCTTCAAACCGGTGTCGCTGCTCAAGGCACCGCCACCCCTGGCCCTTCCAGTGATGGTGGTGGTGCTGCTGCTCAAAGCAAGCCCGAAGTCCCTGGCGATGGCCCTATCAGCCGTGAGTACATATGTTTTTGTTTTCTTACACAATTTCGCAATGTTTATTCTTTGTCATTTACGGCTAATTTGGTTCACGAATTAAGTGACACTATGTTGAACAACTATATTGGTTAACTAGTTGTTAGTCAAGCAGTTTGAATGTCACGGGCACCTTACAAAAATCAACTAAAGAGAGTTTTTATTTGCAATTCAATCTAGCTTGTTTGTTGGGTTACAATATGAGAGGATATGCAACAAATGGTAACGAGTACTGCAGGGATGCAACCAGTTAAAGCGGAAAACTTTAGTTTTGTTTACGGAACAATGCAAGTCAATACTCTTGTTACCTATTCCTAGGTTCTAACGATAGTTTTGTTCTAGCTTTAGCTCAAGTCAAACTTTTAAAGTTTTACCAAGCCTAGAAAATTTATTAACATCTACATTACCAAATTAGCTCCATTAGATTCGTCATAAAATGTTTTATTTTATTTTATATGTGTGCTAGTTACATATAAGCATGTTTTTCTATATATACATGGTCAAACTTACAGAACTTTGACTTGTGACAAAACTAGAGCTTCAACTAATTTGGAATTCACATATACACTTCAACATATTTGGTTACCTTAGTTAAGGGAAGCTTTTTATAATATGAATGGCTGTGAAGTCATATAACAGTTGTTTTATTGGATGCTTGTGATTGCAGACGATGCAACTCCCAGGCCTCCCGTCTCCAACGCATAAGTTCTTGTTCTGCCTCGGAACTCCTACCTATTGTTGTGCTAGTTAAAGTATAATACGCTTGTTCCCTCTTGTTCAGTATACACTGTGAACCCAAAAATGTAACTGGTGAATTCGATAACTGCTGCACTTGTTCTTATAACTGATGTTGTAAGCATGGAAATATGTCTCGAATACACCCATCTGATCAATGGTACTGGTACGGTGCTACCTATGGGTCTAGGCAGTGTGATTCAGACACCCTCGGTGACATCATCCACCGGGAGTGCACGCGGAGTAAGATTCTTAGGCGACGATTCTTGGTTGTCGAGTGAAACTGAGAACAGAAATGCATGCATCTAAGAAAGAAAGCCTACATAAACACATTTCTATTGTACCAAAATCAGGACCCAAACCATCTCATTTCTGATCATGCACGATTCCTCATGAAAACATATACTTCATCCATTCCACAATATAGGCATATTAGTTGCTTGTTATACTTCTGAAATCAGTAAATCCAACAAACTCTAGCTGTACCATTCATCGCAAAAAAAGAACATTTGTAAATTACACAACCTCGCATCCATGACCATAATCTTGTCTCGCCCTTGACGTGACCGTCCTTGCTCGCCGACAATGGCTGCCCGCTTGTTTAGGTTTCTGAATTTACTTGTGTGCGTGTGCGTGTGCGTGTGCGTGTGGCCTCTCTATACTATAACAAGGCGACACACAAAGATTAAACCCATTCGGACTTCCTTTAACTAGCAAACTTGAAAATATCTTCATTCACTTAAATGAAGAGTTTGAACTACGAGTGATATCTAAGCTTGTGCTAAAACTGTGAAACAATTTTGGTAGCTCTCAATTCCCAAATGATGCTTATGAGATGCACATGATGCATAAACGATATAATAGAAAAAAACATATAGGATATTATTCCCGGGATGTTATAGGGATGACGGCTTAGGGCATAAACTGACCTAGAGGGTCTCGGGCCGGCCTACTCAGGCTGCATTTCAGTCTGATGAGGCACCCCTGGCCATAACACCATCAATAGGGGTTGGCCTCGATCTCACGCTTGGAAATGATGTAGCCAATCAGCTTCCTCGCCGGGACCTTGAACGCATATTTCTCGGGGTTGAGCTTCATGATGAATTTCCTGAGATTGACGAATGTCTTAGCCAAATCCGCTGGCATGTCTTGATTCTTTCGTGTCTTTATCACCACATTATCAGTATATTCTTGGACATTTTTTCCTAGTCTTCTTATGGAAGTATTTTCGGATACAACGATGGTACGTGACACCTGCGTTCTTCCGACCAAACGACATCAAGGTGTAGTAGAAGGCGTTGAAGAGGGTGATGAAGGATCTCATGATCTCCATCCCCTTGTTTCATCTTAATATGATGATACCCCGAATAAGCATCCAGAAGGCACTGTGCTTCACATCCCGTGATCGAATCGATCACATGTACGTTTGCAGTAGGGGAAATGGGTCCTTAGGGTGCCCGAAGACCACATGGAAGGAGCCTGGCAAGTCGGTAACCTCAAAATGCAGGGTTTCAGTTATGTGGTTATTCGGGTGTCGAAAGTGACAGGCATATCAACTTGCCTAAGTGACAAGGCCTGGTATCCAGGGATAGTCCCATGGAAAGGGTGCAACAACTTGTATGCTATGGGAGCGGGGGATCCCCATCTCGTCGAGGGTGTCGATGTAGAGGATATTGAAACTACTCCTGCCATCCACTAGCGTCTTGGTAAGGTGACCTCCAATGATGAAGGGACCGAGGATGAAAGGGCGCATGCTTGACCGAGGGACATGCTTCCGGTGGTCAGCTAACCCAAAGGTGATCGAGTCCTCCGACCATTTGAGGAATCGAGGCACTCCGGGCTTCTCCACATGGATCTCACGGGCAGTGAGCTTGGTGGAGCGCCTATACTCATGAAAGTTTGGCACGTCGAAAATAGAGTGGGGCCCGTGTGTGTCGCTTCAGGATCTCGGACATTGTAGGGAATGTTCCTTGGTGCAGATCTTACTCGAGGTGACGTCGTTGCTCCTACACGCGAGGTGATCGGTGTACCCACCATCTCTGGCTCCGAGACTGGAGCACGTGACGATGCTTCGCCCGTGGTCCTACATCTCCGCCATCAGAGCCCAACAAGATGATGAGGGTCGGGTATGGCAAGCAATCAAGTGACTCTTTGAGCAATTGTAACTCACATGCGTTGTCCGCGACGAATTCCAGGCTCCCGAAGTTGAAAGCCTGGCCCTCGGGGAAGGACACAACACATACCAGATCCTCTGTTGTGTTGGATACAAAACACAAGGAGACGAAGGAGAGATCCTTCCAGGGCGTGAAGGCTTCGATTTTGAAAGGCAAGGAAGCCATACCAATCCGTTAATCTGGATCAGCTCACACAACCCCTACCTGGCATGCGAACTCTTAGGGTTTCATTACTAGCAGTATCATCAAGTGACAATGTACTTGTTCAAAGGGGCGTGTGAGCGGCAAATCGAGATGGTAAGACACGAGACATGGAGTTTATGTAGGTTCCGACCCTCCATGAGGTAAGACCCTACTCCCGTCTTTGGTGATTGTATTGCTCAAGGACTCGCCCACGATCATGGGGATCATCGGATATCTCTATTACTTGGATTACAAACTCTTGGCCCTATGACGGAGAGGTGGAAGATGGTGGTAGGTGAGAATTCAACTTCGGGGGGATCTAGAATGTCTTGGACCCCTTCCCCAAGAGGGCCCCTAGCTCATCTTAGGGCATCTCTAACCGTTGGAGCCATGTAAAGCCCAGGATGCGACTATATCTACTACGTGTCGAGGCACGAGTTAGAGACATAAGCGCATTCTGGAATGACCGCAAGCGTGGTATCTTTGCACAACTCATGTAAAATACAGAGGTGAAAGAGTAAAATAGTTGGCTTACACTCGCCACGTCACACAATGAATACAATAGCATACATTCATCCAAATAACACAGGGTCCGTATACGGACGAAAACAAAACGAGAAAAGATACCACAACCACAAGTCCTGATCGCCCCTAGTAGGAACCACTACTGATCGTGAGGATACGTTACATAGAAACGACCACGCTCTTCATCGAACTCCCAGTGAAGTTCTTGTCCATCTCCTGCGTCGTACTCTGTTGTACCTGCATCTGGTGTGTGTTGTAATCTATGAGTCACAAGGACTCAGCAATCCCATTCCCGGGTATCAAAACTAACAAAGCCTTTAGGTGTGGAGAGGTAATAAAGTATTTGCAGCAAGCACTAAGCAACTAGCTTATGAATTCAGAGCGAGATGAGAATATGTGCCAACGGTCGCCAAAGATGATCAATAAGTGATCCTAGCGACTCACGTTCATGCATAACCCCACCGTGTTCACTTTCCGAAACCCCTTCGAAAAGAGACCATCACGGTACACACACATGTAGTGTATTCTTAAGGATATGGTGTCAAGTTATCTACAACCGGATATTAAAAGTTTCCCATCTGCCACATAACCGCGGGCACGGCTTTCGAAAGTTCATAACCCTGCAGGGGTGTCCCAACTTAGCCCATCACAAGCTCACGATCCGCGAAGTCGCAACTCCATGTTGGGAAGACCCGAGTATTCTCGGAATCCCGTGCTCAAGATATTTCGACTAAGGTAAAACTAATCCAGCAAGACCTCCCGGCACGCCGACACCCTGATAGTAGCTGCGCGTATCTCGTCTCAGGCCACAACCGGATGAGCAGTACGTACGGTAACCAAAGACCCCAGAAACTGGGTGGCACCGCAAGTGGCTCTAGTTTGGACCAACACTCATGAGGAGCACTGGCCCGGGTTGTTGATTAAGAACTCAGGTTTATAACTCCCTATGCAAGTTTTTAGTTGTTAGGCAAATGTAGTACCAAAGTTGGGTCTCGCTGGAAAAGCTTTAAGCAGTGCGAATTATCAAGGGAGGCCCATAAACCCCAACCGTGTTAGGAACGCAAAATCAAGGAACATAATACCGGTTTATCGGGTCCTAAGGTGGCATGAGTGGAACAAAACACCAAGCAGAAGGCCAAGCCTTCCACCCATTACCAATATATATGTGAATTAATTTAATTAAGATATATATTGTGTTATCCCGAAGAAAAAAAATCCAAACATGGAGCATTCTTCAAACTTCACCTGTAACTAACAACGCTATAAGAGGGGCTGAGTAAAAGCGTACTTAGCCAATCAATGGTTTGCTAGGAAGGCGGTTAGAGTGTTTCATGGCAACATAGGAGGCTGACAAGACAAGAATAGGCATCGAGGCATAGCTATAGAGCGATACAACTAGCAAGGCAAAGATAGAGGTGATATCGGGGAACAGTCATCTTGCCTGTTAAGTCCTCGGTGGGATGGTAAGACGGCTCCTCAAACTCAGTCTCGACAAGATCCTCGAACTCGGTATCGGCTCCCGGCTCTACCCAACACAAGAGCACAACAACGGTACAAGATCAATCACGGTGCAATGCACAAACAACATGATGGAAGACATGTCATGGGATGCAAGTATGATGTGCGTATGCATGAGGATGCTCTCAAGCCTAAAGGAGAAGATGATGGAAATGGCTTCATCTTGGGAAACCAAGCAAGCCACTAGATAGAGGGGAAGATTTCTGTCAAAAACGATATAAAGATCATGGGAAACGGATGCACGGTTTGCAAATGGCAAGCAAAACAAGATGTAATGCAAAACTGAAGTTAATAGCAACATGGCATCTTTGGAGCAAGATTTAAATATGCTACAACACCCAAACATGAAGACAAAAGGCATGGATGTGAAATAGACATGATTCTTAACAAGCATGAACTCAAAGCACACCCAAAAACTTGCTGGAACACAATTAAACAAGCATGGCAAGATTCAATAAGTTAACAGATTTCTCAGACTTAGTGAAAATTTACTAGGCATGGCAGCAACAACGACAAGTAGGCATGTTTGCAAGCTTGTGCAACTCATCTCAAAGCATAGCATGGCATGTGAATATAACCAACAGCAAGAGGACATGTTTGTGAAGCTACTCATGGCAAGAACATGGTCATAGGATGCTTAGAACACTAGCTATTCACATGGCAAAACTGAACTTGCTGATAACAGGCTGACAGAAACATTTTATAGCAACTTGAGAGCACTAAAACAACAAGCTATAGTAAGCCATCATGGCAAACAATGGCATGGATAGCTAGAGAATAACATATACATCAAGGAACACCCACTGGACAACTCTAACTATGCATAACAATGACATTAGCCTCATGAAAACATGGCATAAAAATTAATAGATTCAGCCTTAGCAGGAATTTAACATCATGATTGTTTGTTAACAAGCTTGATGCACTCATCTCAAGACATATCATGGCATGAACATAAATCTATCATGTAGAGAACATTCCAATGAGCAAAACCCATGTTGACAGCTAGCTCATATGACACATGGATTAATTCACATGAAAAAGACAAAAAATCATCTCATAACAAATTCAGAAACTTATCAGCCACATGCACTTTTGCAACAGGGTTAAACATGGCATAATGCAACCTAACATGCATGCAAATGCATCCATCATGATGAGCATCACAAGACAAACATTTTGACATATCATACACTCCATTTGGACCAACATGCACCAAGTTACGACCTCACGAACATGCCAACAAATTGTTAACAGACAACTAGTGTTGAAACAGTAACATCATGAAGCAGTCTTGCAACGAAGATTAAGACGTCTAGATGAATCCTATCATGCACAAAACTGATGCTAACATGTAGAGCACTTCGAGACAAACATTTTGATATATCATGCATGCAAAACGGAGCACCGAGCACCAAGTTGTGACATGGCAAAGAGGGCATGAAAATTACACAAATCAGGGACTTGATAGAATTTTACCCCTCCGAAAAAGTCAAACGTGGACGGAGTCATGCGAGACGGAGGGATCCAGGATGGGGTGGCCGTTTGGATCGGGGGCCGGTGGATCTGGTCCCGATCCGGCCGGATCCGGACCGGCGGCGGCAGCTCGCCGGAGTGGTGCCCGGAGACGGCGGGGAGGCGGCGCCGGAGCTCGCCGATGGCGCGGTCAGCGCCGGACCGGCGGGATCGGCAGAGGAGCGGCAGGCGGAGACGGCCGGAGGGCGCGGCGGCAGTGGAGGGGTGCCGGCCGGCCGGCGACGAGGCGGTCGAGCCGCGGGAGCGACGGCGCTCGGGGCCGAGAGGAGCAACGGCTTCGGGCCGGGAGGCGGCATGCGGGCTCGCACGGGCTGGCCTCGGGCCCCGCAAGCCGCGGCGGCAGGAGGAGGCAGACGACGGCGGAGGACACTTGGCGGGCGCCGATTGGACGAGGTGGGCGGCGGCAGACGTGTCCGGCGCGGGTCGGTCGCATCCGGCTGCGCGATGAGCGGATTTCTAGGGTTTCATTCGTGAAATGGAGGGGATGGGGCTGTTTTATAGGTAGAGGGAGCTAGGAGTGTCCAAATGAGGTGCGGTTCTCACCAACATGATCACGATCCGACGACCGAGAGGATGGAGGTGGTTGTGCTGGGCTAGTGGGCTGTTGTGGAGGAGTGATGGGCCAAAAGAGATAGGGTTTTCGGCCCACGTGGTTAACCGTTGGAGTATCAAACGACCTCCAAACAAGACGAAACTTGACAGGCCGTTTACCGGTGATATACCAAGACCACTTGATAACTCTCGGCCCATTCCGAGGGTATTTTTTACCCACTCACGAAATAAAGGCTCGAGAGGTGCGACGGGTGCCGTGTGAGAGAGTAGAAAATCGAAACGGACAACGGAGAGGACGGAGATGATGCAACTACACACAGATGCAAATGAGCCTATGCCAATGCAATGCACATAATGAAAATGACATGGTGACTTGCAACACACGCACAAGGCAAAAACGAAGAAACCCGAAATGAAGGAAGAGCCCAGAATGGAATTGATTAACTCACCGATGAATATATTTCCATATAAGGAAGTTTTACATCCGGGGCGTTACAAACTCTCCTACACTACAAAAAGATCTTGTCTCGAGATCTAGGACTGAAAGAAAGCGGGATACTCGGAACGGAGATGATCTTCTCGTTCCCATGTAGCTTCTCGGTGTGTGACCACTCCACTTTCAAGAATTTGATGGACCTGTTGCGGGTCTTGCGCTCAGTTTCTCCAAGGATAGCAATGGAGTGCTCATGATAAGACAAGTCTTGCTGAAGATCAATCTCTTTGAAAGGAGTGGTGCGTTCAGGCGTCTTGAAGCACTTGCGGAGTTGAGACACGTGAAACACATCGTGCACATTTGCAAAGTTGGAGGGAAGCTTGAGTTGGTAGGCTAGATCGCCTCTCTTGCCAATAATCTTGAAAGGACCCACGTATCTTGGAGCAAGCTTGCCCTTGATACCAAACCTCTAAGTGCCCTTCATGGGGGAAACACGGAGATAGACATGATCTCCAATGTCGAAAGCCAAGTCACGATGCTTGCCGTCATAGTAGCTCTTTTGGCGCGATTGTGCGGCCTTGAGATTCTCATGTATGACTTTACAAATCTCTTCGGCCTGTGAGATCAAACCATTGCCAATGAGTTGTCGTCCACCAGTCTCGGACCAGTTGAGAGGGGTACGACACTTTCTGCCATAGAGAATATCAAACAGAGCTTTGCCTGCACTTGCTTGGAAGTTGTTGTTGTAGGAGAATTCGGCAAGTGGAAGGCAATCTTCCCATTTCATACCGAAGGAGATTACACATGCCCTGAGCATATCTTCAAGAATTTGGTTCACTCTTTCGACTTGATGATACATCTCCAACGTATCTATAATTTTTTTATTGTTCCATGCTATTATTTATGATGTTTTGGATGTTTAATGGGCTTTGTTATACACTTTTATATTATTTTTGGGACTAACCTATTAACCCAAAGGCCCAGTCCAGATTGCTATTTTTTTGCCTATTTCAGGGTTTTACAGAAAAGGAATATCAAACGGAGTCCAAACGGAATGAAACCTTTGGGAGAGATATTTTTGGAGCGATATCTTCACGGGAAACTTGAGAACCACAGAATAGGGAAAACATGGCATCCACGAGGGTGGGGGGTGCGCGCCCCCTAAAGAGCGTGCCACCTGCCTCGTGGGCCCCATGTTGGTCCCCCGATGCCCTCCTTCCTCCTATATATATCCATGTACCCCGAAAACATCAGAGGAGGAGAGAAAACCCTAATTCCACTGCTGCAACCTTCTGTTCCCGTGAGATCCCATCTTGGGGCCTGTTTCGAAGCTCCGTAGGAGGGGGGGTCTACCACGGAGTGCTTCTACATCAACACCATCGCCTCACCATGAGTTGTGAGTAGTTTACCACAGACCTTCGGGTCCATAGTTAGTACCTAGATGGCTTCTTCTCTCTCTTTGGATCTCAATACCAAGTTCTTCTCGGTCTTCGAGGAGATCTATTCGATGTAATCTCTTTTTGCGGTGTGTTTGTCGAGATCCGATGAATTGTGGGTTTATGATCAAGATTATCTATGAGAAATATTTGGTTCTTTTCTGAATTCTTTTATGTATGATTATAATATCCTTGCAAGTCTATTCGAATTATTGGTTTGGTTTGGCCTACTAGATCTATAGTTCTTGCATTGGGAGAAGTGCTTGGCTTTGGGTTCAATCTTGCGGTGTCCTTTCCCAGCGACAGTAGGGGCAACAAGGCACATATTGTATTGTTGCCATCGAGGATAAAAAGATGGGGTTTATATCATATTGCTTGAGTTTATCCCTCTACATCATGTCATCTTGCTTAAGGCGTTACTCTGTTCTTATGAACTTAATACTCTAGATGCATGCTGGATAGCAGTCGATGTGTGGAGTAATAGTAGTAGATGCAGAATCGTTTCGGTCTACTTGTCACAGACGTGATGCCTATATATAATGATCATGCCTAGATATTCTCATAATTATTCGCTTTTCTATCAATTGCTCGACAGTAATTTGTTCACCCACCATAGAATTCTGCTATCATGAGAGAAGCCACTAGTGAAACCTATGGCCCCGGGGTCTATTCTCAACATATCAATCTACAATCTACTTTAATTTACCGTTTTTACTTTCTGTTCTTATATCCAAAAATATCAAACTATCATATCTATTAGATCTCACTTTCGTAAGTGACCGTAAAGGGATTGACAACCCCTTATCGCGTTGGCTGCGAAGTTCTTATTTGTTTGTGCAGGTGCGAGGGACTCGCGCGTGGTCTCCTACTGGATTGATACCTTGGTTCTCAAAAACTGAGGGAAATACTTACACTACTGTGCTGCATCACCCTTTCCTCTTTGAGGGAATACAATGCAAGCTCGAGAAGTAGCAAGAAGAATTTCTGGCGCCATTGCCGGGGAGGCTTACGCAAAAGTCATATACCAAGTACCTATCACAAACCCTTATCCTTCGCATTACATTTATTTGCCTCTCGTTTTGCTCTCCCCCACTTCACCCTTGCCGTTTTATTTGCCCTTCTTTTTGCCGTGTGTTTACCGTTCGCTTGCCTTCATGTTTGAGATGGGGGAAGATTTTATCGAGAAGGGTAGTAATGTTGAGGGCAACATCTATGTTGACCCTCCGGATGAAACTACCATTTTACATATTAAGAAGTTCCGGGTTGGCAGTGGTAATATCATTGGAAAAGGAGTTCTTCAAGACTTCTTCACTTGTGCCGGTGCTTTGCCTACTTTGGGTGGTTCTATTCTTCATAGAACTAGTAGCCTTGCCGATGCCATATCTATGCTTGTAGTTGAAATTGAAAGGCAATTTATCCAAATGCATCCCTGTATTCAGAGAATCTTTCTGGAATTTTCCAATATTGAGCATTCTTCTGTTAAGCGTGCCGCTACTATCTTTTTGGCTCATGAATTCAGATTTATCATGAAAGAGGCCAAGGAAATCTTTGCTCATTACGGGGTAGATGTTGGTCGACCTCCCATAGAGGCTATCTTATTTAATCAAAAATACATAATGCGGTTGCGATCTCCTGATCATGTTGCTTTTAATGAAAACCTTAGAAAAAAGGTTCTTACCGATGTCTTGGTTGATAGAATTTCTGAGTTGAATGATAATTTTGCTATTCAAAACAATGGGTTAGGTTTTTCCCTCGAGCGAAGGCTTATGACCTTCTGCCAAAAGAATGCCTATAATGATGTTGGTTGTACATTATAAAGGGCCAAAAGAGGAACCTATACCTCCTGAGCTTGACGTGGGAGACTTTTTTCCCATTAAATTTCGCCCTTTTGATTACTTTTGCTTGCCACAAAGAAAACTTGCTGCTGAACGTAGGGAATATGAGATGTGTTTTCGCGATATATCTTATCATTATGGCAATACCTAGATCTATCCTTGTATCGTGCCTAGCTAGGGGCGTTAAACGATAGCGCTTGTTGGGAGGCAACCCAATTTTTTTTTGCTTCTGTTTAGGAATAAACATTGCATCTAGCTTCAGTTTAGATGTGGTTTTGTGTTTTAATTAGTGTTTGTGCCAAGTATAACCTTTGGGAAGACTTGTGTGAAGTTTATATGATCTTGCTGTAAAAAACAGAATCGTTAGCGCTCACTAGAATAGTCAGCAGATTTTACTGGAGTGTGCTATTTAGTTGATTTTTTTGCAGATGATTAATAGACAAATTACTCATGTTTAGCAATTTATTTCAAATTTTTTTGGAGTTACAGAAGTATGCGAAAGTTACAGATTACTACAGACTGTTCTATTTTTGACAGATTCTGTTTTTCATGTGTTGTTCGCTTATTTTGATGAATCTATGAGTAGTATTGGAGGATATGAATCATAGAGAAGTTGGAATACAGTAGGTTTAACACCAATATAAACAAAGAATGAGTTCATTATAGTACCTTTGAGTGATGGTTTGTTTTCTTATACTAACGAAACTCACGAGATTTTTGGCTAAGTTTTGTGTTGTGAAGTTTTCAAGTTTTGAGTATTGCTTTGATGGACTACGGAACAAAGAGTGGAAAGAGCCTAAGCTTGGGGATGCCCAAGGCACCCCAAGGTAAAATTCAAGGACAACCAAAAGCCTAAGCTTGGGGATGCCCCGGGAAGGCATCCCCTCTTTCGTCTTCATCTATCGGTAACTATACTCGGGACTATATTTTAATTCACCACATGATATGTGTTTTACTTGGCGCGTCATGTATAATTTGAGTATTTGCTTGTTAGTTTGCCACAATTATCCTTGCTGGACACACCTTTTTGAGAGAGATAAATATGGCCTAGGAATTGTTAGAACACTCTATGTGCTTCACTTATATCTTTTGAGCTAAATAGTTTTGCTCTAGTGCTTCACTTATATCTTTTAGAGCACGGTGGTGATTTTATTTTGTAGAAATCGTTGATCTCTCATGCTTCACTTATATCCTTTTGATAGTCTATTAGAACAGCATGGTAATGTGCTTTGGTTATAAAACTAGCCTTAACACGATAGGCATCCAAGATGAATGTAGTAAAAACTTTCATACAAAGTGCATTGAATATGATGAGAAGTTTGATACTTGATAATTGTTTTGAGATATGAGGATAGAGATATTAGAGTCATGCTAGTGGAGTTATTATGAAATTGAGAAATACTTGTGTTAAAGTTTGTGATTCCCGTAGCATGCACGTATGGTGAACCGTGCTATGTGACGAAGTTAGAGCATGAGGTATTTGTAGACTGTCATCCTTTGTGTGAAGGTCGGGGGCGCGCGATGGTTAACTCCTACCAACCTCCCCCCTAGGAGCATGCGTCGATTGCTTTGTTTTGATGACTCGTAAATTTTTGCAATAAGTATATGATTTATTTATGACTAGTGTTGAGTCCATGGATTATACACACTCTCACCCTTCCACCATTGCTAGCCTCTCTTGCACCACACAACTTTCGCCGGTACCATACACCCACCATATACCTTCCTCAAAACAGCCACCATATCTACCTATCATGGCATTTCCATAGCCATTCCGAGATATATTGCCATGCAACTTTTCACCGTTCCGTTCATATGACACGCTTCATATTGTCATATTGCCATGCATGATCATGTAGTTGACATCGTATTTGTGGCAAAGCCACCATTCATAATTTTCATACATGTCAGTCTTGATTCATTGCACATCCCGGTACACCGCCGGAGGCATTCATATAGAGTCATACTTTGTTCTAGTATCGAGTTGTAATATCGAGTTGTAAATCAATATAAGTGTGATGATCATCATTATTAGAGGATTGCCCCAAAGAAAAAAAAGAAGGAAAGGCAAAAAAAAAAGAAAAAAAGAGAAAAAAAAAGAGAAAAAAGAAAAGAAAAAGGGACAATTGGTACTATCTTTTTCCACACTTGTGCTTCAAAGTAGCACCTTGTTCTTCATGATAGAGAGTCTCATGTTTAGTCACTTTCATATGCTAGTGGGAATTTTCATTATAGAACTTGGCTTGTATATTCCAACGATGGGCTTCCTCAAATGCCCTAGGTCTTCATGAGCAAGCAAGTTGGATGCACACCCACTTAGTTTCTTTTGTTGAGCTTTCATACATTTTAGCTCTAGTGCATTCGTTGCATGGCAATCCCTACTCACTCACATTGATATATATTGATGGGCATCTCCATAGCCCGTTGATACGCCTAGTCGATGTGAGACTATCTCCCTCCTTTTTGTCTTCTCCACAACCACCACTCTATTCCACCCATAGTGCTATATCCATGGCTCACGCTCATGTATTGCGTGAAAGTTGAAAGGTTTGAAAGAATTGAGTATGAAAACAAGTGCTTGGCTGAAACCGGGGTTGTGCATGATATGAATATTTCGTGTGATGAAGAGGGAGCATAGCCAGACTATATGATTTTGTAGGGATAACTTTCTTTAGCCATGGTATTTTGAGAAGACACGATTGCTTTGTTAGTATGCTTGAAGTATTATTATTTCTTATGTCAATATAGACTTTTTGTCTTGAATCTTTCAGATCTGAACATTCATGCCACAATAAAAAGAATTACATTGAAAATTATGTTGGTTAGCATTCCACATAAAAAATTCTATTTTTATAATTTACCTACTCGAGGACGAGCATGAATTAAGCTTGGGGATGTGTCTCCAACGTATCTATAATTTTTTATTGTTCCATGCTATTATTTATGATGTTTTGGATGTTTAATGGGCTTTGTTATACATTTCTATATTATTTTTGGGACTAACCTATTAACCTAGAGGCCCAGTCTAGTTTGCTGTTTTTTTTGCCTATTTCAGGGTTTTACAGAAAAGGAATATCAAACGGAGTCCAAACGGAATGAAACATTCGGGGGAGATATTTTTGGAGCGATATCTTCACGGGAAACTTGAGAACCACGGAATAGGGCACACGTGGCGTCCACGAGGGTGGGGGGCGTGCCCCCCTATAGAGCGCGCCCCCTGCCTCGTGGGCCCCACGTTGGTCCCCCGATGCCCTCCTTCCTCCTATATATATCCATGTACCCCAAAAACATCAGAGGAGGAGAGAAAACCCTAATTCCATCGCCGCAACCTTCTGTTCCCGTGAGATTCCATCTTGGGGCCTGTTCCGGAGCTCCAACGGAGGGGGGATCTACCACGGAGTGCTTCTACATCAACACCATCGCCTCGCCATGAGTTGTGAGTAGTTTACCACAGACCTTCGGGTCCATAGTTAGTACCTGGATGGCTTCTTCTCTCTCTTTGGATCTCAATACCAAGTTCTCCTCGGTCTTCGAGGAGATCTATTTGATGTAATCTGTTTTTGCGGTGTGTTTGTCGAGATCCGATGAATTGTGCGTTTATGATCAAGATTATCTATGAGAATATTTGGTTCTTTTTCTGAATTCTTGTATGTATGATTATAATATCCTTGCAAGTCTCTTCAAATTATTGGTTTGGTTTGGCCTACTAGATCAATAGTTCTTACAATGGGAGAAGTGCTTGGCTTTGGGTTCAATCTTGCGTGTCCTTTCCCAGTGATAGTAGGGGCAGCAAGGCACGTATTGTATTGTTGCCATCGAGGATAAAAAGATGGGGTTTATATCATATTGCTTGATTTTATCCCTCTACATCATGTCATCTTGCTTGAGGCGTTACTCTGTTCTTATGAACTTAATACTCTAGATGCATGCTGGATAGCGGTCGATGTGTGGAGTAATAGTAGTAGATGCATAATCGTTTCGGTCTACTTGTCACGGACGGGATGCCCATATATAATGATCATGCCTGGATATTCTCATAATTATTCGCTTTTCTATCAATTGCTCGACAGTAATTCGTTCACCCACCGTAGAATTCTGCTATCATGAGAGAAGCCACTAGTGAAACCTATGTCCCCAGGGTTTATTCTCAACATATGAATCTACAATCTACTTTACTTTACCGATTTTACTTTATGTTCTTATATCCAAAAAATACCAAAAATATCAAACTATCATATCTATCAGATCTCACTTTCGTAAGTGACTGATAGTTCTCCAACGTATCTACTTTTCCAAACCTTTTTGCCCTTGTTTTGGACTCTAACTTGCATGGTTTGAATGGAACTAACCCGGACTGGCGCTGTTTTCAGCAGAACTGCCATGGTGTTATTTTTGTGCAGAATAAAAAGTTCTCGGAATCGCGTGAAAATCAACAAAGAATTATTTCAGAAAATATAAAAAAGATATGCAAGAAGATACTCACCGGGGGCCCCACGGCCTATCCTCAAGGGTGGGGGGCGCGCCCCCCTGCCTCGAGGGCCCCCCGATGCTCCACCGACGTACCCCTAGGTCCTATATCTTCCGTTTCGGGGAGAAAAAATCAGAGAGAACGAATTATCGCGTTTCTTTGGCTCCCCTTGTGTCGAATCAACAAATTTGGGTTTAATACTTTACCCTCGAAAACTGTTGCGATCCCCTACACTTGTGGGTTATCAATACTATTTTCTGGCGCCGTTGCCGGGGAGCATAGCTCTATTCTTTAAGTCACTTGGGATTTATATCTGTTTATCACTATGAATAATTGGAAGGACTCAAAAATCAAGATCTTACCCTCAACTACGAGGGGAGGTAAGGAACTGACATCTAGCTCTGCACTTGATTCTCCTTTTGCTATGAGTAAACTTGCGACACCTACTCCTGCTATTGAATCTGATATGTCGTATGTTCTTGATGGTGCTACTTCTGCTATGTATGATGAAACTACCTCTATGCATGATACTGTGCCACTAGGTGAATTTCTAGATGAACAAATTGCTAAGGTTAGGGAAAGTGCAAATGTTGATGATATTTATGGAAGTGATGATGAAACTACTCCCAAGAGATATGAATTGCCTGTTGTGCCTGAGGGTTATGTTATGGATGAAGAAACTGCTAGAGACTTTCTTGCTTGCAATGATAGATATGATCTTAAGAAATTATTAGCTAAGCTAAAAGAAAAGTCCTTGAATGCTAGAATGAAACATGACCCTGCTTTTGCTACTTCTTCTATCTGTGTCACTGATAAGGACTATGAATTCTCTGTTGATCCTGAGTTAATTACTTTGGTTGAATCCAATCCTTTCCATGGCTATGAGTGTGAAACTGTTGTGGCACATCTTACCAAGTTGAATGATATAACCACCCTGTTTACCAATGATGAAAAGATTCGTTACTACTATATCCTTAAGCTATTTACGTTCTCATTAAAGGGTGATGCTAAGACTTGGTTTAATTCTCTAGATCTTGGTTGTGTGCGTAGTCCCCAGGATATGATGTATTACTTCTCTGCTAAATATTTTCCCGCTCATAAAAAACAAGGCGCCTTACGGGAAATAGATAACTTTGCTCAAACTGAAGAAGAGAGTTTCCCACAAGCTTGGGGGAGGCTTCTCCAGTTACTTAACGATTTGCCTGATCATCCTCTTGAGATGCATGATATACTTGATGTCTTTTATAATGGACTAACCGATGCTTCCAGAGACCACCTGGATAGTTGTGCTGGTTGTGTTTTCAGGGAAAGAACAGTGGAACAAGCTGAATTATTATTGAATAATATGCTAGCCAATTAGAATAATTGGACACTTCCTGAACCAGCCCCTAAGCGAACTCCGAAGAAAAGTGGTGTTATATTTCTCAGTCCTGAAGATATGCAAGAGGCAAAGAAATCTATGGAAGAAAAAGGTATTAAAGCTGAAGATGTTAAGAATTTACCACCTATTGAAGAAATACCTGGTCTTGATAACCCGACACAGGTAGTAAAGGTAAATTCTCTTTATAGATTTGATGAAGGTGATATTCCTCGTTATAAGTCTTCTAGCCAATGCTCAGACGAGTTTGACAATTTTATTGTGAAACAAGAAAACTTCAATGCTTATGTTGGTAGACAACTACAACACAATGCTTATATGATTGAACGCTTGAGTGATTATCTGTCTAGTGCTAAAGGTGAACTGAAACTTATTAGTAAACATGCTTCCATGGTCACCACTCAAGTAGAACAAGTACTTAAGGCTCAAAATGATTTGATCAATGAGTTAAATAGTAAGAATAATGACTATGCTGTTATAGTTGCAACTAGAGGTGGTAAAATGACTCAGGAACCTCCGTATCCTGAAGGCCACCCTAAGAGAATTGAGCAAGATTCTCAGAGAGCTAATATAGATGCACCTAGTTCTTCGAAGAAGAAGAAAAAAGAAAAAAGATAGGAATTTGCATGCTCCTAGTGAACCTGTAGCTGACAAACATGAAAATCCCAGTGATATATCTGTTTCTGATGCTGAGACACAATCTGGTAATGAACATGAACCTAGTAATAATGTTAATGATGATGTTCATGTTGATGCTCAACCTAGCAATGATAATGATGTAGAGATTGAACCTGCTGTTGATCTTGATAAACCACAATCAAAGAATCAACGTTATGATAAGAGAGACTTTGTTGCTAGGAAGCACGGTAGGGAAGAGAACCATGGGTTCAGAAACCCATGCCTTTTCCTCCGAAACCATCCAAGAAAAAGGATGATGAAGATTTTGAGCGCTTCGCTGAATGATTAGAACTATCTCTTTGCGTATGCGTTTGACTGATGTGCTTAAAACAAATCCTTATGCCAAGTATATGAAAGATATTATTACCAACAAAAGAAAGATACCTGAAGTAGAAATCTCAACCATGCTTGCCAATTACACTTTTGAGGGTGGAATGCCTAAGAAATCAGGAGATCCATGAGTACCTACTATACCTTGCTCCATTAAGAGAAACTATGTTAAAACTGCTTTGTGTGATCTTGGAGCCGGTGTTAGTGTTATGCCCCTCTCTTTATATCGTAGACTTGACTTGAGTAAGTTGACACCCACTAAAATATTTTTGCAAATGGCCGATAAATCAACTGCTATACATGTCGGTATTTGTGAGGATGTGCCTGTTGTAGTTGCAAATGTTACTATTCTGACGAACTTTGTTATACTTGATATTCCCGAGGATGATAGTATGTCTATTATTCTTGGAAGACCTTTCTTGAATACTGGATGGGCTGTTATTGATTGCAACAAAGGCAATGTCACTTTTCATGTCAATGGTAATGAGCATACGGTACATTTACCGAGGAAACAACCTCAGGTCCATAGTATCAATTATATTGGAAAAACTTCAACTATTACTATTGGAAGTTTTGAGTTTCCTATTCCTACTATCAAGAAGGCATATGACATCCTTATTGTTGGGGACATACATATCCCCATTGAGGTAACCTAGTGTTATTCGAAAATTCTCCGATTTCATGTTACTCGGAAAGAATTTATTAACAAGACCTGATCAACCTTGTTAATGAATTCCTTTTGATGAACATGAGATAGGTGAATCTAGATAGCACAAACCTACTGTACCCTCTTTTACTTTCTGTTAATTAGGCCAAATAAAACAAAATTAGCATTGTCTGTCTGTTTCCCGACTTATCTGTGAAATAAAAAATATCTCAAAAATAAAAGTTCGCCAAATGCCATGAAAATGAAATATGTTTTTTCTAGAATATTTAAGAAAATATGGCACTGAACACACAGCGAGGGGAGCCAGCATGTGGCCTCGAGGGCACAGGGCGCGCCCCCCTGCCCAGGGCGCGGCCCCCTGCCTCGAGGGCCTCACGTGGCCCCCCTCCACTTATCCTTTCACACATGCTCCGCTTCTTCCTCGCAAAAAAATCCCCAGCCAGCTCAAACCCGAGCTCTAGCTCATTTTGCTGCCATTTTCGATCTCCTTGCTCAAAGCACCATTCACCAAACTGTTTGGGGAGATTGTTCCTTGGTATGTGACTCCTCCATTGGTCCAATTAGTTTTTGTTCTAGTGCTTTATTTGTTGCAAATTTATGCTGTTGTGGTGACCTTTTTCTTGAGCTTGCATGTCAAATTTTCTTGGTCCCAAGTAGTTCTGATGCATGATATAGCCTCTAGGCACTTATAGGAGTTGTTGCTATCAATCTTGTTGGGTTTGGTTAACTTTTATTGTGAGTTAGTAAAAATTTCAGGAAAATGTCTAGGAGAAACTTCCAAGGTGGTCCTTCAAGGAAGCAAGAACCGAGGCTCGCGTTCTGTGAGCCGGACGATGAACCATCGAGAGATGCTGACGTGCGGCCTTGTGAATGTCCGTCAGATGAATTTATGGGTCAAGCGGGCATCAAAGATGAATTTTACGCATATGTGCGCAACGCTGACCTCGAGAACTTCATACAAGATAAGTGTCCTCAATACCGTGGCTTAACTGATAGCTTTGTGAGAAGATTTAAATTTTCATCTTCACGTAATTCTCACACTGTCTTGTTCGACCTTTATGATAAATCTTATACCATGGACTTAGAGGATTTTAATGTTGCCTGCAAACTCCCACAGTGGGGCAGTATGAGTGACCCACGCAAATCAGAATTTAGAGAGTTCCTTGCTAGTATTACTGTGGGAGAATCCAGGGACATCACACAAGCTACCACGGGGAGCATACATTTTCCTGCTATTCATTTTCCTGCTTGTCACATGTGTGTCCCTGATCTTAGTGTTCTCAGGAGTGTTGTACTAGGTGATAGGCAATATAATCTGGGAGCTATTGTTGCACGTAGACTACGCCATAATGGTTTGCATGGAGATTTATTTGGTGGGATCTATTCTACTCGCATAGCCCGCTATCTTGGTGTGTCTGTGCACACGTATGATGAACCTTTACCTCCTGCTTATTTAGACTGTAATGCTATGGCTAGTCACCGGTTTATAGAGTGGGATAATCAAACCTTCAAATATCGACTAATCTTTAACCGACAGCATGCCATCCCTATTGTTCTTCCTGCCCCTACTTTGTTTAACTTTCAAGAAAAAGGAAGATACAAATATAACTATGAAGGACACAAATGCCTATTATAACATGACGGAGGCAACCCGCCTTCGAGCTGCAGCTCAGCAGGCAGCATCTGCTGCATCTCAGTACGACCCCAACTACAACTTTGGATATCCGTCAGGCCAATACTGGCCATAAACCAACTTAGGCCAAAAGCCTAAGCTTGGGGGAGTACGTGTTTCTCACCGACTTACATTCATGTTCACACACTTATTCTAGCTGTCGGTGCTCACACTCTTTCACTGTACCATCCATGCTTAGTTTAAATTTCTTTTTCTTAGTCTTTTTCTTGCGCGCTAGAAAAACCAAGAAAAACAAAAAATATTAGTTGTAGCTTCTATCTAGTTTACTTTCTTTGCTTGTAGTTGTAACTAAAAATGAAAACCCAAAAAGATTTCCAATTCTTCTTTTGCTTGTTGGGAGCTTTCCCGTGTAAATAGTTTCTTTTCATTTCTTTAGGGGTTGAAGGTAGAAGACTATGATTAAAATGCTTAGTGGCTCACATATGCTTTGTTGTTGGTTTAACCTTGAGCCATATTACCTTGTCTTCTCTCTTGTGTTAAATGTCTGCAGATTCCAGCTTAGTCCAATGCACGTGCACTATTATTATTATTCACACCATTCGGTCGTGTGAGTGAAAGGAAATAAGGATGATATATGATGAACTAATTGAGATGAGAAAAGCTGGTATGAACTCGACCTCTCTTGTTTTTGTAAATATGATTGCTCGTCGTTCTTGATTCAGCTTGTTATGAATGAAACATGTTTGCAATGACAATTAGAGATCATAGCTGCTTATGCCATGCTTAATTAGCTGAGAGTTTATAATGGTCTATCTTGCATGCCAACATGATATTAAAATGGTTGTGATGTGGTATGATGGGTGGTATCCTCCTCTGAACGATTTAAGTGACTTGACTTGGCACATGTTCACGCATGTAGTTGAAACAAATCAACCTAGCCTTCACGATATTTATGTTCATGGTGATTTATATCCTACTCATGCTTGCTTTCATTGTTGATTAATTTTAATGCATGTTCATGACCGTTGTTGCTCTCTAGCTGGTCGCTTCCCAGTCTCTTTCTAGCCTTCACCGATACTAAGCGGGAATACTGCTTGTGCATCCACTCCCATAAACCCCAAAGTTATTCCACATGGGTCCACTATACCTTCCTATATGCGGTATTTACCTGCCGTTCCAATTAAATTTGTATGCGCCAAACTCTAAACCTTCAAATGAAATTCTGTTTTGTATGCTCGAACAACTCATGTATAACCTAGGGATGTCTATATCTTCCATGCTAGGTGGGTTATTCTCACGATGAGTGGACTCCGCTCATCATTCATGAGAAAATGGCTGGTAATCGGGATGCCCAGTCCCACGCTCAAAATCATAATAATTAAACAAAACTCCCCCAGGGTTGTTGCTTGTTTGGACGGTACCCCGTGGATTCGGATGGCCGTGGAGTGTGCTTGTTGGTGGTTGGGGGAGTATAAACTTTACCATTATGTTTGGGAACCGCCTATAATGTGCGTAGCATGGGAGATATTGAGATTGTTGGTTGCTATGTTGACAATGAAAGTATACCGCTCAAAATGTTATTCAATCTCTATTTAAAAATCGAGCTTTGGCACCTCTACAAATCCCTGCTTCCCTCTGCGAAGGGCCTATCTATTTACTTTTATGCAGAGTCATTATGCTCTTATCAAAGAGCACCAGTAGGAGAGCACCTCTGTCGTTGCATGTATTACTATTAATTTGCATTGAGTATGATCATGACTGGATCTCTTTTACCATGAATTACAATGTCTAGTCAGTCCTTGATCTTTAAAGGTGCTCTGCATTTATGTTTTTCGGTCTCAGAAAGGGCTAGCGAGATACCATCCTGTTATATTATATCATGATTGTTTTGAGAAAGTGTTGTCATCCGAGGTTTATTATTATTGCTCGCTAGTTGATTATGCCATTGATGTGAGTAGTCTTGAGACCTGAAAGTTATTGTGAATGTGGTTAGTTCATGATCTTGTTGAAAACCTGAATGCTAGCTTACATATTTACAACAACAAGAGCAAACAGAGTTTGTCAAAGTTTTTCTTTATCACTTTCAGTTTATCAACTGAATTGCTCCAGGACAAGCAAAGGTTTAAGCTTGGGGGAGTTGATACGTCTCCAATGTATCTACTTTTCCAAACCCTTTTGCCCTTGTTTTGGACTCTAACTTGCATGATTTGAATGGAACTAACCCGGACTGATGCTATTTTCAGCAGAACTGCCATGGTGTTGTTTTTGTGCAGAATAAAAAGTTCTCGTAATCGCCTAAAAATCAACGGAGAATTATTTCAGAAAATATAAAAAACATCTGCAAGAAGATACTCACCGGGGGGCCCACGGCCTGTCCTCGAGGGTGGGGGGCGCGCCCCCCTGCCTCGAGGGGCCCCCCGATGATCCACCGACGTACCCCTAGGTCCTATATCTTCCGTTTCGGGGAGAAAAAATCAGAGAGAAGGAACTATCGCGTTTCATGAGACGGAGCTGCCGCCAAGCCCTAATCTCTCTCGGGAGGGCTGATCTGGAGTCCGTTCGGGGCTCCGGAGAGTGGAGATCGTCGTCATCGTCATCATCAACCTTCCTCCATCACTAATTCCATGATGCTCACCGCCGTGTGTGAGTAATTCCATCGTAGGCTTGCTGGACGGTGATGGGTTGGATGGGATCTATCATGTAATCGAGTTAGTTTTGTTAGGGTTTGATCCCTAGTATCCACTATGTTCTGAGATTGATGTTGCTATGACTTTGCTATGCTTAATGCTTGTCACTAGGGCCCGAGTGCCATGATTTCAGATCTGAACCTATTATGTTTTCACGAATATATGTGTGCTCTTGATACTATCTTGCAAGCCTATTGTCACCTACTATGTGTTATGATTCGGCAACCACGAAGTGACAATAATCGGGACCACTCCCGGTGATGACCATAGTTTGAGGAGTTCATGTATTCACTATGTGTTAATGCTTTGGCCCGGTACTCTATTAAAAGGATGCCTTAATATCACTTAGTTTCCAATAGGACCCCGCTGCCACGGGAGGGTAGGACAAAAGATGTCACGCAAGTTCTTTTCCATAAGCACGTATGAATATATTCGGAATACATGCCTACATTGCATTGATGAACTGGAGCTAGTTCTGTGTCACCCTAGGTTATAACTTCTACATGATGAATTGCATCCGAAGTAATTTCCCATCACCGATCCAATGCCTATGAGCTTTACCTATATTGCTTGTCGCTTATTTACTTTTCCGTTGCTACTATCACAAAAACTACAAAAACATTATCGTTACTTTTATTGCTGCTACCACCACTATCATATTACTTTGCTACTAAACTATCTTGCTGCAGATACTAAGTTTTGAGGTGTGGTTGAATTGACAACTCAGCTGCTAATACTTATGAGTATTCTTTGGCTCCCCTTGTGTCGAATCAACAAATTTGGGTTTAATACTTTACCCTCGAAAACGGTTGCGATCCCCTGCACTTGTGGGTTATCAGTGACCGTAAAGGGATTGACAACCCCTTATCGCGTTGGTTGCGAAGTTCTTATAAGTTTGTGCAGGTGCGAGGGACTCGCGTGTGGTCTCCTACTAGATTGATACCTTGGTTCTCAAAAACTGAGGGAAATACTTACACTATTGTGATGCATCACCCTTTCCTCTTCGAGGGAATACAACGCAAGCTCGAGAAGTAGCACTTGACCACTAGTATGAGGGTGAAAAGTTGTGCTAAAGCGAATCTTGGTACCCATAGCTGACTGGAAGGAATCCCAGAATTTGGAAGTGAACAAGCTTCCACGATCTGAGGAGAATACTTGAGGGATACCATGCAAAGAGACAATTCTTGAGGTGTATAGCTCTGCCAGTTGTGCTGCGTTGATGGATTCCTTGACTGGAAGAAAATGAGCCACTTTAGTGAGCTTATCAATCACCACAAAGAGGGCGCCGTTTCCTCGCTTGGACTTGGGAAAACCGGTGACGAAATCCATCTCAATGTGATCTAATTTCCACTCGGGAATAGGTAGAGGTTGAAGGAGTCCAGCTGGACGTTGATGCTCTTCCTTCACTCTTCTGGAGACATCACACTCATTCACGAATTGAGCAATTTCTCTTTTCATGTGAGTCCACCAATAGGATTGCTTGATGTCATGGTACATCTTGGAGCTTCCTGGATGTATCGAGAGGAGTGACTCATGTGCTTCGTTCATTATGAGCTTTCTGAGATCTCCTTTGGGAACCACAATTCTGTCCTCAAAGAACAAAGTGTCTCTGTCATCAATGCGATAGCACTTGTACTTGGGAGTACCCTTGGCAATATCATGTTTCACCTTCTACACCGTAGCATCACTGAGTTGGGCCTCACGGATTTGATCTTCCAAGGTAGGAGCAACTTGAAGGTTGGTAAGAAATCCTTGTGGAATAAATTGGAGGTTGAGCTTCCTGAATGACTCACAAAGTTCAGGTTGGAACGGTTTGAGGATGAGACTGTTGCAATAAGCCTTTCTGCTCAAGCCATCTGCAATGACATTGGCCTTGCCAGGAGTATACTCAATGCTTTGATCGTACTCTTGAATCATTTCAACCCAACGAGTCTGGCGGAGGTTAAGGTTTGGCTGGGTGAAGATGTACTTTAGGCTCTTGTGATCGGTGAAGATGTCCACTTTTCTGCCCAACAGAAGGTGTCTCCACATGATCAAGGCATGAACAACTGCTGCTAGCTCTAGATCATGTGTGGGGTAATTCTTCTCATTTGGTTTAAGCTGACGCGAAGTGTATGTGATACGTCTCCAACGTATCTACTTTTCCAAACACTTTTGCCCTTGTTTTGGACTCTAACTTGCATTATTTGAATGGAACTAACCCGGACTGACGCTGTTTTCAGCAGAACTGCCATGTTGTTGTTTTTGTGCAGAAATAAAAAGTTCTCGGAATCGCCTGAAAATCTGTTGGGGAATGTAGCAGAATTCAAAAAAAATCCTACGCTTCACCAAGATCAATCTAAGGAGTCATCTAGCAACGAGCATAAAAGAGTGCATCTACATACCCTTTGTAGATCGCGTGCGGAAGCGTTCGAAGGAACGTGGATGATGGAGTCGTACTCTTCGTGATCCTCGTCACCGATGATCCCAGCGCCGAACGGACGGCACCTCCACGTTCAACACACGTATGGTGCAGCTACGTCTCCTCCTTCTTGATCCAGCAAGGGGGGAGGAGAGGTTGACGGAGATCCAGCAGCACGACGACGTGGTGGTGGATGCAACGGGAAAAGCTGCAGGGCTTCGCCGATGCCCTGCGGGAGGAGTTGGAGGTGTGATGGGGGGAGAGGCGCCAGAGGCTTGGGGTGCGGTTGCCCTCTCTCCCCCCACTATATATAGGGGGGCAGGGGGCGCCGGCCCTAGGAGATCTAATCTCCTAGGGGGCAGCGGCCAGGGGGGAGAACTTGCCCCCCAAGGCATAGGGGGCGCCCCCACCCCCTAGGGTTTCAACCCTAGGCGCATGGAGGGGCCCCATGTGGGTGCGCCAGCCCACTAGGGGCTGGACCCCTTCCCCTTACGGCCCACGGGGCCCTCCGGGATGGGTGGCCCCACCCAGTGGACCCCCGGGACCCTTCTGGTGGTCCCGGGACACTCCTGGTGACCTCCGGAATTCTCCCGATGGCCGAAACTGGACTTCCTATATATCATTCTTCATCTCCGGACCATTCCGGAACACCTCGTGACGTCCGGGATCTCATCCGGGACTCCGAATAACATTCGGGTTTCCGTGTGCATATATCTCTACAACCCTAGCGTCACCGAACCTTAAGTGTGTAGACCCTACGGGTTCGGGAGACAGGTAGACATGACCGAGACGACTCTCCGGTCAATAACCAACAGCGGGATCTGGATACCCATGTTGGTTCCTATGTGTTCCTCGATGATCTCATCGGATGAACCACTGTGTCAAGGATTTACTCAATCCCGTATGTTATTCCCTTTGTCTATCAGTACGGTACCTGCCCGAGATTCGATCGTCGGTATGCCCGATACCTTGTTCAATCTCGTCATGGAAAGTCTCTTTACTCATTCCGTAATCCATCATCCCGTGACTAACTCCTTAGTCACTTTGAGCTCATTACGATGATGTCTTACCGAGTGGGCCCAGAGATACCTCTCCATCATACGGAGTGACAATATCCCAGTCTCGGTTCGTACGAACTCAACAGACACTTTCGGTGATACCCATTGCGTACCTTTATAGCCACCCAGTTACATTGTGACGTTTGGCACACCCAAAGTATTCCTACGGTATCCGGGAGTTGCACAACCTCATGGTCTAAGGAATAAATACTTGACACTGGAAAAGCTTAAGCATTACGAACTATACGATCTCGTGCTAGGCTTAGGATTGGGTCTTGTCCATCACATCATTCTCCTAATGATGTGATCCCGTTATCAATGACATCCTATGTCCATGGTCAGGAAACCGTGACCATCTATTGATCAACGAGCTAGTAACTAGAGGCTTACCAGGGACACGTTGTGGTCTGTGTATTCACACATGTATCGATGTTTCCGTACAATACAATTCAAGCATGAATAATAGACAATTATCACGAACAAGGAAATATAATAATAATCCTTTTATTATTGCCTCTAGGGCATATTTCCAACAGTCTCCCACTTGCACTAGAGTCAATAATCTAGTTACATTGTGATGAATCGAACACCCATAGAGTTCTGGTGTTGATCATGTTTTGCCCGTGGAAGAGGTTTAGTCAACGGGTCTGCGACATTCAGATCCGTATGCACTTTACAAATATCTATGTCTCCATCTTGAACATAATTCCGGATGGAGTTGAAACGGCGCTTGATGTGCTTGGTCTTCTTGTGAAACCTGGGCTCCTTGGCAATGGCAATAGCTCCAGTGTTGTCATAGAAGAGAGTCATCGGGCTTGATGTGCTTGGAATGACTCCTAGGTCGGTGATGAACTCCTTCTTGCGCTGCTTCGCAAGCAGCTATGTACTCCGCTTCACATGTAGAATGCGCCACGACGCTCTGCTTGCAACTGCACCAGCTGAGTGCTCCACCATTCAAAATATACACGTATCCGGTTTGTGACTTGGAGTCATCCAGATCTGTGTCGAAGCTAGCATCGACGTAACCCTTTACGACGAGCTCTTCGTCACCTCCATAAACAAGAAACATATCCTTAGTCCTTTTCAGGTACTTCAGGATGTTCTTGACCGCTGTCCAGTGTTCCATACCGGGATCACTTTGGTACCTCCCTACCAAACTTATGGCAAGGTTCACATCAGGTCTGGTACACAGCATGGCATACATAATAGAACCTATGGCTGAGGCATAGGGGATGACACTCATCTTTTCTCTATCTTCTGCCGTGGTCGGGGACTGAGCCGTGCTCAATCTCATACCTTGTAAAACAGGCAAGAACCCTTTCTTGGACTGATCCATATTGAACTTCTTCAATATTTTGTCAAGGTATGTGCTTTGTGAAAGACCAATGAGGCGTCTCGATCTATCTCTATAGATCTTGATGCCTAATATATAAACAGCTTCTCCAAGGTCCTTCATTGAAAAAATCTTATTCAAGTAGGCCTTTATGCTTTCCATGAATTCTATATCATTTCCCATCAAAAGTATGTCATCCACATATAATATGAGAAATGCTATAGAGCTCCCACTCACTTTCTTGTAAATACAGGCTTCTCCCCAAGTCTGTATAAAGCCAAACGCTTTGATCACATCATTAAAGAGAATATTCCAACTCCGAGATGCTTGCACCAGCCCGTAGATCGAGCGCTGGAGCTTGCATACTTTGTTAGCATTCTCTGGATCGACAAAACCTTCCGGCTGCATCATATACAGTTCTTCCTTGAGGAAGCCATTAAGGAATGCTGTTTTGACGTCCATTTGCCATATCTCATAATCATAGAATGCGGCAATTGCTAACATGATTCGGATGGACTTTAGCATCGCTACGGGAGAGAAAGTCTCGTCGTAGTCAATCCCTTGAACTTGTCGATAACCCTTAGCGACAAGCCGAGCCTTATAGATGGTCACATTACCATCTGCGTTTGTCTTCTTCTTAAATATCCATTTATTTTCTATGGCATGCCTATCATCGGGCAAGTCCACCAAAGTCCATACTTTGTTTTCATACATGGATTCTATCTCGGATTTCATGGCTCCAAGCCAATTATTGGAATCCGGGCCCACCATCGCTTCTTCATAGTTCGAAGGTTCACCGTTGTCCAACAACATGATTTCCAGGACAGGGTTGCCGTACCACTCTAGCGCGGAACGTGTCCTTGTGGACCTTCGAAGTTCAGTAGTAACTTGATTCGTATCTTCATGATCATCATCATTAACTTCCTCCCTTGTCGGTGCAGGCACCTCGAGAACAATTTCCTGCGCTCCGCTACTTTCCGGTTCGGGAGGGGTGACTGTCACCTCATCAAGTTCTACTTTCCTCCCACTCACTTCTTTTGAGAGAAACTCTTTCTCCAGAAAGGATCCATTCTTGGAAACAAAGACCTTGCCTTCGGATCTGAGGTATAAGGTGTACCCAATCGTTTCCTTTGGGTATCCTATGAAGACGCATTTTTCAGATTTGGGTTCGAGCTTCTCAGGTTGAAGTTTCTTGACATAAGCATCGCAACCCCAAACTTTTAGAAACGACAGCTTAGGTTTCTTACCAAACCAAAGTCCATATGGTGTCGTCTCAACGGATTTCGACGGAGCCCTATTTAAAGTGAATGCGGCAGTCTCTAAAGCATAACCCCAAAAAGATAGCGGTAAGTCGGTGAGAGACATCATAGATCGCACCATGTCCAACAGGGTACGATTTCGACGTTCGGACACACCATTACGCTGAGGTGTTTCGGGCGGTGTCAATTGTGAAACAATTCCACAGTTCCTAAGGTGCGTGCCAAATTCATGACTTAAATATTCACCCCCACGATCTGATCGCAAGAACTTTATTTTTCTGTCACGTTGATTCTTAACCTCATTCTGAAATTCCTTGAACTTTTCAAAGGTCTCAGACTTGTGCTTCATCAAGTAGACATACCCATATCTACTCAAGTCATCTGTGAGGGTGAGAACATAACGATAGCCTAAGCAAGCTTCAACACTCATTGGACCGCACACATCGGTATGTATGATTTCCAATAAGTTGGTTGCTCGCTCCATTGTTCCGGAGAACGGAGTCTTGGTCATCTTACCCAAAAGGCATGGTTCGCACGTGTCAAATGATTCATAATCAAGAGACTCTAGAAGTCCATCAGCATGGAGCTTCTTCATACGCTTGACACCAATATGACCAAGGCGGCAATGCCACAAGTATGTGGGACTATCATTATCAACTTTACATCTTTTGGCATCCACACTATGAATATGTGTATCATCACGTTCGAGATTCATCAAAAATAAACCATTGACCAGCGGGGCATGACCATAAAACATATCTCTCATATAAATAGAACAACCATTATTCTCGGATTTAAATGAGTAGCCATCTCGCATCAAACGAGATCCAGATACAATGTTCATGCTCAAAGCTGGTACTAAATAACAATTATTAAGGTTTAAAACTAATCCCGAGGGTAGATGTAGAGGCAGCGTGCCGAAGGCGATCACATCGACCTTGGAACCATTCCCGACGCGCATTGTCACCTCGTCCTTCGCCAGTCTCCGCTTATTCCGCAGCTCCTGCTTTGAGTTACAAATGTGAGCAACTGCACCGGTATCAAATACCCAGGAGCTACTACGAGCGCTGGTAAGGTACACATCAATAACAAGTATATCATATATAACTTTGACGTTGTCGGCCTTCTTATCTGCTAAGTATTTGGGGCAGTTCCGCTTCCAGTGACCCGTTCCCTTGCAATGAAAACACTCAGTTTCAGGCTTGGGTCCATTCTTTGGCTTCTTCCCGGCAACTGGCTTACCGGGCGCGACAACTGCTTTGCCGTCCTTCTTGAAGTTCTTCTTACCCTTGCCTTTCTTGAACTTAGTGGTTTTATTGACCATCAACACTTGATGTTCTTTCTTGATATCCACCTCCGCTGATTTCAGCATTGAATACACCTCGGGAATGGACCTCTCCATCCCCTGCATATTGAAATTTAACACGAAGCTCTTGTAGCTAGGTGGGAGCGACTGAAGGATTCTGTCAACGACCGCTTCGTCCGGGAGATTCATTCCCAACTGAGACAAGCGGTTGTGCAACCCAGATAATTTGAGTATGTGCTAGCTGACAGAACTGTTCTCCTCCATCTTACAACTATAGAATGCGTCGTAGACTTCATATCTCTCGACTCGGGCATGAGCTTGGAAAACCATTTTCAGCTCTTGGAACATCTCATATGCCCCGTGGTGCTCAAAACGCTTTTGGAGCCCCGACTCTAAGCTGTAAAGCATGCCGCACTGAACCAGGGAGTAATCATCACAACGCGACTGCCAGGCGTTCATAACGTCTTGGGTCGCCGGGAGAACGGGTGCATCACCTAGCGGTGCTTCAAGGACATATGATCTCTTGGCAGCTATGAGGATGATCCTCAGGTTACGGACCCAATCCGTATAGTTGCTACCATCGTCTTTCAACTTGGTTTTCTCTAGGAACGCGTTGAAGTTGAGGGCAACTTGAGCGTGGGCCATTTGATCTACAAGACATATTGTAAAGATTTTTAGACTAAGTTCATGACAATTTAAGTTCATCTAATCAAATTTTAATGAATTCCCACTCAGATTGACATCTCTCTAGTCATCTAAGTGATACATGATCCGAATCGACTAGCCCGAGTCCGATCATCACGTGAGACGGACTAGTCATCAACGGTGAACATCTTCATGTTGATTGTATCTTCTATACGACTCATGTTCGACCTTTCGGTCTTCCGTGTTCCGAGGCCATGTCTGTACATGCTAGGCTCGTCAAGTGAACCCTAAGGGTATTGCGTGTGTAAATCTGGCTTACACCCGTTGTATGCGAACGTTAGAGCCTATCACACCCGATCATCACGTGGTGCTTCGGAACAACGATCCTTAGCAACGGTGCACAGTTAGGGGGAACACAATTCTTGAAATTCAGTGAGAGATCATCTTATTTACTACCGTCGTTCTAAGTAAACAAGATGCATAAACATGATAAACATCACATGCAATCAAATAGAGTGACATGATATGGCCAATATCATTTTGCTCCTTTGATCTTCATCTTCGGGGCACCATGATCATCTTTGTCACCGGCATGACACCATGATCTCCATCATCATGATCTCCATCATCGTGTCTTCATGAAGTCGTCACGCCAACTATTACTTCTACTACTATGGCTAACGCTTAGCAATGAAGTAAAGTAATTACATGGCGTTATTCAGTGACATGCAGGTCATACAATAATTAAGACAACTCCTATGGCTCCTGCCGGTTGTCATTGTCATCGACATGCAAGTCGTGATTCCCTATTACAAGAACATGATCAATCTCATACATCACATATATCATTCATCATATCTTCTTGGCCATATCACATCACATAGCACATGCTGCAAGAACAAGTTAGACGACCTCTAATTGTTGTTGCAAGTTTTTACGTGGCTTCTATAGGTTTTCTAGCAAGAACGTTTCTTACCTACGCCAAAACCACAACGTGATATGTCAATTTCTATTTACTCTTCATAAGGACCCTTTTCATCGAATCCGATCCGACTAAAGTAGGAGAGACAGACACCTGCCAGCCACCTTTATGCAACTAGTGCATGTCAGTCGGTGGAACCAGTCTCACGTAAGCGTACGTGTAAGGTTGGTCCGGGCCGCTTCATCCCACGATGCCGCCGAATCAAGATTGGACTAGTGGCGGCAAGAGAATTGAACACAATCAACATCCACAACTTGTTTGTGTTCTACTCATGCAAGATCCTACGCAAAGACCTAGCTCTGATACCACTGTTGGGGAACGTAGCAGAATTCAAAAAAATTCCTACGCTTCACCAAGATCAATCTAAGGAGTCATCTAGCAACGAGCATAAAAGAGTGCATCTACATACCCTTTGTAGATCGCGTGCGGAAGCGTTCGAAGGAACGTGGATGATGGAGTCGTACTCTTCGTGATCCTCGTCACCGATGATCCCAGCGCCGAACGGACGGCACCTTCGCATTCAACACACGTACGGTGCAGCGACGTCTCCTCCTTCTTGATCCAGCAAGGGGGGAGGAGAGGTTGACGGAGATCCAGCAGCACGACGGCGTGGTGGTGGATGCAACGGGAAAAGCCGCAGGGCTTCGTCGATGCCCTGCGGGAGGAGTTGGAGGTGTGACGGGTGCCCCTCTCCCCCCCACTATATATAGGGGGCCAGGGGGGTGTCGGCCCTAGGATATCCAATCTCCTAGGGAAGCGGCGGCCAGGGGGGAGAACTTGCCCCCAAAGGCATAGGGGGCGCCCCCACCCCTAGGGTTTCAACCCTAGGCGCATGGAGGGGGGCCCATGTGGGTGCGCTAGCCCACTAGGGGCTGGCCCCCTTCCCCTTACGGCCCATGGGGCCCTCCGGGATGGGTGGCCCCACCCGGTGGACCCCCGAGACCCTTCCGGTGGTCCCGGGACACTCCCGGTGACCTCCGGAATTCTCCCGATGGCCGAAACTGGACTTCCTATATATCATTCTTCATCTCTGGACCATTCCGGAACTCCTCCTGACGTCCGGGATCTCATCCGGGACTCCGAACAACATTCGGGTTTTCGTGTGCATATATCTCTACAACCCTAGCGTCACCGAACCTTAAGTGTGTAGACCCTACGGGTTCGGGAGACAGGTAGACATGACCGAGACGACTCTCCGGTCAATAACCAACAGCGGGATCTGGATACCCATGTTGGTTCCTACGTGTTCCTCGATGATCTCATCGGATGAACCACTGTGTCAAGGATTTACTCAATCCCGTATGTTATTCCCTTTGTCTATCGGTACGGTACCTGCCCGAGATTCGATCGTCGGTATGCCCGATACCTTGTTCAATCTCGTCATGGCAAGTCTCTTTACTCGTTCCATAATCCATCATCCCGTGACTAACTCCTTAGTCACTTTGAGCTCATTACGATGATGTCTTATCGAGTGGGCCCAGAGATACCTCTCCGTCATACGGAGTGACAATATCCCAGTCTCGGTTCGTACCAACTCAACAGACACTTTCGGTGATACCCGTTGCGTACCTTTATAGCCACCCAATTACGTTGTGACGTTTGGCACACCCAAAGTATTCCTACGGTATCCGGGAGTTGCACAACCTCATGGTCTAAGGAATAAATACTTGACACTGGAAAAGCTTAAGCATTACGAACTATACGATCTCGTGCTAGGCTTAGGATTGGGTCTTGTCCATCACATCATTCTCCTAATGATGTGATCCCGTTATCAATGACATCCTATGTCCATGGTCAGGAAACCGTGACCATCTATTGATCAACGAGCTAGTAACTAGAGGCTTACCAGGGACACGTTGTGGTCTGTGTATTCACACATGTATCGCTGTTTCCGTACAATACAATTCAAGCATGAATAACAGACAATTATCATGAACAAGGAAATATAATAATAATCCTTTTATTATTGCCTCTAGGGCATATTTCCAACAAAATCAACGGAGATTTATTTCAGAAAATATAAAAAATACCTACAAGAAGATCAACACCTGGGGGCCCACGGGCTGTCCTCGAGGGTGGGGGACGCGCCCTCCTTCCCAGAGCACGCCCCTGCCTCGAGGGCACCCCGATGCCCCACTGACGTATCCCCAGGTCCTATATATTCCGTTTCGTGGAGAGAAAAATCAGGGAGAAATAATTATCGCGTTTTACGAGACGGAGCCGCCGCCAAGCCCTAATCTCTCTCGGGACGGCTGATCTGGAGTCCGTTCGGGGCTCCGGAGAGTGGAGATCATCGCCATGGTCATCATCAACCTTCCTCCATCAACAATTCCATGATGCCCACCGCCGTGTGTGAGTAATTCCATCGTAGGCTTGCTGTACGGTGATGGGTTGGATGGGATCTATCATGTAACCGAGTTAGTTTTGTTAGGGTTTGATCCCTAGTATCCACTATGTTCTGAGATTGATGTTGCTATGACTTTGCTATGCTTAATGCTTGTCACTAGGGCCTGAGTGCCATGATTTCAGATCTGAACATATTATGTTTCCATGAATATATGTGTGTTCTTGATCCTATCTTGCAAGTCTATAGTCACCTGCAATGTGTTATGATCCGGCCACCCCGAAGTGACAATAATCGGGACCACTCCCGGTGATGACCATAGTTTGAGGAGTTCATGTATTCACTATGTGTTAATGCTTTGGTCCGGTACTCTATTAAAAGGAGGCCTTAATATCCCTTAGTTTCCAATAGGACCCCACTGCCACGGGAGGGTAGGACAAAAGATGTCATGCAAGTTCTTTTCCATAAGCACGTATGACTATATTCGGAATACATGCCTACATTGCGTTGATGAACTGGAGCTAGTTCTGTGTCACCCTAGGTTATAACTTCTACATGATGAATTGCATCCGACGTAATTTCCCATCACCGATCCAATGCCTACGAGCTTTACCTATATTGCTAGTTGCTTATTTACTTTTCCGTTACTACTATCACAAAAACTACAAAAACATTATCTTTACTTTTATTGCTGCTACCACCACTATCATATTACTGTGCTACTAAACTATCTTGCGGCAAATACTAAGTTTCCAGGTGTGGCTGAATTGACAACTCAGTTGCTAATACTTAAGAGTGTTCTTTGGATCCCCTTGTGTCGAATCAACAAATTTGGGTTTAATACTTTACCCTCGAAAACTGTTGCGATCCCCTACACTTGTTGGTTATCAAGACTATTTTCTGACGCCGTTGCCGGGGAGCATAGCTCTATTCTTTAAGTCACTTGGGATTTATATCTGCTTATCACTATGAAGAATTTGAAGGACTCAAAAACCAAGATCTTACCCTCAATTATGAGGGGAGGTAAGGAACTGCCATCTAGCTCTGCACTTGATTCTCCTTCTGTTATGAGTAAACTTGCGATACCTACTCCTGCTATTGAATCTGATATGTCGTATGTGCTTGATGATGCTACTTCTGCTATATATGATGAAACTACTTCTATGCCTGATACTGTGCCACTAGGTGAATTTCTAGATGAACAAATTGCTAAGGTTAGGGAGAGTGCAAATGTTGATGATATTTATGAAAGTGATGATGAAACTACTCCCAATAGATATGAATTGCCTGTTGTGCCTAAGGGTTATGTTATGGATGAAGAAACTGCTCGAGACCTTCTTGCTTGCAATGATAGATATGATATTAAGAAATTATTAGCTAAGTTGAAAGAAAAGTCCTTGAATGCTAGAATGAAACATGACCCCGCTTTTGCTACTTCACCTATATGTGTCACTGATAAGGATTATGAATTCTCTGCTGATCCTAAGTTAATTAATTTGGTTGAATCTGATCCTTTCCATGGCTATGAGTCTGAAACTGTTGTGGCACATCTTACCAAGTTGAATGATATAGCCACCCTGTTTACCAATGATGAAAAGATTCGCTATTACTATATCCTTAAGCTATTTACGTTCTTGTTAAAGGGTGACGCTAAGACTTGGTTTAATTCTCTTGATCCTGGTTGTGTTCGTAGTCACCAGGATATGATGTATTACTTTTCTGCTAAATATTTTCCCGCTCATAAGAAACAAGCTGCCTTGCAGGGAATATATAACTTTGCTCAAACTGAAGAAGAGAGTCTCCCACAAGCTTGGGGGAGGCTTCTCCAGTTACTTAATGCTTTGCCTGATCATCCTCTTGAGATGCATGATATACTTGATGTCTTTTATAATGGACTAACCGATGCTTCCAAAGACCACCTCGATAGTTGTGCTGGTTGTGTTTTCAGGGAAAGAACAGTGGAACAAGCTGAATTATTATTGAATAATATGCTGGCCAATGAAAATAATTGGACACTTCCTAAACCAGCCCCTAAGCCAACTCCGAAGAAAAGGGGTGTTCTATTTCTTAGTCCGGAAGATATGCAAGAGGCAAAGAAATCTATGAAAGAAAATGGTATTAAAGCTGAAGATGTTAAGAATTTACCGCCTATTGAAGAAATACATGGTCTTGATAACCCGACACAGGTAGTAAAGGTAAATTCTCTTTACAGATTTGATGAAGGTGATATTCCTCGTTATAAGTCTGCTAGCCAATGCTTAGATGAGTTTGACAATTTTATTGTGAAACAAGAAAACTTCAATGCTTATGTTGGTAGACAACTACAACACAATGCTCATATGATTGAACGCTTGAGTGATTATCTGTCTAGTGCTAAAGATGAACTGAAACTTATTAGTATACATGCTTCTATGGTCACCACTCAAGTAGAACAAGTACTTAAGGCTCAGAATGATTTGCTCAATGAATTAAATAGTAAGAATAATGGTAACGCCATTAGAGTTGTGACTAGAGGTGGTAGAATGACTCAGGAACCTCTGTATCCTGAAGGCCACCCTAAGAGAATTGAGCAAGATTCTCAGAGAGCTAATTTAGATGCACCTAGTTCATCTAAGAGGAAGAAAAAGAAAAATGATAGAACTCTGCATGCTTCTAGTGAACCTGTAGCTCACCCACCTGAGAATCCCAATGATATATCTGTTTCTGATGCTGAGACACAATCTGGTAATGAACATGAACCTAGTGATAATAATAATAGAGATGTTCATGATGATGCTCAACCTAGCAATGATAACGATGTAGAGACTGGACCTACTGTTGATCTTGATAACCCACAATCAAAGAATCAATGTTATTACAAGAGAGACTTTGTTGCTAGGAAGCACGGTAGGGAAAGAGAACCATGGGTTCAGAAACCCATGCCTTTTCCTCCGAAACCATCCAAGAAAAAGGATGATGAGGATTTTGAGCGCTTCTCTGAAATGATTAGACCTATCTTTTTGCGGAGGCGTTTGACTGATGTGCTTAAAACAAATCCTTATGCTAAGTATATGAAAGATATTATAACCAACAAAAGAAAGATACCTGAAGTAGAAATTTCCACCATGCTTGCCAATTACACTTTTGAGGGTGGAATGCCTAACAAATTAGGAGATCCAGGAGTACCTACTATACATTGCTCCATTAAGAGAAATTATGTTAAAACTGCTTTGTGTGATCTTGGAGCCGGTGTTAGTGTTATGCCTCTCTCTTTATATCGTAGACTTGACTTGAGTAAGCTGACACCTACTGAAATATCTTTGCAAATGACTGATAAATCAACTGCTATACCTGTCGATATCTGTGAGGATGTGCCTGTTGTAGTTGCAAATGTTACTATTCTAGCGGACTTTGTTATACTTGATATTCCCGAGGATGATAGTATGTCTATTATTCTTGGAAGACCTTTTTTTAATACTGCAGGGGCTGTTATTGATTGCAAAAAAGGCAATGTCACTTTTCATGTCAATGGTAATGAGCATACGGTACATTTTCCGAGGAAACAACCTCAAGTTTATAGTATCAATTATATTGGAAAAACTTCAACAATTATGTAACGCCCGGGTAATCATGCTATAGTAATTCTCTGCTAATGATGCCACGTCATCGTGTTACTGTTGATAACATCACGTTAATCGAGAACCCCGTTCCCCCGTTCGAAATAAGAACCCGAAAAAGAAATAAACAATATAAGTTTTCAAAATGTTAAATAAAAATGTTTGTGCGGTGCTAAATACTGCAACATCAATTATGATGTAGTTATTACAATTTCTAAAAATGCCTAAGTATTTTAAATAAAATAAACAGAAAAGGAATAATTAAATAAAAGAAAAGGAAAAGCAAACAACAAAATAAAATAAAAACTAACCTACTAGGCCTCGGCCCACTACCCCCCGGCCTATAACTCCCCTCCCCCCCAAGTCCAAAATATCTCACCAACACTCCCCCCTTTTCTCTCGATTGGATCGGGAGCTGAAGCCCCATCGACGCCGCGACGCCCGCGTCGTCTTCGTCTCAACGCCGCCGCCTGTACCTCGCCACCGTCGCCGGACCACCTCGTCCCTCCTCCCCGAGCACGCTGCCAAGTTCCCTACAAACCCCGCAGTGAGCCTCCCCCTCTCTCTCCCCGTCTGGACCGCCGCGCGCCCTGGCGCCCGAGCCTTCGCCCCGGCCATGGACGACCCTAGCCACCTCTGCTGCCCGCTGCGGCCAGCGCCCCCGCGCCCCATGGCCTCGCTCTGGCCGCCGTGCCCCGCATCGCGCCCACCGCGTCGCTCCGGCCGAAGCCGCCACGCCTTCCGCTCCCATGCGCGACCCCGCCGCCCGGGCCGGTGCTCGCCCGCCGTCCGTCCCTCCGGTGCTGGGCGCCCCTGCTCGCCGCCGCACCGCACCTGGCGCCGCTCAGCCCCGCGCCAGCCTCCGTGCCGCCTCCGCTCGAAGCTCGCCACTGCTCCTTCCTCCGCCAGGCCGCGCGCCCGCCCCGGCAGCCTCGTCGCCGGGCTCACCCTGCCGCTGCAGCCGCGGCCGCCCACCGATGGCCGCCCCTGCCGCGGGCCCCATCCCCAGCGTTCCCTGGCCACCCCTCCGGCCGGTGGCCGTCGCGCCGCTCGCCGTCCGGCGACCTCGCCCCGACCGGCGCCCTGGCCGCTGCGCTCGGGCTCGTCCCTCTCGGGCGAACGCCCGACGCCCACACCCGTGCGCCCGAACCGCCCAAACCCACTAAGGCCTATGGCCCAATGACAAGGGGGGCCCGCCCCCCAGAACAAAAAAAAGAAAAGTTAAAAAAAACAATAATAAAAATAAATAAATAAATAAATAAATAAATAAATATATTAATTAATTAAGTTAATTAATCATGTTTAATTAATCTAATTAACTAGTTAGTTTAACTAAATAGTAATTAGATTAGATAAACCCAGATTAGGCTTAACACTGTATGACACACGGGCCCCATTAGTCAGTTTGACCAGTCAACCATGATGACATCAGCATGATGTCATGCTAATGTCATAAATCATTTTTCGAATTAATTTAATTAATATTAAATTCCAGAAATTAATAAAAACTTTAGAAAATCATATCTTTTAAACCGTAACTCGGATGAAAATACTTTATATATGAAAGTTGCTCAGAATTTCGAGACACATCCGAATACGCAGACCGTTCGTCCACCACACATTCCTAGCATACCGAACCCGCAACTTTTCCCCTCCGTTTCATCCGCCCGAAAAAGCGAAACGCCGGGCATACTTTCCCGGATGTTTCCCCCCTTCGTCAGTATCACCCGATACTGCGTTAGGGAACACTTAGCACCGTTACATGTCTTGTCATGCATCGTCATGCATCTGTTTGCATTATATTCATTGTTTCTTCCCCCTCTTCTCTCCGGTAGACTACGAGACCGACGCTGCTGCTGCCCCGATCGACTACGGTGCTGACGACCCCACTTTGGCTGCCGAGCTTCCAGGCAAGCCCCCCCTTTGATAACCAGATATCTCCTATTCTTCTCTCTACTGCTTGCATTAGAGTAGTGTAGCATGTTACTGCTTTCGATACTCCTATTCTGCTGCATAGCCTGTCATTGTTGCTACCACTGTTGATACTTTACCTGCAATCCTAAATGCTTAGTATAGGATGCTAGTATTCCATCAGTGGCCCTACACCCTTGTCCGCCTGCCCTGCTATTCTATCGGGCCGTGATCACTTGGGGGTGATCACGGGTATATATTACATGCACTTATACATGACACATGATGTGACTAAAGTCGGGTCGGCTCATTGAGTACCCGCAAGTGATTTGATGTGGGGGGCTGAAAGGACAGGTGGCTCCATCCAGGTAGTGGTGGGCCTGAGTTCCTGACGGCCCCCGAATGGATCTTTGTGGCGGAGCGACAGGGGCAGGTTGAGACACCCAGTGGAGAGGTGGCCTGGCCCTGGTCGTTGTCCGCGGTTATTTCATAATAACACGCTTAACGAGTTTGGATATTTGATCTGAGTCTGGCCTTTTGGTCTATACGCACTAACCAGCTGCGTGGGAACAGTTATGGGCACTCGACGTCGTGGTATCAGCCGAAGCCTTCTTGACGTGAGCGACTTAGCGGCGCGCGCCGGGTTGGACCGCATAACGCAACTTCCTTAGTAATGGAGGTTGCTAGGTCTGCTCACCGGCCGCGTACGCAACGTGCAGGTGTGCGTTGGGCGATGGGCCCGGACCCCTGCGTGCCTAGGACTTAGACTGGCGTGCTGACCTCTCTGCTGTGCTTAGGTAGGGCAGCGACGTGTTGATCTTCCGAGGCCGGGCATGACCCTGGAAAGTGTGTCCGGCCAAAGGGGATCAAGCGTGCTGGGTTATGTGGTGCACCCCTGCAGGGAAGTTAATCTATTCGAATAGCCGTGTCCCTCGGTAAAAGGACGACCCGGAGTTGTATTCCGACCTCATGATAACTAGAACCAGATACTTAATAAAACACACCCTTACAAGTGCCAGAGATAACTCGGTGGTTTCTCTCTCACAGGGTGATGTGCGGGAGGATCGCCGGGTAGGTTTATGCTATACGATGTTACCTGGTGAACTTACCATCTTTTCCCTTCTACTGCTGCAAGACGGAGGCTGCCAGAAGCGAGGATACTTGTTACTTCTAGCTACTCTCTTCTTCTGCTGCAAGATGGACGTTGGACGTTGCTAGAAGCGTAGTCTTCGATTGGATTAGCTATCCCCCTCTTATTCTGGCATTCTGCAGTTCAGTCCACAGATATTACCCCCTTACACAAATACCATTGCATTTGTAGTGTAGATCCTTGCTTGTGAGTACTTTGGATGAGTACTCACGGTTGCTTTTCTCCCCCTTTTCCCCTTTTGTCCCTTCTTCTCGGATGATGCAACTAGGTGGTGGAGTCCAGGAGCCAGATGATCCCGAGGATGTTTCTACATGGAGTTCGGCTTCGAGGAGTAGTTAGGAGGTCCCAGGCAGGAGGCCTTGCCTCCTCGATCGTTGCTACATTTGTGCTAGCCTTCTTAAGGCAAACTTGTTTAACTTATGTCTGTACTCAGATATTGTTGCTTCTGCTGACTCTTGTGTTTTCGAGCTTTTGTATTCGAGCCCTCGAGGCCCCTGGCTTGTAATATAAAGCTTGTATTATTTTATTTGTGTCTAGAGTTGTGTTGTGATATCTTCCAGTGAGTCCCTGATCTTGGTCGTACACATTTGCGTGCATGATTAGTGTACGGACAAATCGGGGGCGTCACAAGTTGGTATCAGAGCCGACTGCCTGTAGGAATCCCCTTTCCAGCTCCTTGGCCGAAGTTGAGTCTAGTATTTGAGAAACAAATTTACTAACTTGTTGTGTGGCTTACGGGCCCACAACACTAATGGGTGGTATTAGGATCTTTTATTCCTCGTCTATACTCTGGGACTCTGATCTCTCTTTTATTCAGGTTAAAAGATTTTATTAACTCTGACTCTAGGTTCTCGCAACTATTTCTCCTGGAGAGCCCTCATTTCGGAAGATCACCTGCTTTGTCAGAAGATTCTAAGGATATCTGTCAATATTTTCCCGAGACCCTTGTGCTCACCACCTTTGCAATTCACTACCAATGATATATCCCTATGGATATCTGCTTGTACTCGTCATTCTCATGATCATTCCTCGTCGCTCTTGTCGTTACGAGATGCCTCGAAATATTCTCCGTTGTCCCGAGAATCCTTTGAGTTACTGTCTTGCAGTTTTATGTCACATGAAAACCCTTACGGTTATTACCTCACATTTATCGAGGACCCGTTCTTCTCGATTGTTCATGTGTCTCACAAAAAAAAATCATCGGAATGCCTTTTGAACTTCGAAAATCCTCTGCAGCCTGTTACTCCTGAAATTCTTGCCTGCTTGCATTATGGTTAATTCCATATGACTAGTAGTCTTCGTTAACATCCCTTGTCTTAACCATTTTGAGCCTATTGATTCAATGTGTGCGTATGCACGCAGTCATCAGGTTATCCTTTATAAAATTATCTTTCCGACTGAGACGTCATTCCGGACATGAGTTGGTTCTCGGCAATTCAAACCTTTATTGATTGTCCAACTAAGTGTTTTCAGCTTATCCATCCTTGATCAGAGCGTCTGCTTTTGATCCTTCCTTTTGGAAACCATAATTTCTTTCTATATTAAGCATCAGACTAATCAGGTGATTCTTGAATCTGATGCCTCTGCATTCTTTCTTCCTCTGAGTGAGTATCGATACTCACATCAGCTCCGTTGTGGATCGCCCAATCCATTGTTGGATTGTTATCTGACAGTGTCCTTCATATTCAATCACCTTGTGAGTTCTTCCCCTGATACATAATGCCTTTGGTAAATTGTATCCTCTGCTTGGCCAACCATGCTCTGCTTTCGAGCTCGTGTTTTTACTTTTGAAACTTGTGGTATATGTTACTAAGATGCCCGATGGGTTGAACCTATGCCTTCCCCTAATTGTGAAAACCCGAAAGTTTTCACAAGTCATAACCTTCCGGTGTTCTACCGGATAAAATTCCAGCACTACAGTTTTATCAAAGCGAGGGGTAAATGAAACGTATGCATTGGAGAAATGGGAGTTGACCTTGAGCTTTTGTTCATGCCCATGGAAACGATGTAGACCGTCTCGGGAGCTTCTTGCAAAATGATTTTACATCTAAATAATTCTTTCGGTGTCTATAAAATTGATCCCTTGCAGTTATGGTTCCGACCATGCTGTCCTTATTCTATATGTCTGGAATAAATCCATTCCAGGCCTCGTCAATTTTTGACAAGGTTAAAGCATCTACTGTCGTAGATCAATGACCTAGTTCAACTCCTATCGTGTTCTACCTTCGAGTTTTACCCTCTGATATCTCGAGGATATTATGACTTTGCACCACACCTTTTGAACTTTTGATGAAGTAATACCTTTGCTTGCCGTAATCACTCTACGGGTTCTAGGTTGCCGTCAACCGAGGACACCGTTTAGTAAATCAAATCTGCTTTAAAAATTGAGCACCCCTAGTAGATGTTACTGGGAAATTTTTAAACTCAATCTGGTTTTATTCCTAGACTATCGGGTACATCCCTTGTCTAGCTATCTTTGACTGTGCTACCTCGTCCTTCTTTGGTGCACGAATTCTTCAGAGATTGAGCACGACTTACATCGATCTTTCAACCTCATGTTGCTTGTTCTAAAAGGCAACTTCGATTCCGAGCTTGCATCTTATCTGTTGTTCCTATGACTTCCATGTCGTCACTCCCTGCTTGATGACATCGCAGTTTGATTGCATTTTCTTGAAAACTCCCGACAAATGTGCCGTGATCACCTTCAACACTTTGACTTCTTCCGAGATGTCAACTGAGTTCATGATGAGAAATACCCTCCTTGCCCTCGATGATTTTTATTATCATCGACAACACCCTTGACTTCCTTTCATCACGAGCTTGTCCATGTTATGGATGCAACTTGCTATCCAGCTTGTATTCTGTTCTGCCTTGAAGTATTATTGTCATTATGTCCAGAATGTTGTGAGGATTGCTCCACCTCTTATCAATTCTCGGTATGATGATACTTCTCACCATCACCGTTCTTCCTTGGTCCCCGTGTTGTTTTTAACCGGGATACCAATATGCTAACGATGCTGCTTGAGTTCTATACTTCCAGCAACCCTATTGCTATGAAGTTAACGACCGACAGTTTGTTCTTAGACTGTTGGTTATTGAATCGTCACTCTAACATTGTTCTTGCTGCCCAAGGACATAATTCGGGGACACCTTTCAACTAATGATCAATGGTGTATGTTTTCCTCAAGCATACACCATTATATCAATTGAATTGACAAGTGTCTTCTTCTTGTTCACATTATTGTGGAAATCCATCAGTTTGGAATTCTCGGTGAATTGTTGCTGAGCCCATCAGCCACCTCCTCATCCTCTCCTTGGTTTAATGATGAACTATTGTTTCGGGAACCCGCTCCCATAGTTCATTCCCGAGAATCTTGCAATGTCATTTCGTCGATTGGTGTTGCACCTTTTCTTCTCGAACATCCCGAGTCTGAGGTATCATGACACCAATCGGATCTGAATCTCGGTCAGGTATGATGGTTGGGACAACTTTCTAGTAGTTATAATGTTGGTCCTTTGATGACCCGATAATACGATGTCATGCCTAGCACCGTGGGCTGGAGGACCCATCATTATAATTTTCTTTTGCAAGGATAGCCATTCTTCCGGGAGGAAATTGTAAGACTTATTAGATAAGTTGTTCCTGATGAATCCTTGGTATATCCGAGTCTGACCTTTGCTTCAAGACCATGCCAATGCTATCTCAAAGCATGTCTGTGGTACTCCAAATTTTCAACAAGAACATTTGAAGCCCAATGCTAAATGTTTCATCGTCAGTTATCCAAACACTGTTGTATGGGTAACATCTTGATTAATCCCTGGCCTCTTTATCTGAATGGTTGGGTACTTACTCTCCTACCCTGTATACCATGTTCTGCTTGTCCATGGGAAGGATATACTCCTAATAATTGTGTCATGGTATACCACAATTTTCCTTTCCATTTGTTTGTTTAACCTTTCCTTGATCTACATGATCTAACAAGTAATAATTCTCTGCTTATGTAAACACCTCGTTGTACAACTCTGTCAGTAAGACATTGATTCTATCGTTGATAACATTCCGGTAACCACCGATGGATGAGAACTTTGCCTATTGGTCCGCCTCGTTTCAACGAGTGGGAAAAATGGTTCTCTTCGTTTCCCGTCCTTGGTACCGACTTTGTTGCCGTCATAGCTGACGATCTATCCACTGACATGCCTCCCTGTCATGGCTGTGCAAGATGTCACCACCCTTCCCATTTTTAACCCACATGGTGGGCCCATAACCCACAGGTCCACTGGATCGAAACCCGACTCTCCTGTACAACCCTGGTTCTAATGTATTCTTTGCACCTGGCTTCGTGTGTAATTCACGAGCTAAATACTACCATGTTTCATCCTGGTATCAAACACCATATCATTCTCGTTGATCAAGACCCCATTCCAGCTTCTGGTTAGGCATCGAATGAATGCCTATCCATTTGAAACTTTTGGTACCATCGCATATTGCTCTCAACGAATACACTGAAATACAACTCGTGGGGTACTTCGTGTATTTCCCATTGAGTTCACCGTCCGATGCCCAACTTGGTGGGGATACGTTCTTCCGGAGTTTTCCCCCTTATCGTGTTCGTAGGACGATGGAGATCCCGAAGAAAAGATGGCGACTTCATCATGACGACCTGGAGCAGAGAAATGAAGACATCAACGAGAGGAATCAACCTCTTCGATGAAGGGCAGTCAAGACCGAGAAGACTCGTTAGGTTTTCGCTACCAGCACCCCCCCCGTACTCCACCGCTTAAATCTCGGGACGAGATTTCTTGTAGTGGAGGAGATTTGTAACGCCCGGGTAATCACGCTACAGTAATTCTCTGCTAATGATGCCACGTCATCGTGTTACTGTTGATAACATCACGTTAATCGAGAACCCCGTTCCCCCGTTCGAAATAAGAACCCGAAAAAGAAATAAACAATATAAGTTTTCAAAATGTTAAATAAAAATGTTCGGGCGGTGCTAAATACTGCAAGATCAATTATGATGTAGTTATTACAATTTCTAAAAATGCCTAAGTATTTTAAATAAAATAAACAGAAAATGAATAATTAAATAAAAGAAAAGGAAAAGCAAACAACAAAATAAAATAAAAACTAACCTACTAGGCCTCGGCCCACTACCCCGGCCTATAACTCCCCTCCCCCCCAAGTCCAAAATATCTCACCG
>LR738715.1:621141041-621154922 GCA_902687465.1 Secale cereale | reverse complement strand
CGGGAGCTGAAGCCCCGTCGACGCCGCGACGCCCGCGTCGTCTTCGTCTCGACGCCGCCGCCTGGACCTCGCCACCGTCGCCGGACCACCTCGTCCCTCCTCCCCGAGCACGCTGCCAAGTTCCCTACAAACCCCGCAGTGAGCCTCCCCCTCTCTCTCCCCGTCTGGACCGCCGCGCGCCCTGGCGCCCGAGCCTTCGCTCCGGCCATGGACGGCCCTAGCCACCTCTGCTGCCCGCTGCGGCCAGCGCCCCCGCGCCCCATGGCCTCGCTCTGGCCGCCGTGCCCCGCATCGCGCCCACCGCGTCGCTCCGGCCGAAGCCGCCACGCCTTCCGCTCCCATGCGTGACCCCGCCGCCCGGGCCGGTGCTCGCCCGCCGTCCGTCCCTCCGACGCTGGGCGCCCCTGCTCGCCGCCGCACCGCGCCTGGCGCCGCTCAACCCCGCGCCAGCCTCCGTGCCGCCTCCGCTCGAAGCTCGCCGCTGCTCCTTCCTCCGCCAGGCCGCGCGCCTGCCCCGGCAACCTCGTCGCCGGGCTCACCCTGCCGCTGCAGCCGCGGCCGCCCACCGATGGCCGCCCCTGCCGCGGGCCCCATCCCCAGCGTTCCCTGGCCACCCCTCCGGTCGGTGGCCGTCGCGCCGCTCGCCGTCCGGCGACCTCGCCCCGACCGGCGCCCTGGCCGCTGCGCTCGGGCTCGTCCCTCTCGGGCGAACGCCCGACGCCCACACCCGTGCACCCGAACCGCCCGAACCCACTAAGGCCTATGGCCCAATGACAAGGGGGGCCCGCCCCCCAGAAAAAAAAGAAAAGTTTAAAAAAACAATAATAAAAATAAATAAATAAATAAATAAATTAATTAATTAATTAAGTTAATTAATCCTGTTTAATTAATCTAATTAACTAGTTAGTTTAACTAAATAGTAATTAGATTAGATAAACCCAGATTAGGCTTAACACTGTATGACACACGGGCCCCACTGGTTAGTTTGACCAGTCAACCATGATGACGTCAGCATGATGTCATGCTGATGTCATAAATCATTTTTCGAATTAATTTAATTAATATTAAATTCCAGAAATTAATAAAAAACTTTAGAAAATCATATCTTTTAAACCGTAACTCGGATGAAAATACTTTATATATGAAAGTTGCTCAGAATTTCGAGACGCATCCGAATACGCAGACCGTTCGTCCACCACACATCCCTAGCATACCGAACCCGCAACTTTTCCCCTCCGTTTCATCCGCCCGAAAACGCGAAACGCCGGGCATACTTTCCCGGATGTTTCCCCCCTTCGTCAGTATCACCCGATACTGCGTTAGGGCACACTTAGCACCGTTACATGTCTTGTCATGCATCGTCATGCATCTGTTTGCATTATATTCACTGTTTCTTCCCCCTCTTCTCTCCGGTAGACTACGAGACCGACGCTGCTGCTGCCCCGATCGACTACGGTGCTGACGACCCCACTTTGGTTGCCGAGCTTCCAGGCAAGCCCCCCCTTTGATCACCAGATATCGCCTATTCTTCTCTCTACTGCTTGCATTAGAGTAGTGTAGCATGTTACTGCTTTCGATACTCCTATTCTGCTGCATAGCCTGTCATTGTTGCTACCACTGTTGATACTTTACCTGCAATCCTAAATGCTTAGTATAGGATGCTAGTATTCCATCAGTGGCCCTACACCCATGTCCGTCTGCCCTGCTATTCTATCGGGCCGTGGTCACTTGGGGGTGATCACGGGTATATATTACATGCACTTATACATGACACATGATGTGACTAAAGTCGGGTCGGCTCATTGAGTACCCGCAAGTGATTTGATGTGGGGGGCTAAAAGGACAGGTGGCTCCATCCAGGTAGTGGTGGGCCTGAGTTCCTGACGGCCCCCGAATGGATCTTTGTGGCGGAGCGACAGGGGCAGGTTGAGACACCCAGTGGAGAGGTGGCCTGGCCCTGGTCGTTGTCCGCGGTTATTTCATAATAACACGCTTAACGAGTTTGGATATTTGATCTGAGTCTGGCCTTTTGGTCTATACGCACTAACCAGCTGCGTGGGAACAGTTATGGGCACTCGACGTCGTGGTATCAGCCGAAGCCTTCTTGATGTCAGCGACTTAGCGGCGCGCGCCGGGTTGGACCGCGTAACGCAACTTCCTTAGTAATGGAGGTTGCTAGGTCTGCTCACGGGCCGCGTACGCAACTTGCAGGTGTGCGTTGGGCAATGGGCCCGGACCCCTGTGCGCCTAGGACTTAGACCGGCGTGCTGACCTCTCTGCTGTGCTTAGGTAGGGCTGCGACGTGTTGATCTTCCGAGGCCGGGCATGACCCTGGAAAGTGTGTCCGGCCAAAGGGGATCAAGCGTGCTGGGTTGTGTGGTGCACCCCTGCAGGGAAGTTAATCTATTCGAATAGCCGTGTCCCTCGGTAAAAGGACGACCCGGAGTTGTATTCCGACCTCATGATAACTAGAACCAGATACTTAATAAAACACACCCTTACAAGTGCCAGAGATAACTCGGTGGTTGCTCTCTCACAGGGTGATGTGCGGGAGGATCGCCGGGGTTGGTTTATGCTATACGATGTTACCTGGTGAACTTACCATCTTTTCCCTTCTACTGCTGCAAGACGGAGGCTGCCAGAAGCGAGGATACTTGTTACTTCCAGCTACTCTCTTCTTCTGCTGCAAGATGGACGTTGGACGTTGTTAGAAGCGTAGTCTTCGATTGGATTAGCTATCCCCCTCTTATTCTGGCATTCTGCAATTCAGTCCATAGATATTACCCCCTTACACAAATACCATTGCATTTGTAGTGTAGATCCTTGCTTGCGAGTACTTTGGATGAGTACTCACGGTTGCTTTTCTCCCCCTTTTCCCCTTTTGTCCCTTCTTCTCGGATGATGCAACCAGGTGGTGGAGTCCAGGAGCCAGATGATCCCGAGGATGTTTCTACATGGAGTTCGGCTTCGAGGAGTAGTTAGGAGGTCCCAGGCAGGAGGCCTTGCCTCTTCGATCGTTGCTACATTTGTGCTAGCCTTCTTAAGGCAAACTTGTTTAACTTATGTCTGTACTCAGATATTGTTGCTTCTGCTGACTCTTGTGTTTTCGAGCTTTTGTATTCGAGCCCTCGAGGCCCCTGGCTTGTAATATAAAGCTTGTATTATTTTATTTGTGTCTAGAGTTGTGTTGTGATATCTTCCAGTGAGTCCTTGATCTTGGTCGTACACATTTGCGTGCATGATTAGTGTACGGACAAATCGGGGGCGTCACAAATTACCATTGGAGGTTTTGAGTTTCCTATTCCAACTATCAAGAAGGCATATGACATACTTATTGTTGGGGACATATATATCCCCATTGAGGTAACATTGTGTTTTTCAAAAATTCTCCGATTTCATGTTACCTGGAAAGAGTTTATTAACAAGACCTCATCAACCTTGTTAATGGATTCCTTTTGGTGAACATGGGATAGGTGAATCTAGATAGCACAACCTTCTGTACCTTCCTTTTATTTTATGTTAATTAGGTTAAATAAAAAGAAAAAATAGCATTATCTGTCTGTTTCGAGACTTATCCTTGCAATAAAAAATATCCCGAAAATAAAAGTTCTCCAAATGCCATGAAAATGAAATATGATTTTTTGTAGGATATTTAAGAAAATATGGCACTGAACACACAGCAAGAGGAGCCAGCATGTGGCCTCGAGGGCACAGGGCGCGCCCCCCTGCCTTGAGGGCCCCACATGCCCCCCTCCACTTATCCTTTCACCCATACTCTTCTTCTTCCTCCCAAAACAAATCCCCAACCAGCTCAAACCCGAGTTCTAGCTCATTTTGCTGCCATTTTCGATCTCCTTGCTCAAAGCACCATTCACCAAACTGTTTGGGGAGATTGTTCCTTGGTATGTGACTCCATTGGTCCAATTAGTTTTTGTTCTAGTGCTTTATTTGTTGCAAATTTGTGTTGCTGTGGTGACCTTGTTCTTGAGCTTGCATGTCAAATTTTCTTGGTCCCAAGTAGTTCTAATGCATGATATAGCTTCTAGGCACTTATAGGAGTCGTTGCTATCATTCTTGTTGAGTTTGGTTAACTTTTATTTGTGAGTTACTAAAAATTTCTGAAAAATGTCTAGGAAAAACTTCCAAGGTGGTCCTTCAAGGAAGCAAGGACCGAGGCTTGCGTTCCGTGAGCCCGACGATGAACCACTGAGGGATGCTGATGTACGGCCTTGTGAATATTCGTCGGATGAATTTATGAGTCAAGTGGGTATTAAAGATGAATTTTACGCATATGTGCGTAACGCTGACCTCGAAGACTTCATGCAAGATAAGTGCCTACAATACCGTGGTTTAACTAATAGCTTTGTGAGAAGGTTCAAATTTTCATCTTCACGTAATTCTCACACCGTCCTATTTGATCTTTATGATAAATCTTATACCATGGACTTAGAGGATTTTAATGAAGCCTGCAAGCTCCCACAGTGAGGCAGTATGAGTGATCCTCGTAAATCTGAATTTAGAGAATTCCTAGCTAGTATTACAATGGGGGAATCCAGGGACATCACACAAGCCACAACTGGGAGCATACATTTTCCTGCTATTCATTACTTTGCTCTCTTTATCGGTAGATGTATAAATGGTAAAGATGAAGCCTGTCACATGTGTGTCCCTGATCTCAGCATTCTTACGAGTGTTGTACTAGGTGATAGGCAATATAATTTAGGAGCAATTGTTGCACGTAGACTACACCATAATGGTTCGAATGGAGATTTATTTGGTGGGATATATGCTACTCGCATAGCCCGATATCTTGGTCTGTCTGTGCATCCGTACGATAACCCTTTAACTCCTGCTCATTTAGACGGTAATGCTATGGCTAGTCACCGGTTTATAGAGTGGGATAATCAGACTCTCAAATATTGACTAATCTTTAACCGGCAACATGCCATTCCTATTGTTCTTACTGCCCCTACTTTGTTTAACTTTCAGGAAAAAGGAAGACACACTATAACTATGGAGGAGGCAAATGCCTATTATAACATGACGGAGGCAACCCGCCTTTGAGCTGCAGCTCAGCAGGCAGCATCTGCTGCATCTCAGTACGACCCCAACTACAACTTTGGATATCCGTCAGGCCAGTACTGGCCATAGACCAACTTAGGCCAAAAGCCTAAGCTTGGGGGAGTACGTGTTTCTCACCGACTTATATTCATGTTCACACTTATTCTAGTTGTCGATGCTCACACTCTTTCACTGTACCATCCATGCTTAGTTTCAATTTCTTTTTCTTAGTCTTTTTCTCTTGTGTGATAGAAAAACCCAGAAAAACAAAAAAATATTAGTTGTAGCTTCTAGCTAGTTTGCTTTCTTTTCTTGTAGTAGTAACTAAAAATGAAAACCCAAAAATATTTCCTGTTCTTCTTTTGCTTGTTGGGAGCTTTCCCGTGTAAATAGTTTCTTTTTTCTTTAGGGGTTAAGAGTAGAAGACCATGATTAAAATGCTTAGTGGCTCTCAGATGCTTTGTTGTTGATTTAACCTAGAGCCATATTACCTTGTCTTCTCTCTTGTATTAAATGCATGCAGATTCCAGCTTAGTCCAATGCACGTGCACTATTATTATTATCCACACCGTTCGGTCATGCGAGTGAAAGGCAATAAGGATGATATATGATGAACTAATTGAGATGAGAAAAGCTCGTATGAACTCGACCTCTTTTGTTTTTGTAAATATGATAGCTCGTCGTTCTTGATTCAGCTTGTTATGAATGAAACATGTTTGCAATGACAATTAGAGATCATAACTGCTTATGCCATGCTTAATTAGCTGCGAGTTTATAATGGTCTATCTTGCGTGCCAACATGATATTAGAGATCATAACTGCTTATGCCATGCTTAATTAGCTGCGAGTTTATAATGGTCTATCTTGCGTGCCAACATGATATTAAAATGGTTGGGATGTAGTATGATGGGTGGTATCCTCCTTTGAACAACTTAAGTGAATTGACTTGGCATATGTTCACGCATGTAGTTGAAACAAATCAACATAGCCTTCATGATATTTATGTTCATGGTGATTTATATCCTACTCATGCTTGCATTCATTGTTGATTAATTTTAATGCATGTTCATGACCGTTGTTGCTCTCTTGCTGGTCGTTTCCCAGTCTCCTTCTAGCCTTCACATGCACTAAGCGGGAATACTGCTTGTGCATCCACTTCCATAAACCCCAAAGTTATTCCATATGAGTCCACTATACCTTCCTATATCCGGTATTTACCTGCCGTTCCAAGTAAATTTGTATGTGCCAAACTCTAAACCTTCAAATGAAATTCTGTTTTGTATGCTCGAACAGCTCATGTATCAACTAGGGTTGTCTATATCTTCCGTGCTAGGTGGGTGATACGTCCAAAATGTATCTATAATTTCTGCTTGCTCCATGCCTCTTTTGTGTGATATTGCTATGATATTTATGCACTTCCATACACTTTTGATCATATTTGGACTAACCTATTAACTCAGTGCACCCCAGTGCCAGTTTCTGTTTTCTGCTGTTTTTGTATTTCAGGTTTTCCCATTACGTAAACTGCCAGAAAAATCCCGGAAAAATTATATAAAAAATCAGCGTTCCGGAAGCTTCCTTGCGGCCAAAGTAGGGCCGGAGGGGGGCCACCAGGGCTCCAGGCGCCCTGGTGGCGCGGCCCCCCTCCTGGCCGCGCTGGGGGGGCGCCTGGGCCCTCCCAGGTCTCCGCTGATGCCCCCCTTTGGCATATATTTACACCGCGTCCCGAAACCCTCGAGGACGGAATCCTTTTTCACGATCTCATCTCTGTTCTGCCACCGCCGCGCTTCCAAGATCGGGAGCACCAGGAGAACTCTTCCCGGCACCCTGCCGGAGGGGAGGATCACCACCGGGAGCCTCTCCACCACCATGGACGCCTCCCGGATGAGTTGTGAGTAGTCTCCCTTGGACCATGGGTCCATGACCAGTAGCTATGTGATGTTCTCCTCCCCTCTTTGTTCTTCACTAATTAGACCTCGTGAGCTGCCCTACATGATCGAGGCACATATGTAATCCTTATGCTGTTGCTATGATGAGTTTGCTGGGAACCGATGGATTGTGAGATTATGTTCAGATTGTGTGTGAGTAATATATTTGATTTACCTCTTTTATATTTATGTTCTAGAGTAATTCTTGCATGTTCTCCGTTGTTGTTTATTGCTTTGGCCAAGTAGTAGGTAGTAACTCCAAGAGGGAACGTTATGCTTGATTGTGGGTTCATGCCCCTCGATGACTAGTTTGAGTGATAGAAACATGAGTCTAGGGGATGTGCTGTTGCCACAAGGGGGAAAACAATGGTGCTTGTACTCGCGGGTGCAAGGATTGTTTACTTTACGCAAAGTTCTTTTAATGCAGTTGTCTGTTGCTTTGAGTTTACACTATGGGTGGGACTCGCAACTTAATACCAGCGAGATGTTCTGGATAGATATCTCAAGGTGGATGATTAGTAGTAGATGCAGATGGATTTCGGTCTACTTACCTTGGCGTACCGCCCATGCTTTTGAGCCTCAACCTTTCTTGCAGCATAGTTAGCATTGGTTTGCGCACATAATTCTGTCAATTGCCCAGCTGTAATTCGTTTACCTCACATAGCTGTTTTATCGTCTTTTGGGAGAGAGACATCACTAGTGAACATCATGGGACCCCGGTCCATATTACCATCATCGATCACATCCGCTATTTACTTTCTGCTTTTACTTACTAGTTGCAATTATACCTATCACTATTATCTCTTGCGTTTGATCCTTTGTAAACGACAAGGCCGGAGGGATTGACAACCTCTCTGTACTCGTTGGCAGCAAAGTTATTTGTATCTGTGTGCAGGTCCAGTTAATTGCTAAGTATCTGGCGCCATTAGCAGTTGACACCTTCTTGTTGAACCTTGGAGTCTCAGGGGAATTCGATCCTTGGTATCTTTGCCAAGGGAAAACTACCGCTACACTGCATCTCAAACCTTCCACTTGGGGTAACCAACGAGGGGCGAGAAGCCATCAATGGGTTATTCTCACGATGAGTAGACTCCGCTCATCATTCACGAGAAAATGGCTGGTAACAAGGATGCCCAGTCCCATGCTCAAAATCATAATAATTAAACAAAACTCCCCCAGGACGGTTGCTTGTAAGGACGGTAACCCGTGGATTCGGCTGGCCGTGGAGTGTGCTTGTTGGTGGTTGGGGGAGTATAAACATTACCATTCTATTTGGGAACCGCCTATAATGTGCGTAGCAGGGGAGATATCGAGATTCTTGGTTGTTATTTTGACAATGAAAGTATACCGCTCAAAATGTTATTCATCTCTATTTAAAAATCGAGCTCTGGCACCTCTACAAATCCCTGCTTCCCTCTGCGAAGGGCCTATCTATTTACTTTTATGCAGAGTCATCACCCTCTTATCAAAAAGCACCAGTAGGAGAGCACCTATGTCGTTGCATGTATTACTATTAATTTGCATTGAGTATGATCATGACTGGATCTCTTTTACCATGAATTACAATGTCTAGTCAGTCCTTCATCTTTAAAGGTGCTCTGCATTTATGTTTTGCGGTCTCAGAAAGGGTTAGCGAGACACCATCGTGTTATATCATATCATGATTGTTTTGAGAAGTGTTGTCATCCAAGGTTTATTATTATTGCTCGCTACTTGATTATGCCATTGATGTGAGTAGTCTTGAGACCTGAAAGTTATTTTGAATGTGGTTAGTTAATGATCTTGTTGAAAACCTGAATGCTAGCTTACATATTTACAACAACAAGAGCAAACAGAGTTTGTCAAAGTTTTTCTTTATCACTTTCAGTTTATCAACTGAATTGTTTGAGGACAAGCAAAGGTTTAAGCTTGGGGGAGGTGATACGTCTCCAACGTATCTACTTTTCCAAACACTTTTGCCCTTGTTTTGGACTCTAACTTGCATGATTTGAATGGAACTAACCCGGACTGACACTGTTTTCAGCAGAACTGCCATCGTGTTGTTTTTTTGCAGAAATAAAAAGTTCTCGGAATCTCCTGAAAATCAACGGAGATTTATTTCAGAAAATATAAAAAATACCTGCAAGAAGATCCACACCTGGGGGCCCACGGGCTGTCCTCGAGGGTGGGGGCGCGCCCCCATGCCTCGAGGGCACCCCGATGCCCCACCGACGTATCCCCAGGTCCTATATATTCCGTTTCGTGGAGAGAAAAATCAGGGAGAAAGAATTATCGCGTTTTACGAGACGGAGCCACCGCCAAGCCCTAATCTCTCTCGGGAGGGCTGATATGGAGTCCGTTCGGGGCTCCGGAGAGTGGAGATCGTCGCCATCGTCATCATCAACCTTCCTCCATCACCAATTCCATGATGCTCGCCGCCGTGTGTGAGTAATTCCATCGTAGGCTTGCTGGACGGTGATGGGTTGGATGGGATCTATCATGTAATTGAGTTAGTTTTGTTAGGGTTTGATCCCTAGTATCCACTATGTTCTGAGATTGATGTTGCTATGACTTTGTTATGCTTAATGCTTGTCACTAGGGCCCGAGTGCCATGATTTTAGATCTGAACCTATTATGTTTCCGTGAATATATTTGTGTTCTTGATCCTATCTTGCAAGTCTATAGTCACCTGCTATGTGTTATGATCCGGCAACCCCAAAGTGACAATAATTGGGACCACTCCCGGTGATGACCATAGTTTGAGGAGTTCATGTATTCACTATGTGTTAATGCTTTGGTCCGGTACTCTATTAAAAGGAGGCCTTAATATCCCTTAGTTTCCAATAGGACCCCGCTGCCACGGGAGGGTAGGACAAAAGATGTCATGCAAGTTCTTTTCCATAAGCACGTATGACTATATTCGGAATACATGCCTACATTGCATTGATGAACTAGAATTAGTTTTGTGTCACCCTAGGTTATAACTTCTACATGATGAATTGCATCCGACGTAATTTCCCATCACCGATCCAATGCCTACGAGCTTTACCAATATTTCTAGTTGCTTATTTACTTTTCCGTTGCTACTATCACAAAAACTATAAAAACATTATCTTTACTTTTATTGCTGCTACCACCACTATCATATTACTGTGCTACTAAACTATCTTGCTGCAGATACTAAGTTTCCAGGTGTGGCTGAATTGACAACTCAGTTGCTAATACTTAAGAGTATTCTTTGGCTCCCCTTGTGTCGAATCGTAAAATTGGGTTTAATATTTTGCCCTCGAAAACTGTTGCGATCCCCTACACTTGTGGGTTATCAGTATGCAACGATCTTCTTGTCTTGCATGAGAACACCGCCGAGACCTTGCAATGAAGCATCATAGAACACTTCATAAGGCTTGGACTCTTCCAGAGGAGTAAGTATCGGAGCAGAAATGAGCTTCTCTTTGAGTGTATTGAATGCCACATCACAATCAGGAGTCGACGAGTACTTGACATTCTTTTGCAACAGGTTGGACAGAGGCTTGGCAATGTTGGAGAAGTTCTCAACGAACCTTCTGCGATAGCTTGCGAGACCGAGGAAACTTCGGAGTTGTTTGACATCCTGAGGAGGTTCCCACTTCACAATATCTTCAACCTTCTCGGGGTTAACAGAAATGCCCTCAGCAGAGATAATATGGCCAAGATAGAGGACTTTATCAATCCATAATTCACACTTGGAGAATTTTGCATAGAAGCGGTGCTCACAGAGCCTGTTGAGAACCAAACGGAGGTGCTTGGCGTGGTCTTCTTCATTCTTGGAGAATACCAAGATATCATCGAGGTAGACGAGAACAAATTCATTGGTGTAGGGGTTGAATATGAAGTGCATCATCCGAGAGAAAGTGGGTGGAGCATTTGCAAGCCCGAAGGACATGATTGTGTACTCGTAGGAGCCATAACTCATCCTGAATGCAGTCTTGGGAATATCCTCTTCACGGATACGAATCTGATGGTAGATCATCCGGAGATCAAGCTTCGAGAAAACCTTGGCTCCTTTGAGCTGCTCGAACAGTTCATTGATGTTGGGGAGTGGGTACTTATTCTTAATTGTCTTCTTGTTCAATGGCCGGTAATCAACGCAAAGTCGTTCCGTACCATCCTTTTTCTTGACAAAAAGAACACCACAGCCCCAAGGAGAAGTACTTGGTATTATCAGACCCATTTGTTCTTGCTCGTCGAGTTGCTTCTTCAACTCCTTCAACTCTTTAGGAGAAAACTTGTACGGACGCCGACAGGCTGGCTCGGTACCAGGTTCAAGTTCAGTGACGAATTCAATTGGATGGTTGGGAGGCATGCCTGGAAGCTCTACAGGGAATACATCCTCATATTCACAAACCACCGGAATCTGGGATATGGCATTAATCTCGCCCTTGTCATTGAGAGAGAATAGCCTGATTGTGTTATCTCGAGCTGCGAAGATAATCATGTCTTCAGAAGGATGAGTTAGATTGACTTCCTTGTTTGCACAATCAATAAGAGCATCATGCTTTGAGAGCCAATCCATCCCAAGAATAAGATCAATGTCTGAGTTGCCGAGAACAACCGGGGAAACCAGAAAATTATAATCTCCCATATGAATAGAGATATTCGAAACATGCACTCGAGAGGACATTTTCAATCCGGGAGAAATAATATTCAAAGGTCTTGGCAACACTTGAGTGGTGAATTCATGCTTAGCAACAAATGGTCTTGAAATGAAAGAGAGCGATGCACCAGAATCAAACAAGACTTTTGCAGGAATTGAGTTAACTGAGAGGTTACCAATTATCACATCAGAAGAATTCTCTGCTTGAGCTGCATTCATCAGGTTCACTCTTGCATGCTTGAGATTGTGCTTGACAATAGCATTGCTGACAGGAGGAGGAGGCGGAAGACGCCTTTGGTTGGTGCACTTGTTTGCATAGTGGCCCTTCTGGCCACACTTGTTGCACGTAACCTCTGAGAGTGGACGATGATAAGGACCGCTTGGTCTTGGAGCTTGGAACTGAGACTTGGACTGGTTGCTTGGGTTGGGTGGGTGGGAAAATCCACGACCACCTGAGTGCTTGTTTTGACTCGGAGGACGGAGCACTGGGGGAGGCGGGAGCCAGAACTTCTGCTGCTTGGCGACCACTTGAGAGGAAGAGGAGGAGTGAACAGTATCTCTTATCCTCTTTTTGGAAGCTTCACATTTGAGCTGAGCTGCCTCTTGCTTGAAAGCCATGTTGTAGAATTGATCAAATTCATCTGGCTCGAACAAAGTGAGTGCAAGTTGGAGTTCATCTTTCATACCACCTCGGAACTGGTAGATTTTGCTCTTGGTATCGGGGATGTCTTTCTTCCCATAATGAGCAAGATTCTGAAACTTGACATTGTATTGGTAGACAGACATGGTGCCTTGCTTCAGATTGCAGAATTGCTCATGCATGCCTTCAATGACACTAGTAGGGATGTGATGAGAACAGAAATCGAGGCAAAAGTCAGTCCACGAGATCTCACGACCCGCTCTGGAGTCTTTGTACTGTTGCCACCAATTTGCAGCTTGATCTTTGAGTTGGAAAGCGACAAACTTGACATAATCCTCAGGTCTGCCATTACTGCACTCGAAATGCTTCTTGATGTCTGTGATCCAACCTTCAACATCCAGCGGATCAACACAGTAACTGAAAGACTTGGGTTGATTGGCAAGGAATTGGTTCAGAGTCGCAAAGTGAGGTTGATTGAACATATTTCCTTGGCCTTGGTTCCCTTGATTGCCTTGATTTGCTTAATTAGCTTGGAAACTCTGCATCATTTGCATGAGCATCTGAGTGTTTTGATTGGTTGCCTGCATAATCGCTCTCAGTGCCTCAGACGGAGGAGGAGGGGAAGATGGACGCTCTTCTTCACCCTCTGGGTTCTGGCTGGGAACTTTCTTAGGTGCCATCCTGAAGATGATGATAACGGTTAGCCATTGAAGCAAATAATAGATAAGTTGAATCAACGGCTAGATATTTGCAACATATAGTCTTCACAATGAACATCCGAACAAAATGAACGAATGAATTCCATAGCTTAATGGTACATCAACTTGTCGAGAAGCCACTTGGGAGAACAAAACGATAGAATAAAACAACAAGGTACAGGTGGAACAAATACATAATAGAGGTTTCGTCCCACATGTTCGTGCTGAATGCCCCATGGCACGTGTTACAAAGGGCCTTGCTATCCCCGGATCAACATAGCCAAGGATCCTTTAAGATGCAACCCCCTAGTGCAACAACGCCCATGATAGCCTCTCCACTATATGTTGAACCCCAACCTCACATCATGCACCCGTTGGAAGATTACCTAAGAGCTACTTGAATCCCACCTATTAATTCCTGAAGCTTTCCGGTTATGCAATCTGGTGTTGGGGATACAGGGGAAGCACCACATATCACACAACTAATAAATCCTACATCCAGCTGTATCCATCCGTCAACACATAACCAGGCACCTTCGGAAATTCTTTACCTCGGACCTTCGAAACGCATCCGCTATACTAGCTGTGGCAATACTCCCGAACTTACCCCCTAGTACTGGGTGACGTTGGGGTTATCTCACCACCAGACATGCATAGAAGAGTTTTTGATGTCGGCCGCCTCTGGTATTCTAGAACCGCAACGATACATTTGTGACGACAACACCTCAGAGCTCAACTCCCCGGGACACTGCCACAACTCGTAAATGACAGGAGGCACCAAGAACAATGTTCTCGTCACAAAGATATCGGAACAATCCAAACAATACCCGCGTGATCCTAAAAAAATTGGTGAAATTTTGAAGATAGTGCAGATAAAACAACGTCAGGAGTCCTCACCAGAGCGACGAAAGGGATGAGGAGTAAAAAAGAAATCCTACTCTC
>LR738715.1:621110381-621134779 GCA_902687465.1 Secale cereale | reverse complement strand
GGGGGGGGGGTGTGTGTGTGTGGAGATGCTCCTATACACCTGATCCGCCCCTAACAAATTTTGGAGAGGAACAAGGAACTCCAAGACGACCTAGAAACATAGTACCTTTGTAAAAATTCCCAATAACAGGTGGTGACGAATGCCTCTGCGGCCCATTGATTCCACAGCAAAGATGCTGCCGGTGTCGAACTTCACCTGGCCATCGAGCACCCATGGAGTTTCCGCCTCTTCCCGTCCAATTACAAATCGCGGCGCCGCTGCTGTACCTAAGTACAGCGCGGGGCCCGTGACGCTACGCGCGATAAAGCCGCTCCTGTGCCGACCGGCGCCCTCACGGTCACGGCACTCTCGCTCGCGGCGCGCCTGCACTTATTGTCCCTTCGCCACCCACACCACCTCCCGCCTCGTACGGCAAGCCCATGCATCATCTCCCTTGACCGCGCGATCGATCCGCCATCGATCGAGCTAGCCACACCAAAATCAAATTAAAGCGCCCCCTCAACGCACGCATTGCCGCGTACATGGGCAAGAAGCCCGGCGGCGCCGGCTGGCTGGCCACCGTCCGGAAGGTCTTCAAGACCAGCCCCTCCTCCTCCCCGTCCAAGGACCCGCGCCACGCCAAGAAGGTCCGTGCGATCTGCTTCTCGTTCGTACATAATTAGTTGGTTGCTGACGCTGTTGGTTGGTCGTTGGATCGGCAGGGGCTGGGAGGCGAAGAGCAGGAGGCGGCGGAGATAGTGTCCGTCGAGCACTTCCCGGCCGCCGACACGTCGCCTGAGGCGACCAATGAGGGCAGCGGCGGCTCCGTCGCCGGGTGGGCGCGGGAGGGCGGCGGGGTGGAGGCGGAGGCCCGGAGGGCGCGCCGCGCAATGGCGTCGAGGATGGCGAGGCTCGCGGCCCTGCGCGGGAGGGCGGCCGGCAGGGAGGAGCGCGCCGCCGTGCGCATCCAGGCATTCTACCGGGGCTACTTGGTACGTACGCAGCGTCTCTCCCGCCAACTTCTTCCAAATGTGCATTTGCTCAAACGGAAAAATGTACCGTATCTGCGAAAGCCATACGCATGTTCTTTTCTTTTGGGCGATGTTAGGAGAGTGTATGATTTTTTTTCAACTCTTTTTGAAAACGAGTCCATCTAGCAGTACGTGATAGCTGGACCTTATTACGGTACCGTGGCTCGATAACGACTGACCATTTAGTACTAAACGAATTTTTGTTTTTGAGAACGTAGTGGGGTGAAAACGAAGCTTTGGTCGTGTTTAAGGGCAGTTGCGTACACAGTTAAGGACTAAGCTAAAAAGCTTGCAGGCATCTGCATTGCTTGCGATTAAGGGCATTAGAAAGTGGGCTTTGTGTGAGAAACTATGATTAATTAGATCACCGTCAAGTAGTTGGCGTCACGTACACGGACTCACCGACTCACCTCATCCATGCGGTGCCATATTTATGCTCCACATGCTGATGCTTTGTGTGTCTGCACCCCGTACTAGCCATTTTTTCGTCAAATTCGTTTTTGTGTATATACTTAATGCCTTACTCCATTTGGAATGAATAAACAGGAAGATCTGGTTTCTGTATTTTAGGAATGTAGTTCTTGGAATTTCTAAGTTGCATGCAGTGGTTAGATGCTGCGATCTGGCCGTAGAAAGTACTACTGACTTGGTCAATCTATGGATAGTAGTTGAATGTTATTGAAAGTTGAAATGGTAACGAATTCTTCTCAAATCAATATCAAACCGAAAAATATCCTGAATGTTTTACGTAGCTTAAAAGACAAACAGAGTGTAACATTGTGCTTGTGCTCAGGCGAGGAGAGCCCTGCGCGCTCTACGCGGGCTGGTGCGGCTGCAGGCGCTGGTGCGCGGACACCAGGTGCGTCGCCAGGTCCATCACACCATGCGCTGCATGCAGGCGCTCGTCCGCGCGCAGGACCGCGTCCGCGCCCGCCGCCTCACCTCCCACGTCGCCACGCGCAGCCGTCCCGCCCCCGTCGTCCCCGCGCACGGTGCCCGCCGGCAGTCGTACGGGCATGAAAGCCTTTTCTTCGATGACCACCAGGACGAGGAGGACGCGGAGACGGCGGCGCAGGTACGGCGACCAAGAAACAGGCACGGCAGCGTCGGCAACCTGAGCCCGTTCCAGGAAGGGTGGGACGCCGTCGCCCGGGCCGGTGCCTTGCGCCGGCATGACGACGCCCTGGCGTGCCCACCTTCCTACGCGTATGATTTCCAGCAGCGCAAGGTCCGTCTTCCCTGCCATTCTCTCTGCACATGTTTCGGCTAAACAAATTGTAACACAGTACTAGTTTTAGTTTACAGATGAAATTCCATCACGAACAAATGCAGCTTGAGCGCGACGAGCTGGACAAGCGCAAGGCCGGCTGGCACTGGCTGGAGCGCTGCATGGCGCCCAACAGTGCGCCGCCGGAGCAGGCCAACCAGCACTTAGCGGCGGCGGAGACGTCGTACGTGACGGCGGCAACGGCCACGGCCACCGAAGGCGTTTCGGAGAGGACCGTGGAGATGGAGCCGAGCAGGAAGAGCCCCCCGACGGACCTGTACCCAGTGCGCGCCGAGGTGATTCCCGGGTACATGGCGGCGACGCAGTCGGCGCGCGCCAAGGCCCGCATGGCGCCGCCGGCCGCCCCGAGGGCTCACGCCCGGAGCCGGTCCGGGTCGGTGGCGCTCGGCGGGGGCTCGACGGCCAGCTCCGGCTGGAGCACGAGTAACAACGGTGATCGTGCGGCGCAGCAAAGGGAACTGTACAGCCCGGAGTCGAGCTGCAGCGGGGACCGGTCGCCCCCGACACTTGGCGGCCGCGGCAGGGTGGCCTATGCCTGACCTTGGCATGATCACAGACAACTGCTAGGTTTGACCATGCTTTTCGTATGTGCTACTCCTCTGAGCCATGTCTAATCGATCTCAACTGGTCGGAATCATACTCGTTAATGTTGTATAGTAGTACACGTAATACCTCGTGGTAAGTTTGGAAATAATTACTTGAGTACTCCCTTTGTCTTTTTATTAGTCTGCACGTCGGCCATTAGGCCTGGTCGACTCGGGCGGAATGAGACTTTAACAGCATGGTTAATAGTACAGCCAACAACCCGTTATATGAAGTTGTCATGTCAAATATAGTCAACTTTATATACAGCATGTATAATAGACTAGTAAGATGCACGTGCTACGTTAGGGAATCACAAATGATCAGGTGGACATTGGGTACTTAAGTGTCAGGAGCCTATTGCACAATAAAGGATGCATCAAGATATTTGATCACAGTGATACTCTATTGCGGATAATTACACACTGAGCAAAATCTAGCGTATGGTTTCCAATTGATGAACCTCCTTGTCCAAACCAAACATTTATTTCTCCATTTTCACCTTGGCAAAGACTTATTGCTCTCTTTACCTAGCTTCCTCATTGCCCTCCCAAATTGAGGGGATAGAGAGCGAGTGGCAAATAGAAAATCCATCCACACATTTGGGAACCGTGACAACAACAAACCTATGCTAGAATCAGGTAGATGATAGCCTATGCTATGCCGCGTGCGCTTTGGCATTAGGTATCTTGGTTTCATTTTTAGTGTAATAACACAAGGAAGATAGGGAAAAAAAATTCAATTTGCCCCCGATTGACTTCATATTTTGTCGAATGAAGGAAAACATAATGAAAAGCATTAACCAAAAAAAAATTGAAAGTGGGGATATCTTCAACACAAGTTCCTGTTTACTACTGTTGATTTTTTTTTATAATTACTATTGTTGAATTTGCAGGTCAAAGTAAATCCAAAATTGATACAATGGTACTCCCTCCGTTCCTAAATAATTGTCTTTCTAGAGATTTCAACAAATGACTACGTACGAAGCAAAATGAGTGAATCTACATTCTAAAATATGTCTACATACATCCGTATGTTGTAGTCCATTTGGAATGTCTAGAAAGACAAATATTTTGGAACGGAGGGAGTATAAAAGATTGTACTGAACAGACATGATCCAGAAAATGGTCCATAACACCCAGAAATTCGCTTTGGCACATGGGAGCGCCCCCTCCTGCCATCCGAAATAATATTTCAAAGTTTGAAAAAATTCTAAACAAAAATTTGATGCATACATCTCGACATTATATGTGTGCACATCGATTTTCAGAGAAACCAACATCTTTTGTGGCTTGTATAAAATAAGACAAAAAATATGTCTTGTGAAAAGCACTTTTAACATCGGATTTTATTTTTTTCACACGCGACACATAACTTATCGGTTTTGTCGCGAAACGACTTTGTGAGCATGTACAATATCGAGATGTATGCGTCTATTTGCTTTGGAATTTTTTGACATTTCAAAATACGTCTAAAACACATTTTGAAACCAGGAGCGCGTGCTTGGATACAGTGCCTCGTTGCTGTCATAAAGAGATGTATTGTACGGTACGCGACGCGACAATGTGTGTACTCTGTAGTGTAGTACTGCCCCCTCGACATGGCCATGGCCACGTGAAGGTTTGGCATTTCTTGGCTGCTCCGGTGAAAAATCTAGAGTGGATACGACGAATCCAGATCACTCCCGTCCCCTGCAGGCCTGCACTTGGCTCGATACACTACACACTGTGCACTGAGTCAGCCCATCCATTCCAATCCATCTTCACTTCTCCTCTCCTTGCTGCAGTTGCGAGTATGTCTCTGTATAGATGAGCATGGCGACGACGGCATCGGCGGCCACCAAGCCACCTCCTCCTCCATCCTCACCCTCCTCGCACTCCCACCCGCCACCACGCCACTCCTAGCACCCCCACCGCGCTCTCCGCCCCGACTCCTTCGACCGCGCCCTCACGCTCCGGCTTCCACGGCCGCGCCCACATCTTCAGCCCCAGATCCGGGGACGAGGCCTTACCGCCTAGCAGGAGGCAGCCGGATCCATCAAGATCTTCCACAAGAACGAAGCAGCCATCTCCCCCGTCCTCCCGGAGCAGACCACCTTCGACGCCGCGCCGAAACGCACCACAGAAACGAAGCTGCTCCATACGCCTGTCCTCCACAAGTCTCCCACCGGCTCCGGCGAGCAGGAGCAAGGGCTGGGGGACTTTATTCCCTATAAAATCCGCCGACCACTGCTCCACCAAGAGGTCGACGAAGGGACCAAATATCCAGAAAAGGAAATTTAAATCCCCACCGCCGATGAGGAGCCGGGGTCTGCGATGCCTCCTGGGGCCATAGTGGCCACCGGATCCAGGGCGGACCGGCGGGCACGCGCCGCACGCCGGCAGATGGAGAACTAATCGAAAATGCCTCTCGATCGCCAGGGTCAGTGGAGAGTGAAGGCGAACTCTGTCTGGGCAGAGAGGTTACCCCGGGCTTTCAACTTTAGTGCCATCTAAACCGTTCGTTTTAGATCTGATGGTTCAGATTGTCAGGAGGCAGGCACACCATCATCACCAATTGTGCTTTTTATAGGAGTATGGATATGTATTCTCTTCGTCTGAAAATACTTGTCATCAAAATGAACAAAAATGGATGTATCTAGAATCAAAATACATCTCATTTTATTCATTTTGATGACAAGTATTTCCGGACGGAGGGAGTAATTGTTAAGTAGTACTCCATCCGTTCCTAAATATAAGTCTTTTTAGACATTTCAAATGGATTACAATATACGGATGTATATAGACATATTTTAGAGTGTAGATTCACTCATTTTGTTCCGTATTTAATCACTTGTTGAATATTTAGAAAGACTTATATTTGGGAACGGAGAGAGTACTACTTTATTAATGCATGACCCATCATACACTCTCATAATGTTTCTTGGAGTCCGTGCTGTAGCTGGCTGTTAATCTACAACCCGCTTTCCTTCTCTCCTCTTCTCTTTCATCCAACTCACCACAAATATAATTATTTAATCCTTATAGTCTACTGACTATGCCTTATTATACTTGCTCTAACTGACACCATCGATGTGGTATGAACGCCTTCTTGTTCCCACGCTGTCATGAGTTTCTTATTGTTTTCAGGCTTCGATGTGTCGTACGCTAGTTCTAGGCTGAACCGATCTACACGACTTGCAATAGGGAAAAGAATTCCAATTGATCTTATATTTTTCAAAATTTAATTGAGGAGTACTCCTCACAAATATCACTTCCATCTATCTTCAGGTTGCGATAAGTGGCGTGTTGCATGTGCTCCACTTGTCACGATTAGGAATTTTCTTTTTTTTACATACATTTGTTTATTCAAAATGATTTATTTCTTAAATCATGCGTCCAAATCTCAAACTGTTTTCATCATTGGATTTCTGGCGTCGAGATCTTCAGAACTAGATCCCTTATTGTTTTTTTGGTCATGAGAAAACCAGACAAAAAACGGATGAAAAAACAAATCAGGAACACGTTTTGTTTTCCTTTCCGAAAGCCGTTTGAGAGGATCGAAGAAGAGGTGTCTAGAGGAGGGGGGGGGGGTTTGATTAGACACTCAACAAGAAAAGTAGCAGTTTTTATGATCTTTGAGGTGAGGTGGAGTTTTTAGCATAATTTTAAACATTCACAATACATTTCAAGCAAACCTGCCAAGAGTGTATGAGCAGCGGAAAGTAAAGCGTGCAAGTTGCAAGAAAGTAAAGAGATATGATTGGAGTGTGCAAACGCAATTGTAGACACAGATGTTTTTGGCATGGTTCCGATAGATGGTGCTATCGTACATCCACGTTGATGGAGACTTCAACCCACGAAGGGCAATGGCCGCGCGAGTCCACGGAGGGCTCCACCCACAAAGAGTCCATGAAGAAACAATCTTGTCTATCCCACCATGGCCATCACCCACGAAGGACTTGCCTCACTAGGGTAGATCTTCACGAAGTAGGTGATCTCCTTGCCCTTACAAACTCCTTGGTTCAACTCCACAATCTTGTCGGAGGCTCCCAAGTGACACCTAACCAATCTAGGAGACACCACTCTCCAAAAGGTAATAGATGGTGTGTTGATAATGAACTCATTGCTCTTGTACTTCAAATGATAGTCTCCCCAACACTCAACTCTCTCACACAGATTTGGATGTATGGTGGAGAGAAGATTTGAGTGGAAATCAACTTGGGGAAGGCTAGAGATCAAGATTCACATGGTAGGATTGGAATATCTTGTTCTCAACACATGAGTAGGTGGTTCTCTCTCAGAAAATGAGTAACAGAAGTGTAGTCTAGTTCTGATGGCTTTCTCCACGAATGAAGAGTGGGTGGAGTGGTATATATAGCCTCCACACAAAATCTAATCGTTACACACAATTCACCAAACTCGATGTGACCGAATCATGAAACTCGGTCGGACCGATTCAGTTCAAAATGTGAACGTTAGGCCTTTCAGTGGGACCGATATGATCAACTCGGTGGGACCGATTTCATTAGGGTTAGGGCATAACGTAATCTCGGTGAGACCGATCACATCAACTCGGTGAGAGCGATTGATGTAATAGGCAAACAAAGAGTTGGTCAGGCAAACTCGGTGGGACCGATTTGCTCATTGCGGTGAGACCGAAATATTATGAAAGGGAAACAAAGAGTTTGCATTGTGAACTTGGTAATACTGATTCTCACATCTCGGTTAGACCGAAATGTTTCAAATAGGAAACATAGAGTTTGCAATCCCATCTCGGTGAGACCGAGATCCCTATCGGTGAGACCAAAGTGACTAGGGTTTCTGGCAGTGGCTATGTCATATGAACTTGGTGGCGCCGGATAGATCAAATCGGTGGGGCCGAGTTTGACTTTTGGTTTGGGACATATGTGGATATGAGAAAGTGGTTGAGGGCTTTGGAGCATATCACTAAGCATTTTCAGCAAGCAAGACATTAAGCAACACCTCATCCCCTTTTAATAGTATTGGCTTTTCCTATGAACTCAATGTGATCTTGGATCACTGATATGTCTCCAACGTATCTATAATTTTTGATTATTCCATGCTATTATTTATGATGTTTTGGATATTTAATGGGCTTTGTTATACACTTTTATATTATTTTTTGGACTAACCTACTAACCCAAAAGCCCAGTCCAGATTGCTGTTTTTTGCCTGTTTTAGGGTTTTACAGAAAAGGAATATCAAACGGAGACCAAACGGAATGAAACCTTCGAGAGAGATATTTTTGGAGCAAAATACGCACGGGAGACTTGAGAACCACGGAGTAGGGCTGACGTGGCGTCCACGAGGGTGGGGGGCGTGCCCCCCCCCATAGGGCGCGCCCCTTGCCTCGTGGGCACCCCGTCTGGCCCCCGGTGCCCTCCTTCCTCCTATATATACCTACGTACCCCGAAACCATCAGAACAACAGAGAAAACCCTAGTTCCACCGCCGCAACCTTCTGTTCCTGTGAGATCCCATCTTGGGACCTGTTTCGGAGCTCCGCCGGAGGGGGGATCTTCCACGGAGTGCTTCTACATCATCATCATCGCCTCACCATGAGTTGTGAGTAGTTTACCACAGACCTTCGGGTCCATAGCTAGTATCTAGATGGCTTCTTCTCTCTCTTTGGATCTCAATACCAAGTTCTCCTCGGTCTTCGAGGAGATCTATTCGATGTAATCTCTTTTTGTTGTGTGTTTGTCGAGATCCGATGAATTGTGGGTTTATGATCAAGATTATCTATGAGAAATATTTGGTTCTTTTCTGAACTCTTTATGTATGATTATAATATCCTTGTAAGTCTCTTTGAATTATTGGTTTGGTTTGGCCTACTAGATCTATAGTTCTTGCAATGGGAGAAGTGCTTGGCTTTGGGTTCAATGTTGCGGTGTCCTTTCCCAGTGATAGTAGGGGCAACAAGGCACGTATTGTATTCTTGCCATCGAGGATAAAAAGATGGGGTTTATATCACTATGTTTGAGTTTATCCCTCTACGTCATGTCATCTTGCTAAAGGCGTTGCTCTGTTCTTATGAACTTAATACTCTAGATGCATGCTGGATAGGGGTTGATGTGTGGAGTAATAGTAGTAGATGCAGAATCGTTTAGGTCTACTTGTCTCGGACGTGATGCCTATATATAATGATCATGCCTAGATAGTCTCATAATTATTCACTTTTCTATCAATTGCTCGACAGTAATTTGTTTACCCGCCGTAGAATATCGCTATCATGAGAGAAGCCACTAGAGAACATTATGGCCCCGGGTCTATTCTCAACATATCAATCTACAATCTAATTTACTCTTCCGCTTTTACTTTCTGTTCTTATATCCAAAAATACCAAAAATATCAAACTATCATCTCTCTCAGATCTCACTTTCGTAAGTGACCGTAAAGGGATTGACAACCCCTTATCGCATTGGCTGCGAAGTTCTTATTTGTTTGTGCAGGTGCGAAGGACTCGCTCGTGGTCTCTTACTGGATTGATACCTTGGTCCTCAAAAACTAAGGGAAATACTTACGCTACTATGCTGCATCACCCGTTCCTCTTCGAGGGAATACAACGCAAGCTCGAGAAGTAGCAAGAAGAATTTCTGGCGCCGTTGTCAGGGATGCTTACACAAAAGTCATATACCAAATACCCATCACAAATCCTTATCCTTCGCATCACATTTATTTGCCTCTCGTTTGCCTCTCCCCCACTTCACCCTTGCCGTTTTATTTGCTCTTCTTCTGCCGTCTGTTTATCGTTCGCTTGCTTCTTGTTTGCTTGTGTGTTGGATTGCTTGCTTGTCACTATGGCTCAGAACAATACCAAATTGTGTGACTTCTCCAATACCAGCAATAATGATTTTATTAGCACTCCGATTGCTCCTATTACCGATGCTGAATCTTGTGAGATCAATGCTGCTCTGTTGAATCTTGTCATGAAAGATCAATTTTCCGGCCTTCCTAGTAAAGATGCCGCTACCCATCTAAACAACTTTGTTGATATGTGTGATATGGAAACGAAAAGGGATACGGATAATGATATTGTTAAATTGAAGTTATTTCCGTTTTCCTTTAGAGATCGTGCTAAAACTTGGTTTTCCTCTTTGCCTAGAAATAGCATTGATTCGTGGAATAAGTGCAAAGATGCTTTTATCTATAAGTATTTCCCTCCTGCTAAGATCATCTCTCTTAGAAACGATATTATGAATTTTAAGCAACTAGATCATGAGCATGTTGCACAAGCTTGGGAGAGAATGAAATTAATGATACGTAATTGCCCTACACATGGTTTGAACTTATGGATGATTATTCAAAACTTTTATGCTGGCTTGAATTTTGCTTCTAGAAATCTTTTAGATTCGGCCGCAGAAGGCACTTTCATGGAAACTACCTTAGGAGAAGCTACCAAACTCCTAGATAATATTATGGTTAATTATTCTCAATGGCACACCGAAAGATCTACTAGTAAAAAAGTGCATGCTATTGAAGATATTATTGTTTTGAGTGGAAAGATGGATGAACTTATGAAATTATTTGCTTCTAAGAGTGCTTCTTCTGATCCTTATAGAGGAAACAATGCTTATAGAGGAAACTTTAATCCTAGGCCTTTTCCTAGTAATTCCTCTAATAATTATGGAAATTCCTACAACAAATTTTATTGAAAGATGCCTTCTGAATTTGAAACTAGTGTTAAGGAGTTTATGATTTCGCAAAAGAATTTCAATGCTTTGCTTGAAGAAAAAATGCTTAAGATTGATGAATTGGCTAGAAGTGTGGATAGAATTACTCTTGATGTTGATCCTTTGAAACTTAGATCTATCCCACCTAAGCATGATATCAATGAGTCTCTCAAAGCCATGAGAATTTCCATTGATGAACGCAAAGAAAGAACAACTAGGATGCGTGCTAAAAGAGAAAATTATATAAATGTGTGTTCTTCTAGTTATCATGAAAATAAAGATGAAGATCTGAAAGTTAGTGATGTGTCTCCTATTAGATCCTTGTTTTCTAGTATGAATCTTGATAACGATAGGATTGAAGATGAGTCTACTTTAAGGTGTCCCAATGATTCGGAGTTTTTAGATCTTGATGCTAAAATTGTTAAAAGTGGGAGTGAGGAGATTAAAACTTTTTATAGTGATGAACCCACTACCTTGGATTTCAAGGGATTCAATTATGATAATTGCTCTTTGATTGATTGTATTTCCTTGTTGCAATCTGCACTAAACTCTTCGCATGCTTATAGTCAAAATAAAGCTTTTACCAAACACATAGTTGATGCTTTGATGCAATCTTATGAAGAAAAACTTGAATTAGAAGTTTCTATCCCTAGAAAGCTTTATGATGAGTGGGAACCTACTATAAAAATAAAAATTAAGGATCATGAATGCTATGCTTTGTGTGATTTGGGTGCAAGTGTTTCCACTATCCCAAAAACTTTGTGTGATTTGCTATGGTTCCATGAGCTTGATGATTGTTCTATAAATTTGCATCTTGCGGATTCAACTATTAAGAAACCTATGGGAAGGATTAATGATGTTTTTATTGTTGCCAATAGGAATTATGTGCCAGTAGATTTCATTGTTCTTGATATAGATTGCAATCCTTCATGTCCTATTATTCTTAGTAGACCTTTCCTTAGAACGATTGGTGCAATTATTGATATGAAGGAAGGAAATATTAGATTCCAATTTCTGTTAAGGGAAGGTATGGAACACTTTCCTAGAAATAAAATCGAATTACCATATGAATCTATTATGAGAGCCACTTACGATTGCCTTCCAAAGATGGCAATACCTAGATCTATCCATGTATTGTGCCTAGCTAGGGGCGTAAAACGATAGCGCTTGTTGGGAGGCAACCCAATTTTATATTTTTGTTTTTGCTTCTGTTTAGGAATAAATATTGCATCTAGTTTCTGTTTAGATGTGGTTTTGTGTTTTAGTTAGTGTTTGTGCCAAGTAGAACCTTTGGGAAGACTTGTGTGAAGTTTATATGATCTTGCTGTGAAAAACAGAATCGTTAGCGCTCGCTAGAATGGTCACCACATTTTACTGGAGCGTGATATTTAGTTGATTCTTTTTGCAGATGATTAATAGACAAATTCCTCACGTTTACCAATTTATTTCAATTTTTTTGGAGTTACAGAAGTACGCAAAAGTTACAGATTACTACAGACTGTTCTGTTTTTGACAGATTCTGTTTTTCGTGTGTTGTTTGCTTATTTCAATGCATCTATGAGTAGTATTGGGAAGTACGAGTCATAGAGAAGTTGGAATACAGTAGGTTTAACACCAATATAAACAAAGAATGAATTTATTGCAATAACTTTGAGTAGTGGTTTGCTTTCTTATACTAACGGAGCTCACGAGATTTTTGTCTAAGTTTTGTGTTGTGAAGTTTTCAAGTTTTGAGTATTGCTTTGATGGACTATGGAACAAAGAGTGGCAAGATCCTAACCTTGGGGATTCCCAATGCACCCCAAGGTAAAATTCAAAGACAACCAAGAGCCTAAGCTTGGGGATGGCCCGGAAGGCATCCCCTCTTTCGTCTTCATCTATCGGTAACTATACTCGGAGCTATATTTTTATTCACCACATGATATGTGTTTTACTTGAAGCGTCATGTATAATTTGAGTCTTTGCTTGTTAGTTTGCCACAATTATCCTTGCTGGACACACCTTTTTGAGAGAGTTAAATATGGCCTAGGAATTGATAGAACACTCTATGTGCTTCACTTATATCTTTTGAGTTGAATAGTTTTTGCTCTAGTGCTTCACTTATATATTTTAGAGCACGGTGGTGATTATATTTTGTAGAAATTGATTATCTCTCATGCTTCACTTATATCCTTTTGAGAGTCTATTAAAACATCATGGTAATGTGCTTTGGCTATAAAACTAGCCTTCACATGATAGACATCCAAGATCAATGTAGTAAAAACTTTCACACTAAGTGCATTGAATATGATGAGAAGTTGGATGCTTGATAATGGTTTTGAGATATGAGGATAGTGATATTAGAGTCATGCTAGTGGATTTATTATGAAATTGAGAAATGCTTGTGTTAAAGTTAGTGATTCTCGTAGCATGCACGTATGGTGAACCGCTGTGTGACGAAGTTAGAGCATGAGGTATTTGTAGAGTGTCATCCTTTGTGTGGAGGTCGGGGGCACGCGATGGTTAACTCCTACCAACCTCCCCCTAGGAGCATGCTTTGATTGCTTTGTTTTGATGACTTGTAAATTTTTGCAGTAAGTATATGAGTTCTTATTTCTAATGTTGAGTCCATGGATATTACGCACTCTCACCCTTCCACCATTGCTAGCCTCTCTTGTAACGCGCAACTTTCGGCGGTACATACACCCACTATATATTCTTCCTCAAAACAGCCACCATATATCTTCCTTAAAACATCCACCATACCTACCTATAATGGGATTTCCATATCCATTCCGAGATATATTGCCATGCAACTTTTCACCGTTCCGTTCATATGACAGGCTTCATATTGTCATATTGCCATGCATGGTCATGTAGTTGACATCGTATTTGTGGCAAAGCCACCATGCATAATTTTTCATACATGTCACTCTTGATTCATTGCACATCCCGGTACACCGTCGGAGGAATTCATATAGGTCATACTTTGTTCTAGTATCGAGTTGTAATTCAATGAAAGTGTGATGATCATCATTATTAGAGCATTGTCCCATGTGAGGAAAGGATAAATCAAGAAAGCCCCTCTATCGGGGATATACCCCGCGGTATAAACCGCCGGAGATATGACCCGGCTGAAGTGTGGCGATTCACAGGCGACCCGCTTTGACTTGGCGATTTATGATTCATTGGTAATCCGGCAGGCGGGTCAGAGGAGCGACAAGACCCGATGGCCCAACAGGCGGTTCATGAAAGGCCGGCTCATGTTAAGGTGGGCCGGTTTATGAAGAAAGCATAAGGAATATTCTCCTACAAAGGAAGCAAGACTAGGACTCCTTGTAATAGAGTAATCCTAATCCTACTAGGACTAGTCATGTAACACGCCCCTTCAACATATATAAGGAGGGGCAGGGCACCCCAAAGAGGGACATGTTCTGACAAGTTAGAGGTGCCATATTCTTTAGGGCTAGACACAAAGCGCCGGTTTACCGGCGACTCCATGAGGGTCATAATGAGATCTGGCCTCAAACATCATGTAGGACTATTACCGGATGATGTTCCCCGGGGTCCGAAGCTGTGTAAATCCTTGTCTTTTGTTACGCCTCTCGATTCCGCTCAACCCTTCCCAAGCTACCACATAGATGCGTTTGCCACACGACTAAGTCCTTACCCTAGGACATCTGCCGTTACAATTCCAACAGTTGGCGCCCACCGTGGGGCCTGCGCACGATGGTGTTGAGTTATTGGAGGGATCTCTTCCTGGAATCGGAAAGTTCGTGAAGGATCAAAGTCAACAACAAGTTTATCAGCCACGGTTCACACGCGACCTTAGGCATCAAGAAATTTCAAAGTAGATGATTTCATTGTTACAACGATCCAAGGGCACGACATCATCATATCGTCTTGAGTACAACATGTGGTTCGTCACAAGTCGTCAGAAGAAATTTTAGTTGAAAAAAGTTTCCTTGCTTGGTGTTTGCAAGTCAGGAGTTTTTAGTATCCTAAATCGGATACGTTTACCAGCTGGTCAATGCAACAGGCAAGGTCATGTATCCGAGAAGGAAAAGAAAAAAAACAATCCGTATACCACACCGGAGCTACCAACCACGCCCCGAAAGTGGATAGGGTGGCGACCCGGGAACGGGTACGACCACATCTCGCCAGCCCCTACGGCTGCGGCCTCGCTCGCAAGCGCCAGCGACCGTCGAGCCGCCGTCTCCACAAGCCGCTCGGGCTTCACCACTTGAACCGCCACCTGCGCGCCTGGACCAAGCCGGAGCCACCGAGATGCCGCGAGATGCCCTCATCGGCCTCGCCAGGTCTTCCTCACACCTGCCTCAAGCCGACGCTACTCGCTTCACCGGAACAGCTTCCGTGGCAACGAGCCGCCATCTCCACGGTTCCACCGCCGGCCGCTGTCGTGACTTCCGTGGCCGCCGCCACATCGTCGTCCACCTCTGCGTTGCTCCGCTGCCAAGCTGCCATGGTAGGCCCCTAGCCGCTGAGTCACCGGCCTCGCCTCAAACCGCTGGTCACCGTCGTCGCCTCCAGCGACCTCGCCTCATTCCGCCTGTGCCAAGGCCGAACCTCCGCCTTCACCTGTGAGCTGGCACGCCATGGCGAATCGCCAGATGGTTTCTGCAATCAAGTACTAGTTGCATGCTCACGTCAAGATCAATTAAAATACTACCTTGGCACTACTATTCGTAACACAGAGCTGCAATATGGCTGCTAATTGCTACGTGAGGTCAGTAATAGTGGAGTAAAACTACTACGTCCAGTGGCCGTCTCCGTCGCTGACCACCGACTCACGCTAAGAGTTGCCGTAGCTGACCTGCCGACCCACATGATTCTTCAGCGAACTGCCCTTCTCCGTGCCTAGATGGCTGCGGCCTTCACGGCCTCGTCTTGGTCGCCTCTTCTGCCCCGCGCTGTAAGCCACCGACAGAGAGCTGTCGTCCCGCGTTGAGAGGCCGTCTGCCTTCGGGTCTACTCGTCTCCGTTTCAAACTCGCTATCGTCGGGGCGCTGTGTGTATACATGCCCCGGTTCAACATAGCAGAACCATACGAAGCAATGGATGCATCATTTGATCAAACCAAAAGTTTCTACAATATAGACGAGCCCATCCATCAAGGAAGAAAAATATGTACCAACGTCCGCGATCATCCGAACAATTAGCTGATATCTATCCGTTTAAATTTATTAGCATATATTGTTTTTTGTAAAAGAACAATTAATCTAGTTTGCTGCAGCTCCTGCAACTTGCAAGCCGGGGCAATCTGCAGTGATGGATCAAATAGTGCTAAGCACTCCTGATTGTATAATGTAACTTTGGTACATCATCACTTGAGGAAGGAAGGCAATTAGCCCATATTTTGATGCCGGCAGTCGTGTTCATCCGACAAAAATACCAGGACACGTGCTCATTATGAAAGTGATGCCCTAACGCGGGCGGCGCACACTAGCTGTTCTACACAACACTATGGGCGACTTACTCGTCTGGCCCCGTGGCCGACTCTCCCGTCCGCGCCGGTTTACAATACAACGGCCAACTCGTCTGTTGTCCAGGCGAATCAGGTGATATCTATCTAAAGTTTTTTTATTTAGCACATATTATTTTTGTCAAAAAACAGTTTATCTTTGCCTTGGTATGCAATATTGTTTATGCAGGGCAATTGTTCACAGTGAGAGCGATGACCATGCCATGATGAATATGTGTGCAAATCGCCGCTTTACGGTCTAATTTACATCAACATGGCATGACTCGCCCATCCGCGCCGCCTTACAACGCCACGGACGATTCACCCGTCCACCCTCGCGGCCGGTTCATGGCCGTCTCTCGCGATCGCACCGGTTTTCAACACCGTGGCCGTCTATCGCTACCGTGCCGGTTTACAACGCTGTGGCCATCTTTTGCGACCGCGCCGGCTTACAACGAGGAGGACAACTAGCCCGTCGGCGCCGGCCGACCTATTCGTTGTTCGAGCAAATCAGGTGTTATCCCTCCTATATATTTTATCAGGGCATTTTAATTCCTCTGAGCACCATTACACTGCCCTATTGGTGTTTTTATATACAGGTAAAATCATTGTTATACTGGGGGTACGAAGCACGCGCTGGCAATGTCCTGCCCGGCACTCGCCTGTGCCACATTACATGGTGAAAGGACGCGCGTAAATCGTCGCCCTTACGGCCCGGTTTACATCAACTCGCCGGGATCGCGCCTATGATTGACTCGCCCGTCCGCGCCGGCTTATAATGCCGCGGTCGACTCATCTATCTATGTTGCCTCTGAAGCCGCGATCGTCTTTACCGTTCGTCTCTTGCGGCCTGGTCTACATCAACATACCGGGCCGCACCTGTCTATATGAGATGTCTGTTGAATATAAAGCCAGTCACTACTTGGGTAGCCCGGTTTTTTCTTTCAACAAATTGGAGGCACATTATCATGTGTTATCAACCGCCGTCTACACTGGGTGGCTTAATGGGCAGGAACGCAAGTTGCCGCCACTATAGTTTGGTTAACTTCAAATCGCCAGTTGAAAGGAATCATTGGCCGAGTTGCTGACACGGCTCATACGGGATCATTGATCACCTGCCGCAGTCACCTCAATTTTCTATGGATTCATATCACACTTTCAACAACAATGATGGACACCTTATGCTATGATCAAATGTGGAGAGTCTCAAGCCAACTCCTCGAGTAGTCTCAAGACTCGGGGGCTACGATGACATGACCCAAATATCCGATTTACAATCCGGTTCAAGGGAATTTTGTCTTCTACAAAGCTCTGAAGCTCTCAAATCCCGTTTAAGAATATCCGGTTCAAAAAGAATTAATCTCTCGCAAGTTCGAGTTTAAAGGCCGTCAGAAAACTTCCGGCTGCAAATGAAGATTTCGGTTTAAAATCCAATTCAAGGGGAAGATGTCTCCCACAAAGCTTTGAAGCTCTCAATATCCGGTTTAACATCCGGTTCAATAAGAATAATCTCTCGCAAGTTCGAGTTCTCAGGAAAAATTAAAGGGACCAAAGAGAGTTTGATGCACAACACAACTCAAACATAGGCACCCGGCGAGCACAGCTCAGAAATATATCACTTGGGGGCTTTTGTTTATAAAGCAGAGTTCTGATTACCCATTGATCCGGCTATCAAGCCAATATTATCATAAGAGTTTGTCACATGGGGGCTCCTGTGTGCAAAGGAGTTCCTATGGCCTCTTAAACCGGCGTCCACGTCAAGGCCATCATAAGAGCATAGCTCTGGTTGCTTCGGCAATTCCCACATGATGATGAGGGGCAAAAGAGAGTTTTGATGCCTAGCACAACTCAAACATAGCCCCCGACGAGCATAGCTCAAATGCTACCTGGGGGCTCCTGATGCAAAGCATCTACGAGTTGATAACCCTTGTAGTAGTCACGGCTTGGAAGCCTGGTGTATACACCTAAAACCCCGGATTAGCTTGCCTGCATTAAGTAAGTCACTCCGCCCAGGTAAACCTTATACGACCCGTCGAACATATACACAAGTCAATCTTTACAGACCCTGAACTTGGTAACGTTAAATTGACGATCATCAAGTGATTACACAAGTCAATCTTTACAAATTTTGAACTTGGTAGCATTAAACATTGGTGATTTGGTTAAGGCTTGAGGACCATTTTAACAGGATTTGCAAAATGGTTAATGACAGTAGCCTAGCAGCTCATAAAAAGCCTCGAATTTGGAGCCTGGTAGCTCGTAAAAAGCCTCGACTACATGGTCTTATTTGCCCAAAAATTTATTTTTTATTTTTTATGTTTTATAAAATCTTTATCTTCAAGGTCATTGGTGTTCATCCAAGTCTATTGATTCAGGGAGTGGATGAGTATAAGATGCCACTACACCTGCGTTTACAGAGCCTGGTCTAGTTTGATTATAAATCGCTAGTACTGTCTACAGTTAAACCGGAGTTTATCATAACCCGGTACGGTTCCATCATGAACCGGCAAATGATCAAGGGAGTCATCAATATTTGCAACTTGGATCATTGTCTTTACTACCGATTGTTGATTAAGGCCAATGGTGCAAAACTTAATCATAGGTATGATATATGTTTTATATTCTATATACAGTTCAGGTTATAAAACCTAGACCATGTATGAGATAATAAAATGACCGGTGTTTATTAAACCGGCCTGGCTTTTGACTATAAGTCGCCAGTATGAGATAAGATAATGATCGGTGTTTATTAAACCGGCCTGGCTTTTGACTATAAGTCGCCAGTATGCGATAAAATAATGAATGATGTTTATTAAACCGACCTGGCTTTCGACTATAAGTCACCAGTATGAGATAAAATAATGACCGGTGTTTATTAACACGGCCTGGTTGTGATCAAATATCACTGGAACCGGTTTTCAAACCGGGTTATATTATTCAAATCTTCAAATAGCCAACATGGCTGGATTTTTATTATGGTTATCAATAACCAATATTATGATTAAGGTTTTCAAAGTCGCTTTACTGCAATGGCTATCATATTATCAATGGAAATGATCTATTCTACAATTGAAGGAATAGTCCCGAGTTGCTGCAGGCTTACGACCCGGCACTTGGGGGCTACATTATTCAAGTTGAGATTACATCAAATATACAAGTCTCATATCTATGCAAGCATGCACCATGACACTTGGGGGCTCATGCAAAGTCATTTTTTGCTCACCTTATTGAAGACCCGACTCATCACATTGTAATGAGCCGGCCCTTGGGGGCTGCCAATTGCTCCTGCCAACAATTCAAGGTACACAAGTATTAATCCATTATATTGAAGAGTCCAGTGCTCAGTTGGTAAAACACAAAGATCTTAACCTTGTGGACGTGGGTTCAAGCCCCATGATGGGAGTAACATCATATGATGTTATTTAAATTGAAGTATATATCAAGTCCCAGCTCAGCATTATCTTACTAAGCCGACCCTTGGTGGCTACACGTTGCTGTTCAAGTCTACATAATCATATTTATAAAGTCCCTACTCATTATTGCATAATGACCCGACCCTTGGGGGCTACACTGGTTGAATTTTTTTATCAGCATAAGACAATTACAAGTCCTAGGTTGCTGCAAGCATAACAACCCGACACTTGGGGGCTACATAATATGGAGTATTCAATTTTTACTAGTGACTGGGATGAACAATCTGGATTTCTTAAAGGTTGCAACATTTATATTGAAACAAGTCTTAAGCTATCACTATGTTCTCTTCTTAAGACTTGGGGGCTACAGGTAATATGGATATAAAGGAGGAACGTCTTCAAATTTTCAGTTTCGGGCAAATCAGGAAGATTAATTGTGTGACCCGGCGTTGGAAACAATCATAACCCAGCGTCTATAACAGTCATGACCAGGAATTATCAGTTTTTATACCCCGACAATGGTGGTAATCATAAACCGGCATCCTCAAACTGGTTGGATATCAGTTGAATATTTCAAAGACCAATATTTTTGTCAAGTCAGAGCATTGAAGGCCCATACAAATGGATTCTTAATTTACAATATTTCTTATGCAAGCAAATTGATTATGAAGCTGGACTATTGACCCAGAGTTTTCAGAAGAAGTGCCTGGATTTTATGCATTGGTAATGTTCGAACATATCTGCTAAGGTGATTTGCTATGAGATCATGGATACATATCAAGGAGAAAATGAAAAGGATTTAAGGATGATCAGGTGCCGGTTCAGAAAAATATTTAACCCGGAGCACAACCTGTCAAATTTGTTCTTGTGTTTATGTTGCAGATCAGTTTAACATGGATAAATCCAAATTAAACTAGGGGCTAATGTCGGGGATATACCCCGCGGTATAAACCGCCGGAGATATGACCCGGCTGAAGTTTGGCGATTCACAGGCGACCCGCTTTGACCTGGCGGTTTATGATTCTTTGGTAATCCGGCAGGCGGGTCAGAGGAGCGACAAGACCCGGTGGCCCAATGGGCGGTTCATGAAAGGCCGGCTCATGTTAAGGTGGGCTGGTTTATGAAGAAAGCATATGGAATATTCTCCTACAAAGGAAGCAAGACTAGGACTCCTTGTAATAGAGTAATCCTAATCCTACTAGGACTAGTCATGTAACCCGCCCCTTCAACATATATAAGGAGGGGCAGGGCTCCCCAAAGAGGGACGGGTTCTGACAAGTTAGAGGTGCCATATTCTTTAGGGCTAGACACAAAGCGCCGGTTTACCAGCGACTCCATGAGGGTCATAATGAGATCTAGCCTCAAACAACATGTAGGGCTATTACCGGATGATGTTTCCCGGGGCCCGAAGCTGTCTAAATCCTTGTCTTGTGTTGCGTCTCTCGATTCCGCTCAACCCCTCTCAAGCTACCACATAGATGCATTGGCCTCACGACTAAGTCCTTACCCTAGGATAGCTGCCGTGACAATTCCACGACACCCTCCAAAAAAAAGGCCAAAGGAAAAAAAGAAAGGCCCAAAAAAAGGGACAATTGCTACTATCTTCTTCCACACTTGTGCTTCAAAATAGCACCATGTTCTTTATGATAGAGAGTCTCATGTTTAGTCACTTTCATATACTATTGGGAATTTTCATTATAGAACTTGGCTTGTATATTCCAACGATGGACTTCCTCAAATGCCCTTGGTCTTCGTGAGCAAGCTAGTGGGATGCACACCTACTTAGTTTCTTTTGTTGAGCTTTCATACATTTTTAGATCTAGTGCATCTGTTGCATGGCAATCCCTACTCACTCACATTAATATCTATTGATGGGCATCTCCATAGCCCGTTGATATGCCTAGTCGATGTGATACTATCTCCCTCCTTTTTGTCTTCTCCACAACCACATCTCTATTCCACATAGTGCTATGTCCATGGCTCACGCTCATGTATTGCATGAAAGTTGACAGGTTTGAAAGAATAGAGTATAAAAACAAGTGCTTGGCGGAAACCGGGGTTGTGCATGATATGAATATTTTGTGTGATGAAGAGGGAGCATAGCCAGACTATATGACTTTGTAGGGATAACTTTCTTTAGCCATAGTATTTTGAGAAGACATGATTGCTTTGTTAGTATGCTTGAAGTATTATTATTTCTTATGTCAATATAGACTTTTGTCTTGAATCTTTCAGATCTGAAAATTCATGCCACAATTAAGAGAATTACAGTGAAAAACTATGTTGGTTAGCATTCCACATCAAAAATTCTGTTTTTATCATTTACCTACTCGAGGACGAGCAGGAATTAAGCTTGGAGATGCTTGATACGTCTCCAACGTATCTATAATTTTTTATTGTTCCATGCTATTATTTATGATGTTTTGGATGTTTAATGGGCTTTGTTATACACTTTTATATTATTTTTGGGACTAACGTACTAACCCAAAGGCCCAGTCCAGATTGCTGTTTTTTGCCTGCTTTAGGGTTTTACAGAAAAGGAATATCAAACGGAGTCCAAACGGAATGAAACCTTCGGGAGAGATATTTTTAGATCAAAATACGCACGGGAGACTTGAGAACCACGGAGTAGGGCTGACGTGGCGTCCACGAGGGTGGCGCGCGCTCCCCTGCCTCGTGGGCACCCCGTCCGGTCCCCAGTGCCCTCCTTCCTCCTATATATACCTACATACCCTGAAACCATCAGAATAACAGAGAAAACCCTAGTTCCACCGCCGCAACCTTCTGTTCGCGTGAGATCCCATCTTGGGGCCTGTTCCGGAGCTCCGCCGGAGGGGGGATCTTCCACGGAGTGCTTCTACATCATCATCATCGCCTCACCATGAGTTGTGAGTAGTTTACCACAGACCTTCGGGTCCATAGCTAGTATCTAGATGGCTTCTTCTCTCTCTTTTGGATCTCAATACCAAGTTCTCCTCGGTCTTCGAGGAGATCTATTCGATGTAATCTCTTTTTGCGGTGTGTTTGTCGAGATCCGATGCATTGTGGGTTTATGATCAAGATTATCTATGAGAAATATTTGGTTCTTTTCTGAACTCTTTATGTATGATTATAATATCCTTGCAAGTCTCCTCGAATTATTGGTTTGGTTTGGCCTACTAGATCTATAGTTCCTGCAATGAGAGAAGTGCTTGGCTTTGGGTTCAATCTTGCGTTGTACTTTCCCAGTGACAGTAGGGGCATCAAGGCATGTATTGTATTGTTGCCATCGAGGATAAAAAGATGGGGTTTCTATCACTATGTTTGAGTTTATCCCTCTACATCATGTCATCTTGCTTAAGGCGTTACTCTGTTCTTATGAGCTTAATACTGTAGATGCATGCTGGATAGAGGTCGATGTGTGGAGCAATAGTAGTAGATGCAGAATCGTTTCGGTCTACTTGTCTCGGACATGATGCCTATATATAATGATCATGCCTAGATAGTCTCACAATTATTTGCTTTTCTATCAATTGCTCGACAATAATTTGTTTACCCGCCGTAGAATATCGCTATCACGAGAGAAGCCACTGGAGAACACTATGGCCCCCGGGTCTATTCTCAACATATCAATCTACAATCTAATTTACTTTTCCGCTTTTTCATTCTTTTCTTATATCCAAAAATACCAAAAATATCAAACTATCATCACTATCAGATCTCACTTTCGTAAGTGACCGTAAAGAGATTGACAACCCCTTATCGCGTTGGCTGCGAAGTTCTTATTTGTTTGTGCAGGTGCAAGGGACTCGCGGGTGGTCTCCCACTAGATTGATACCTTGGTTCTCAAAAACCGAGGGAAATACTTACGCTAATGCGCTGCATCACCCTTTCCTCTTCGAGGGAATACAACGCAAGTTCGAGAAGTAGCAATCACTAAAATGAAATTGAGGAGTCTTGAGCTTTTGAGCTTTTGACAATCTTCTGTCCTTAGCATCTTGACAGGGTTCCACATCCTCTTGTCGATGCCACTCCACAGTTGAACACATCTGAAATATACTTAGTAAAGGTATTAGTCCAACAAGAGATATGTTGACATTAATTACCAAAATCACACAGGGAGCACCTGTGCTTTCAATCTCCCCCCTTTTTGGTAATTGATGACAACATACATCAAAGCTTTAGATGAAGAAATATAGAGAATAGCAAGTAAAGCTTTGGAAAGACATGTAACATTCATAGGCTCCCCCTACATGTATGCAGTCATGTGAATATTGAATATAGATGCATGTGAGTGCATAAGCATGTTAGAGCAAGCAATGCGTTACATGTATCTTGGCTGTATGCATCAGAGCAAATGGATACATAAAATGCACCTTCATGTTCATGAGTCCTTCTTGCAAACAATATGTACATCAGCAAGAGATCATCATTGTGACACCCCGAGACCGATGTGCCAGGTGTCAGCCAGTTATTCGTCCTCTTTGCCATGTCATCTGCTTGCGTGTTGCACTTTGCCTTGTCATAATGTGCATTGCATCATCATGTTTTCAAAACTTGCATCCGTCCGAGTCCGACCGTCCTCTTCGTTGTCCGTTCGGAGCTCTCACACACCCGCGGCACCTCCGAATATTTATTTTATAAGTGGCTAGAAAATTTTCTCGGAATGGGTTGAAACTTGGCGTGTGGTCTTATTATAGTGTGGACACATCGTCTGCCAAATTTCATCGCATTCGGAGTCCGTTTGATAGCCCAACCGTTAAGTATAGCGGTACCGTTGCCGGTTTAATTCGTCGGACGTTTTTGGTCTCCGAAAACCTTCCCGAGCCTCTCTCCTCTCCTCTCATCTCAGCCCACACCCCTCTACACAGCCCACCTAGGCCTGCCTAGACCCCCCTCTGCTCCGGTGCCGTTGGATCACGATCCGAGGGCCCAAAACCCCCTCAAAACACCCCAAACCCTAATCCCTAGACCCCCCTGCCTATTTAAGC